>OY725183.1:3882005-4429505 GCA_963241965.1 Tortrix viridana
CTGATATGATATTAATGATGACTTTTTTTAAAGTATAAGTATAGTCGCCATCAAGTGTAGTACAAGATTTACCATGTGCTTAAAATTAACACGCGCTATCACCTTTTAACAGTACAGTCGAGTTATTTTGGGCACATCTTAAATGTTACGATATATTTGATGGCACTATACCCTAAAGTCAGGTACAACCTTACCCTTTCCTATAGCTATTCTCACACAAATTGTAATAAATATCAAGTACGTAGTTAATATGTCATACGGGCCAAGTTCAACCAGGCGCTAACAAATAAACCAACTTTATATGTCATCCTGGTGGCGACGCCACTAGTTAGCACCTCGGCGCCCTGCAGTGACCATCGTTCAACACATTAACACCACTACAATTCCAACCCAGCCGACGTATCATAAACATACAGATCACAGGTCAAGATAACCTGGATAGATGCGCGTATGACCCTAAATAAAAGGTCAATCGAGTATAACCAAGCGTCGAGAAGAATTTATTTTACCATAAAAAGTGCATTAAACCGAGCTGTTACTATTTAAACATTTACAATATTAACGTAAATACCGAGGTTGTTCATAAATATGTATAGTACAGATAAGTAATTTTTTATACCGTAAAATTTCATAAGTGACCTATGGCCAGCAAAAAAACACACTAAGTATGACATGCAAGGTAAAATGTAGAAAAAGCTACAAATAACTTAGTTTATTTAAATATTGCTTCATGTCAAAAACATTTGTCGTGATATAGCTTTAAAAAATATGTCCTTGTGTCAAATCTATGTAGTATAACGTAACATTTCCTCACATTATCTTTAATATAAGCACATGGGTTATTTATTTATTAAGTACAAATATGCAAAGGCTTTATGAAATAAAATAACACGTTGCGTTTATACGATAAAGGGAAAAGATACATCCTGAGCCGGGCACTGGCTTCCTTATGCTTAAGAAGACGGACAGACAAGATTAGTATATACTAGATATACCCAAACAGCACACAAGCTGTATAAAAGCTTATACAGCCCTTGAAATGCTGAATTTAGAGTTATAATGGCTGTACAAGCTCTTATTCGGCTTTTGTGCTACTTGGAATATTAGTTATGTACAACTTCAATACTACTATGTACCTAATATAGCCTTAAAATAGTTTTAGATAACATTAAAATTTAGATATTAATTATTTAGGTAACATCTGAATCTTCAGGGCTCGTATTCGACATTGACAAGTCGAAATCTTTTATTATTTTGCTCCGATACGGTATTAATAACTTGACAGCAGCAGCAGAAAAAAAATCGTATCGAAAACATTATCATAAATACCTATACCTAAAGTGGAATAGGGGCTCAGATAAAAGTAGGCATCCGACAAACTTCGCCCTCTAATGTTTTGTTGCGTGAAATAAAAGTAGAGACCAAATTTATCTGTCAGATATATTTTGCCTGGGGTTTGAAACTTAACTCACAAGTTTTTAATTAAAACTTTTTTCTTTCGTAAAAAGACCCTCCAAAACGTTATTGTCGTTTTATGATTCTTGAAACAGGCCTATCCACTACAGTCCATCTTGTTATGTTATGTTATGACTAGTTAGCTCCTTGCACCCATAAAAAGCCACTATTTGCTTTTGTATTAATTGTTAGTAAATACTGCATGCACTTAGGCATGCAAACATAGCTGCTGATACCTGCCGAGGTAACTCACAACGTGGAGTAGGTATACTGGTATAGTAAGGGAAAAAACAGGATAGCGACTAATTTCATAAATAACCGCACTAATTTATTATTAATATAAGTAGAGAGCATGTTTAAGTAACCCACTGTGTATAGTGTAACTTTGTGAGCCTTTTTTATGCTTGGAGATGCATACGAGTCAATGGGACACCTAATGGAATATTATTACCGCCGCCTATGAAATCTTGAAATATCAGAAGAGGAATTAGGCATTATGTTCGCCATTTGTACGTTTTACATGCAAAGAAGTATAATAAATAAATCAATCAATCAGAAGAGGAATCGTAGATGCGTGGCCGGTCTTTGAGAAAAAAGTATACTCGTATCTTGAAGGTCCCCAAGCTTCCTCTTCTTCCAAGAGTCGGCGTCCTGCCAGCGCCCGCATGGTCATAAAATGATAGCCTCCTCGAACTATTGCTCTCTTAAACTGGACTTTAACTTGATTACCTTATCAATGAGTTCTTGTTCGAAAATGGTCATACTTGTAGATTAATATCCGTTAATATTGTACTACACTAGCGAGCAACGTACATCATGACCCTATTACTTTGTTCATAAATAGAGAGAAACGCGAAAACATATCCTTGTATAAATGTTGCTAAGGCTGCATCATAACCACGACTACGTTATCCTCGGCATCTAGGTAAATAGCACTGGCACTGGCCGTGAACTGATCGCCGACTGGTTCGCGCAGGCGCACAGAAGGAAAATGAGCAGCGCGTGACCCGCCCGACCCGCGGGCGAAGGTCGCGCGACTCGCGCGCATCGCCCCAGGACGCAAGCGCCAGCGGGAGTCGGCGGTACGTAATTTCAACGGAAAAAACCGAACCAAGTACCATTTCAATACTAAATACTCAAATGTTTATTGCATTCCACAATGTATTTACAGGATGTTAGGTAAAATTAAGTTAATACACTAATAAGTATAACTTAACTATGGACTCCGTTTAGTACAGTAAGTTTGGGAAAGAAGAGCATCTTACTGATCGCATTCAGGTCACCAAACCGTACCATTGCATACATAGAACCTAGTGAAAAATAAAAATTCGTAGTACTTGAAATCGACTTTGAAAATTAAATCCAACTCATGCATTCCGGTATCCTTATTACTACAGTTACAGTTACGTTACGGGTATGCAACCAGTTCCAGAATTAAATACAAACCAATTCCGGTGTTGCATGCCTGAGTTACAAAAAAAGTTCTATAAATACGAAATAGCACCGGGAACTTCCCAAAAATCGTTTCGACATCGCTGTCCTACTTGTTCTATTCCTTTGGCAGGATAACTCCTTAGGGTGTAACTGTGAATGTGAATATTGGTTAAGATATCGCCAACGTCGAATAATTTTAGATTGAGATGCGCCTGCATCATCTTTGTATTAGTAATCGGGTAATGTACGGATGATTGCTGTCTTTACGCAAAGCAGAAGTGTTAGAGCTATAACTCCATCACTTTTGGCCTTGCGTATGCGTAAAATTAAGAAAAAGGTATACCTATTTCGAAGTTTTACGCATCATCGGTAGTGAATCCGCATATATTTACTAACATAGACAGCCCAGGACAAGTCCGATGCACAGCTCGTCCGTTATGTAACCGACTGCAAACATGTCAATAGTTGCTTGATTGGGCCACAGACCTTCACCCGAGGTCAAGTATGCAGTAAGTAATTTGCATTACGTAACGTTAAGAAAGTGATTCTCTAGGCCGGCCAATATACATAATCCATTATGTAAACAAAAATATAGTTAATTGTTTGATTCCCGGCATGTTTTTCTTGTACGTGGATCCCACGTACATAGAAATGTTTATAAAAACCTATTAGGTAGATACAGACTTTAAACCAATCAACATGATTGCTTGATTTTTCTTCTATAGCAAAAATGCGACTTTGTTGAGTCAAACAAAAGTCAGTGTAGCTACAAACATCACACTAAATTCACTCTTACGTCTAAATCTAATATTTGACTGGTTTCAATTTAGAGGTTACATTCTTCAATTGAATCATCTCTCACACATCCACACTTAATTTTACTAGCTCCAACAAAACAGAATCCGAGTTTTATCCTATTTTACGGCTTGTCGAATAACGTCTGATTATGTTTGCTCATGTCAAGGAAATGTCTTCATCTCGAGCAATAACACTTGGAGCTGTGTTTGGACACACTTTGCCACCTACATGGCCGGCAATAGGCGAGGGACAACTGTCTTATCGAGACCTCACAACAGACCACTACCTTGTGAGCAGCTAGCCTTAAAACTGAAGAAATTGATGGGTTCCGTGGTAAATATAAATGGGCTGAATTGGGTCATGTCAAGTCGTAAGTTTGAAGAGTCGTTACACAGATAATATTGGCATCCGGATTATAAATTAAGGACAGAGCAACTGAGGATCAGCTGAAGCAAAACCGCCAGTATTTTTATAACTCCTTCGGTGGCGTGTTCGTCGACAAACGTGCCCCGTCAGCGTATACTTTGTTGTTGTAATTGTCGAAGTACGACTTAAGTCGAGACACGCACTAACTTGCAATTTGTACGCTCAACCAATGTACCTACTGCGTAGTTACATTGGTTAGTTAGCCTAGTTATACGCCTGTATTACTGCCAAACCCTGCCAAGCTCCAAGCAGTGAAAGAGACAGGTTTATAGCAATCTTATAGCCCTGTCCCTTTCGCTGCTAACTTGGAAGGTTCAACAGTTCTTAAGGCTATTTTTCCACCAGAGCCGTGCTAGGCTGCGTAGCAAAGGGTGTGTTGGTATCCACCAATTGAGATCGTTTATTTTCATAGCTTAGCTTAGTTTTGCGTTGGTGGAAATGGGAAACTTTGACCTCGCTCACCGTTTAGCTACCTCGCACATCTTTGGTGGAAAAGAACCCTGATACGGCTTCCAAACTGTCCCCATGCCCAGTACCCTAACATATGACAATGAAGACATTGAACTTGCCCACGTTTCCTCGAACGGCGCGAGATCAATTTACGAGCTTCGTTACATACGGACTTGTTTATTCGGTCGCCCACGCACCCCACGCGTGGCTCGTGCCCACACGTGGGACAAGCCAGGAGCGGTCGCGTGTTGAGGACACGAGGATTTTTTTATTTTATGAGTCTTAGGGCCTGTTTCACAATTGACTAGTAAATTTATCTGCCAGTTAAAGTTAGCCCTCTCCTTGTTTATTTTCAAGTTTAAGAAAGGGAAAGGGCTTATGTGTCTGATATGCAGCGGCGGACTAACGGCGGGGCGGAAGGGGGGGTCCCAAATTTCGACAAGTTCTTTGGATCAAATATGCTCGGTAGGTACCTACCTAAGCCCCCCGACAGGCTTAGCCCGCCACTGCAGATATGTTTTACTCTACGATTGCGAAACAGGCGGTTATAAAACTAAACAACACCTTAAAAACCCTTTTTTACATAAGCTTACGTTTCAAACTTTTGTTGAGTTTTTGAATAATAAAACTTTAGAGACAAGTTTAACTAATAAATTAATTTAAAAAATTAAAAAACCCGACTGCTTTAAAAATATCAACTGAAAAGCTAAGAACTAAGCCATCTAAATAATATAACTTAAATGTTGGAAAAGGTATTGCGGGCGAGGACAAGTCCAAGTGGTGCTCTTTAAGTGAAAATATTTAAATTTGTACAATAAAATTTGTTGTCCCCGTCTGCAACACCTTTAGATGTAGGTACTTTAGTTTATAACTTAAAACTTAACTGAAATACAGACCAAACAAAACTTAACGAAACCCAACCTACACTTAAGCAACTTGTCAGCGCTCAAACCAAATTGCACCAACGCTATAAAATCTTCAAAAGATACCAAATGTCGAATTTAAAATGCGTAAGTTTTCTCTGTTCTACTTGGACTTTCATCTTTATACTGCAACTCATAGAGCCTTAAATAAAAGAAGGAATTATTAGAAATAAGGCGTCATGAAACGTTCGTTTCCTAATAGAGCTGTTGCCTTGGACCACCGGACCACTTTACACCTCCAACCTCGTAGAAAAACATAAACAATGCTAATATTGTAATCTAAATTCATTCAAGATGAACATTGACACTCACTTTTATTTCCTTTTGAGAGATATCTAGAAATTGCCCGAGGAGTAAGATCTTTATTTGACATATTGTTGGGTGCGCGCCGAAGAGGTTTTACCAAATAAAGTTATATTTGAATTTTGCTATTTTATTACGTTGGGTGTCACTAAACACAAAGGATATGTATTTTAAAATGACTTGGTTTGAATGAACCGCTTATCAACATATTGTGAAGTATACATAATATGTCAATTGTTAGACACTAGCTTTTGCCCGCGACTCCGTCCGCACAGAAATTGTCTATCGCTAGTCTCTCGGGAACTGTCCGATTTTTCGGTCTAAATATTAAATTTCAGCTATCGGTTGAAATTTTAAACTGTAAAGAAGAAATAAACAAACACACGAAGTTTTCCCGTGATGTGAGTAAGAATTCCATTAATGTAATGTATTTAATTGCTCATAAAGAAGTAAAATGACAAGGAAAAGTTATTGACCTAAATAAGTAAGTAGAAGTTATTTTATGAACATACTAAACGTCGTCAACGACTTTGTGTTCAATTCTTACTTCAGAGATTGACAATATTTCAATAAAATAAAATTAAAATTATCATACTATGTATATAAAACATATAAAGCAATTCAAAAAATATTTTTATGACAATGGACTTTTTTTGGGATACTGAACCATGTATTAAACTTGGTAAGTAGACACGTTTACTATGTTTAGTACTTATGTTATTGCGTGTAATGTGATCCAAAACTGTATGTAAACTAAACTCCAAGTAGGTTAGGAAGTGCCGGCGGCAACGTCATGTTTATTTTATTTGAATATAAATAGAGTCAACAAACGCTATAACACAACGAATAATATTCAAACTCAATAATACTTAAAATTACAACGCCACTACATACTTACAAACGAACGAATCGAAATGCCTAAAACATGAACACAGCGCGATAACACAGGAAAAAAAACTAACCGGTCACGATTCGAATCCAACCTACGGCTTTTGAACTGAGAGTTGGTTTTAAGTAACAGTATTTGTAGAGTTAAGCTTGTATTGTTTGCAGCGTAAAGTCGTTAAAGAGGTCAGGTGATAAGACCGATTGTTTCAACCGGAGGTCACGTGGAAATCGGAAAACTCAACAGTTTATTTTTAAAACAACTACTGGCGATTGCCGTTTCATGCCAGTATTTTTCTTTATCATTTTTTAATACACTGGTTTTGACACACGGTGGTTCGAATTTCGAATTGAGAATACTTGAGTTTTTAAAGTATGATTGATTCGAATTCAAGGTGTTTAATCTGCGGGAAAAAACTTAATAAAATTAAAAATAACATCAAAACAATATTGTAACGTAAAATAAACCATTTAAAGCTATAATTAAAATGGAAAGAATTAAACAGTAGCAATGGCTATAAATATTGACTCTGACACAGCCTTGGCAGGCGCAAGGTCATAGCTACGGTCGTGCAGTGACACAATAGAGGCTTTGTGGCAAGTGCAATGTAGCACTTATTAGCACTCCACAGAGCGAGTAGACACAGAAAGGACTGACAAAAATTTACCTAATTATAAGTTATTGTAAGCTTTAATTCCAACCTATCTACTGTTATTCTTTTAAAAGAATAGAAGAGTGACCAAACGTAGGTATACAATTCGTGCAGTGTGCGTTTACAGTCTTAACATATTTGCCGCCATTCTTATTTGCTGGCGTATGTAATCAAATGACATACAAAGGTCGCTGGTGTCACTCAGGTCGAACTAAGCACAAAAACTTGCGGCACTATTGTAACAAGTAGAATATCATATCTGTGTGCGGACGCGAGAAATTAGCGTAACGAAACTTTACAATACAGAAGAACTTCGACTTTGGTAAACAATATGGACATTTAATAGTATTGAGTAGTCTATAGTCTCTTCTAACGAATATTCTTTTCTATTAGAGCAGAAACATGAAAACTTTGTTGTTGTTTTCTTCTCTCTTTCCACGGTGAAATTTACAATGTCTTTAGAGCCAGAGAATTTGAAAACGCGGCAGTATGTAAAGTTATGAGGGCTTATCTAATGTAAAGATAAAGATATTGAAAATATTTTACCTTCAACTGTGTTCATTTCGAAATTATTTGCGCTATTTGAATATCACTGGAGCAACGTGCAAACACCAAAGTAGTATCTGTAACTTGCATTTACTTACGAAAATAAATAACAGAACCAACTCGCTATCCATTTCTACCGGAATTGATTCCTGTATGTTTATACGCGAATTCATTCAAGCTCTTTAAACTGATCAAATCATATTTGTATCGTAATATAAAAATATTGTGATGTTCATGAACTTCCTGCTCTCAGAATCTAGTAGTTACGTAATAAAAGTCTAAGAATCTTTTGAGTTATTGGCGACCTTACGTCCCTGATAACTTTACACCAGAGCCCTTAGCCAAGATACATTACGCTAACTAGCGTTTCTTTTCGTTTCGTTTTTAAACCAATCGCGTCACTGGTAGATCAAGTGACTCTTCGTATGACGTGATCTACCAGTAACGCGATTGGTTTAAAAACTAAACGAATAGAAACGCTAATTAGCGTAATGCATCTTGACTAAGGGCCCAGCCGTCGTGTCAAAGTTGTTACTATCCGGTAAAGATCATAGGTACTCGTATGAGGGCTTATTTAATGTAAAGATAAAGATATTGGAAATATTTTACCGTTCATTCCGAAATTATTTGCGCTATTTGAAAAAAGTTAGGGGTCAAGTTGAGCGTCCTTCATCAATATACAGATTACAGAAATTTAATTCCATATATTAATGAACTGTCCGTCCTAACAAGTCTGACCTTACTAAAGACTACCCATGAATATTATTGTGTGTAAATTTAAGTAATAAAAACAATTCTTGTATATGTAGCTATGTACAGTTAAATAGAGAGTTGGGTTTCTTTTTTGAGGCTGAGGCGATCTACGCTACTGAACATCGCCTTGTTTTAAAACGATCTAACGAAGAATTTAGTTTAAATTTTCAATTGCAGGTTCAAATTATAGCGGGTCACAATATGGCGCACGGATTATGCAATAATAGACTTTCAACGGTGTAAGCTATTTGACGCACGCCATATTAATTGTGTCGCTATACCAAAAAGTACTAGAACGTCACACTCGCACTCAAAACTAACCTTTAACTTCACACTTGACGCGTCAACATTGTACCGCGGTGACACGAACCAGGTCTGTCACATTTCGACCTCACTTCTCGTTGACAAGGTCACAGCACAAAGCGTTGCACTTGCTATTCGACACGGTATTAATTACCTGTCACTACAACGTACGAAAATAATATGGAATTAAATAAAGACTTGAACAAAAGTCTTAAAGAAGTCTCTCGGTAATTGTTTGAATACGTGACTGTATGATCCAGGTCCAAAAGCAACAACAGTCACGATTTCTTTCTAGTCTTTGAAACATCGTGCTGTCTGGGTTGACTATTCGGAAAAAAACTGGATAAGTGTATCATTCCTGAATAGTTTGAAACTATCAAGAAATTCTCAAAATCCTATATGCCAGAAAATGTTCAAGACTTAAAAGGCCGTTTTGTATCACTAAACCAACTTCATAAGAAAGCGAGGTGTAGTGTTGAAAAATTTTAAGTGCTGTCGTAATAGCGGCCTCTATTCCACTTTTGATCAATGTTTTCTAATAACTTAAACATTTAAAATACCCTAACGTAAAAACGTGACATGACAGAACTATTTTCGTTATTTTGTACCTGTGTACCATATTTGAAGCCAATTGTACTACGGAAAATACTCCGGATCTTTGCTCGAGTGTCAGATTTCGTCTCCTTTGAATAGTCAACCAATTTTATCAAGTTAGGCTAAAAACCACCATTCAGACAAACGCACACTATGCACAGAAAGACAAGAGAGTTTCTCTACTCCATAGTAACAAATCCACTAGTAAGTAATCAATTCAAACGGTGCGTATAGCATTGACGTTGGTAAGGTCACAGCGGTATTCGCGCTGTTTGGTAAACAGAGCACGTTGCCCGCGGAATGCGAAGATTTCACTCAATACGCACAATAGGACGAATGCACGTTAAGGTTAAATGGTTTGGACGTGTCCAAAGACGAATAGGCAAGTGACCATAATGTTATAATGTACGCGGAACTTGGACTCTGACTTTGCAGCTAGTTTCTGGAGTTTATGGTGTTGACTTAAGTTGGAAATGGCTGTTATGATCATGACTAAACAAAAGTATGATAATATTTCGTTTTGACAGTAAAGGGAATAGGCAAAGGATTACAGAAGATTCACTAAAATCACATAAATTAAGAAAGAGGAGGTCTATCGCCAGAACGAGACATGTCGATTAAAGGGCACCTTCAGATATTGTTTTATTGAAATCCACACTCTTATTACCTATACATTGGACGTGATTTGTGTACCTAAAGATATATAGATAATTATACATATAGCTTATAGTGATAAAACTTATTTTATCTCAAAAATAAAAATTATGTCGTTTTTCGAAATTATACTAAGAAAGAATTCGCCTACTACTGAACCTACAAGAAATAACCTACTACCTTTACTGTTTAACAATTCAAATAAGCAGTGCTAGTTGTGATGTCCTAATTATTTTCAACAAACTCCTGCCTACAGGCACTTAACATACAGGACGCAACACTTCAAATAATTGCCAGCTCTAAAAATCTTGCTACATAAGTTTATATAACTTCCCCAGAACCGTAAACGTCCGGACTGCGGCCGTATCTCAGAAACTAGTTACCTTCTTATACTGTCCCACTGTCAAATAAAACCTACTTTATGCGTCCTGTCTTCAATGGCTTCCGTTTAGCAAATTATGCTAAAACAAATTTGATGTTAGTTATTTAAGTAAACTTATTTGAGGGAAAGGAAAAATGTGTAGGCCAGTACCTAAACGTTATCAATGTTATCATATCAGTTCGAAGATTGAAATAAGCATAAAATATAACAGACCTTCAGGTCTATGTACGAAAGTTCAAAATAATAAGCTCTATTGAGACTTAAAAATATGTATTGAATAAAATGTTTCAAACGTCGCTTTCTATTTAGACCTTATGAAGCTCAAAATAAGCACCTATAAACCCAATTTTTAAGCCTACAACACTTCAAAATCTCTACTGACGCATGTTTCACGGGACTCGGTGTCGAATTCACGCAACATTCAACGTCAATTTAACTTACCTTCAATCGACCTTCTTAGGGCTACGAAAGCGGCCTTATAACTTAGTTATTGCTCCACTCCACTAAGTCTCGGGTCATTTACCCTCGGGTCACATTCAGGTCGCCGACGTGTCAGTCGCACTGCCACCGGAATGCCTAAGTGGTCGCATTTCCCTGCGTTGCACAAAACCTTTTTAGTTCACGCTGCTTTATTGATACGGAATTGATTTCCTTATGCGCGAGAGTTGAAATGTCATGTCGTCTTATGATCGGTGCTTTTATAAATGTAAAGAGGAAATTTAAGTCTTTTTTAATTAAAATAAAAAAATTAGTATGCACCATTCTTTACAAAGTACGTAGGTACCTAATAAGTCTCCTTAATCATTGTTTGCTATTGGATTTTGTTGTGGTTATTACTTGCTGCACAGTGGTGACATTTGAATTCCTTAATCCATAACTAGTATTGGGTTACGACAATTCTAACCTTTTAGAGCAGTGGTTCCCAACCGGTGGTCCACGAGAGCCTACGGAGTGGTCCGCGACAGGGCCCAAACCTAACTAAATAACGCAATTTAAAGCATTCCAATAAATGGAAACTTTTAGAGCCATGACGTGTCATGAACAACTTTTATGTAAAACTGAATTAAAATATACCTTTCTTTAAAATTCGCTAATTGATTTACTTGAGGAGGAGTTTTGGTGTAATAAAGCGACTTCTTATACTAAAATTCTAGAAATCGCCTTTCGCTACGCTCTTTATCACAACTTATTTATGCGAAACGGGTATTCTGCTTTGCTGGTAAATAAAAAAAACATGTTTGTTTATTTAAGTTTAACGTATAGCTATTGTAATAGTTACGATTAAAGTTTTTATTTTTGAATCTTGTGGTCCCTGCTAACAATAAAATAATCAGAATATAATAGTCCTTCGTCGACAAAAGGTTGGGAATCACAGATTTAGAGTAATAAATCTTAATATTAAATATTTTCGCACTTCTTCCATTTTTCAACATTTCGGTTATCTATATAATTTTAATTTATTAGTAACTAGCGACTTAAAATTTAAGGTGCATTCGTCCGTAAAATATACAACGAGCAAATTAATTTATTAAAAAAATCACTGGAGCAAAGTGCAGACACCAAATTAGTATCTGTAACTTGCATTTAAGCACCTACTTAAGAAAATAAATAACAGAACAAACTCGCTAACCATTTCTCCGGAATTGATTCGCGTATGATTTTACGCGAGTTCATTCAAGCCCTTTAAACTCATCAAATCGTATTTGTATCGTAATATAACAATAATGTGATGTTCATGAACTTCCTGCGCTCAGAATCTAGTACGTAGTAAAAGTCTAAGAATCTTTTGAGTTATTGGCGACCTTATGTCCCTGATAACTTTACACCAGGCCGTTACGTCGTGTCAAAGTAGTTAAGTTACTCTCCGATAAAACTAGATCGCCTTCCGAAATCGTTTCGAAACCCGTAGACAACGTATGTCGTGGCTGTAATTGTCCTCCATTACGTCCCACAATAGAATTGGGCGGGTATGCAGGTCCCGTGAAATTGCGCGTTTTAAATACTTTCTCTGCGCATGCGACGTTCTGATGGTAGTGCCGCTTTTGAAGACAATGAGATATTGACGCTGAGTAGTCGTTCTTGTATATTGTCAGCTTGTGTCAAGACATAGTGTAGTAATACTGATTAACTAACAGACCCTGGTTGGTGAAGTGGTACTACTGTAGTTTAACCATAGGCAGATGCTGGTCACAAGTTCAAATATTTTATGGATGAGTATGAAAGTTTGAACCCGAATCATAGAATGCTATGCTAGCCTATGTTATTGTGTGTTTAGTATCGGAGATTTTAATATATCTTACGAGTGTATTACAGGTACTCCACTATTTCATTTTTAGTTTTTGATCAGAATCTGATCTAATGGTTAGTGACAAGGAGGGGGAAGATGCAATATGATATTCGAACGGAATAAATGGAACGTATTAAAGGTACTCCTTCGTATGTAATATACAGTATATATAGTTCTTAAGATTTAACCGCCGGTCATATTACTATTAAAGTAATCAGGTAAGTGTATGACAAGAGGTCAAAAGCATTTCCTGGGATTTGTCCTTACATTTCCAAAATTAAGTGCACATAAAGAAGCACAGTACGTAAATAACATCGTATTTTTAAGTTCGTGGTAACCAATTACAATCTAGTACACAATCAAAAATCTTAATTACGGCTATAATTTGCTTTAATGGAATCAGGCTCACAAATAACAATAAAATTCGCATAATAATAACTATACCTACCCTTGCATGACGCAACTGCTCCAGAAAAGTTAATTGGAGTATGTTTATCATCCATTTTTGGATTCTTTTTTGGCCTTCGATTCCGATCCAGTTCCGCCAATCACCGATTTGATTGCTTTTTACTTTCGCTCCGGTTTTTCTCGACTTGACCATAAATAAGACTTTTATGTTGTACAGGTAAAGTTATAAACAATGTTGGTCAGGTATTGCTGGTTGCGAATGGATCCGAAATTTCACATATATTATCTCCTAATTTCACATAATTTAGAACATACACGTCACGGACTCTGTAAATGACGTAGGTAAATAAATATATACATATATTTTTTAAACTTGAAAATGCATGTTATTTATACTTCTGTGTTGCAGCAGAGCCGACAGTCCTAAATAATTCAGTTCAATGTCCAGTTTGGTTTCCAACCCATGTCCATCATCAATTACCATACATAGCATTAACGACCACCACGTCAACTATGGCAAATCAAAGCCACGCTGTTTTGTCACCTCATTGTTAGTCTTACATTTTTATGTGATTATATGTATGTTAGTCTCATCATGGGACTTGTTGCTTGAAATAAAGTTTTCTATTCTATTAAAAAGTGCTAGAAGCTAAAGGGGCCGGAATTTTACTGTTAAGTATGTACCTGTTTTCAACACCCCTGAGATTATAATAATCCCAACAACTATATACTTCAGTTCTACATAGAATTTCCTTAAGTGATTTACAAAATAAGGCAAGTAACATTTTAGAACGTTAACATTATAAAGCATCGACGCCGAAGACGCCGCTCCAATACACTTGACCGCACCATTTTTTACAAGATTTCGATTAAAACCAGTTCACAGAGCACAGTGAGGCGAAAGAGAAATCCAAAATAAAAGACGAGTCGTCTCGTGACTTCTCCGACCTCCACCTGTAGCCGCGGCGAATCCGACACTTTTCACCCGACAAAAAGTGACAAAAGCTACACTTGTCGCCGAATGACGCGACAGTTCGTGACGGACCGACACAACGTGACCTGCACCTGGTCTGGGAAATGTCGCGATGGTCACAGGTGAGACCAATTGGGCGACACGATCGGGATTCAATGTGCTTCTGATGAAAACGTACGCCGGAACCAACGCAGCATGAACCGTCTAATGCCGATCTTAGTCATGCTTTTTACCACTGACAAGTTTACATACACGTACCTACTTTTAATTTTCATCGGTGTAAAAAAGTTACTTATTTACCCTAGCATATCGAGGAATTAATTACGATCGTAGAATAACGTAGTGTTATCCAGAACATCCACTGTTTAGAAATTAGGAATAAATATACATATGTGACGTTCTCAATATAAAGGGACCTTATGGAGGAAGGCAGTTAAGCTGTTCTTATTCTTGTAACTTTACGAATACTATGGTAACAGTTCTAAAAACGTCGTAACCACTTGCCTCCATAAGATCCCTTTATATTGAGAACGTCACATATACAGATTAAACAGCATACGTGCCGACAGACAAAACATACTTCAAAAGCTATAATACAGATAACTTGTCCTTTATTTCTCATCACCTCATTTAAGAATTAAATAATTCGAACGGTTCTTTCTCCGTCTAATTTATTTATCACTACCGGCCTAGGCTTTTTTAAAGCAAATAAGCAATAGAAACCGTTTCAATTATAATCCTTTACCCAGACAGAATACCTTATCCATTAGGTACATATATATGTAAAGCATTCCTCGGGTCGGGCGGGACAGCGCGACCTCGGGACCTATTCTGCAGTCTGCGCACGCGCTGGCGCGGGCATCCGCATAACCTTAGACGAACGCTTGCGCAGGTACCACCGCTCTAGCTGCGTACGAGTACGAATACCAGCAATCACTTCAACCTTGCGTTTGCTTAAATGTAGGTAAGCGTATACAAACACATGACAATCAATCTGTACTGTGACATGTTCATAAATTTTGTATCGAATCATTGTTGTATTGGAATCACTACTACACGCAAAAATGGCATCCGTTAAGTAATGTGGCATATGTATGTACCTTAAAAAGGCACAAAGAGTAAAAAAGCTTTAAACTTAGTGTTAAATAATTGGCTATTTTACTAATGTCAAAATAAGTTATTTTTACACCACAACTAAATCAAGCTTTCGAAAATAACACGGGAAAACGTAGCTATCGTTTAGTTTTGGAATTTAAACGATTTTTAATTCAACAAACACTGAAAATTGTGACGTCACATTATACTATTTTCATTATAACTTCATACTAGCGGATCGTTTTGACGTTTCAATAAAAGTTGCTGATTTGACCAGTCAGTCAAATAGCCAATTATTTTATCGTGACATTGTTTAACTAGCGAATGTAAATTTGTGTGGGGTCAAAGATTTCCTATTCAGGCTTTACAATGAATCCAAAAGCATTCTGCTGAGTACATAATACAACGAATTGTTTATTTAAAAAGCCATCACATCACACGTTCATTCAATACAAAATAAAAACGTTTTTGACACTAAACTTCACATTTTAATTTGGTTCTAAACTGGCATCCCCAGTACCATGTGATGAGAAAATCAAGTGGAAATCTCGAAACCATCAAATATAATAAATATTTATATTGACAAATATATTCCTTAACATGTCCATCAATCACATAACACAAGAAATATCCATTATTCGAACGCAACATTCCCGTTTGTTACACAAAGTTAACTCCACGCGGGGTTCAGACTTCAAACACGAACTTAGATTACCACCACTGCACCATCGAACCTGTCAATTGTAACTGTAGTTCTAAGCCACCTTGCCTAAGTCTTAAGAATAATCTTTTGTCTCGGAGCAAAAAGGGCTATCTCGTTTCCGAAAACGAACAAAACTCGGTAATTCGATATGACGGATCGATTTTTTGCCAGTCGTTCCGCGCGGTCGGTCGCGGCGTCGCGGTCGTACGCAGGGCTGCCGCGTGCCTGAAACTTATTCTTTAACTATAAATGAACCTAAACACGACTTGTGCAATTTCAATACAACTCCATATATTTAATTGTGATGTATGTCAATTCAAAAACTATTTCGAGGCTTACCCATACTCAATTTTCAGATTTCGAACAGTTACTCTTTCTATTGTTTTAGACGTTTGTTTGTCCTTTAAGTTTTTTCACTTTAGACTTTAACGCGTACCTTAACGCAACGTACCAAATATTTACTGGAAAAATATGAAAATAATAGAAATGCCAAAGGAGTTAAATCTGGGGTTGAGTGACATGTTCTTCAAGTCTACTTATTGTCCCCGCTACTTCCCAAATAACACTGTTCTTGTTACTCTGCAGAAACAAATACCTAAACAATAGACAAGTTGCACTACACGAGAGGTTAACGACGTTAGGTTTGCCAAATGCTAAAGCGCGCGGTAGTTTTTTTTATTAAACGCCCTCCGTTGCCCTCATCCGATCCGTTGACGACGCGGTTAGCCTAGTTGGTAGTGAACCTGCCTACGAAGCTAGCGGTCCCGGGTTCGAATCCCGGTATGGAGAAATATTTGTGTGATGAGCGCGAGTATTTGCTCCTGAGTCATGGATGTTTTCTATGTATTTAAGTATGTATTTCTCTATATAAGTATGTTTATCGTTGTCTAGTACCCATAGTACAAGCCTAGAGCTTAGTTTGGGACTAGGTCAATTTGTGTGAGATTGTCCCCTGATATTTATTTATTTATCTCAAGTTATGTTACAAAACAGTACATACGATTTATTTTATAGATACGTAATAAAATAGTGCGCACCAACGGCAATGCGTTTAGCGCATAAAACAACCGCGTGCTTAGGAATTTAACACACGACACCTTACAAAGTCAGCAGCAGGCTGTCGTGCGTTCGCCTATGTCCATTACATTTTGATCAGCTTTCTTCGGTCGTTAACTTAGAATACTAACACTCGAACTGGCAGCCCTGGCCGCAGGTGGAGGTCGCGACCGCCGCGACCGCGACACCGCACGCCGACGTGATCCGTCGGTGAGAACGCACAGTTTCCTGGTACCTACGGGTCGAACCAACGGTCAACTAACTATGTTCTACAATCATTACGATGTGTTCATTTTGTGAAATAATTAGTTGGTCTTAACTCGTAAGCTTAAACACGGATCCGTGCTTAAATGTTAGATATCTTTTTGTATTTTTTTAGCTTACTTTTTGGACTTTATCGTAATCCGTAGAGACTAGAACTGAGGAGTTGTCTGAAATTTTCAATCGATTGGGATAGGTACATCGTTATTTTTTTTAAATGATACCAATTTTAGAATTTAATTTCATACATTTTGCAACTGTTCGTTCCCTAGTAAATATTTTAGGCTCAGACGCCTTGATATATTTTGTAAAATATATCAAACGGCCTTTGAATGATTAGGCACTATAAAAATATGACAGATAAATCTTAATTTTGCTAGTTGCTCTGAATGCTCTGGCAGTTTTTGCCATATTTATTTATAAATCTTTGAGTTATTTTTAGGGTTCCGTACCAAAATGAAAAAAAAGGAACTCTTATGGTGAGACTTCGTTGTCTGTCTGTCTGTATGTCACAGCAGTTTCACTCAGCAACTACACAAGCTATAAACTTGAAATTTGGCATAGTTGTATAACTTGCTTGCCCGCATTTATTTTTAGTAAAAAAATATGAAATTAATTTTATAAATAATTGAAAAGGGGTCTAGAATGGGGGGTTGAAAAATGAAAGTGATTCGATTATAGCAAATGGGGTGTCATCTGAAAGGACTCAATTTGCAAATTTCAAAACTAATTTTTTTATAATTTTCCGTGACGTACTTTTTGATTTATAACCAAAAATTAAAAAAGTTACCGTTTCCCCCCTTATCTCCGAAGTTTATGAACCGAAAAATCTGAAAAATTCCTAATAATAATATAATTACTTATATTTTACGGAAAAAATATAAAATCAAGTGTTCAAAATTTAAAGATTTCGAGAAGTTGGCAAAAAACCTTAAAAGATCTCTACTAAAATTTAGGCAAGTCAAAATGGACCTTATTGCATACGAATTAACGTACATAAAAAAGTATATTTTTGAAGTACGGACTTGAATACGGAACCTTCGGTGCGTGAGTCCCACTCACCGGCTCGTGACCGGCTTTTTTAAACTGTGTGCCAACACCAAAATGCGCTTGCGAATTGAACAATCTTAAAATATGGCTTCCAAGATGCGAAGCCATTGCTTGACGCCATTTTATATCGGTCAGATGTGAAGCAAAGGCATGGGCCTGGCCTGATACGTAATGAACATGAGTAAAACTTGTCTAATGTTCATCATGTCTGTGCAATGAAAAAAAATGAATAAGATAGGTACTTACGTTTTAAAACTGTAGTTACATCAACAAAAGCTGGTTTAATTTTTAATCAATCTTACATATACGTATTAGTCGTCTTGCTCGTCAGGCATTAATGGAATAAAGAAGCTTTACAACTATCAGAAAGTCTTACAAGATTGGCATTGAACATTTTGTAAGATGCAACTAAATTGTTTAGGGGTGCTTGGCTAGCTCTACAGATCGTATACCTATAGTTATGCATTGTTATAGGTAGAGATATGTTTCGGAAGCTAATTAATATAAATATCTGTCATTTTCTAACCAGCATATAAAAGCTGCCGCACATTAGGCCACTAGTCACGGCCACAGCGTAGCCACTTGTGGCCGCCACAAGCCGCGGCCGAGTTTTTCATACATTTTGTATAGCATCGCGCACACCGAGCGTTCGAGTGGCCGCGTCTGAGCCACAAGCTGCGGTAGTCGCCGCTGCCGCGTTTTGTCGCTTGCCTCGCGCGCACACTGGGCGACAGTCGCCGGCTTCTCCAATAAACAATAGCCAATAGTGGCAGCCACTGGTGGCCGCCACTCAGCCACCGGTAGCCGCGATTGGTGGCTGCGTCTAGTGGCTTAGCCAAACCACTAGTGGTTGCGTTTTAGTGGCGGCCACTAGTGGCCCAATGTGCGACCGCCCTAAGTGTGAGAGTGACTTTATACCGCGTTAAAGGCGACCATAATGCGGGTGCAGTGCAGGCTGCGGTAGAAACTCTACCTCGCGGTTTGAACCCGAGTATTACATTTACTTGTTTGTGTTGACATTTTATATTGTTGTTGCTCACGGAATTATAATATTATGTTTACGCTCGCGCTTACCGGAATTCGGTGTTACAAGATGCGATTTGTTTTTCGTACTGAATGTTTTGGCGATTGGGTCATAATCATACGCGAGTCTATGCAATGCTAACCTAGTGGCTATAGACTTGATGTTTAATTATTTATAAAGGGTCCCACAGACTGACAGTTTACCTGCAGTCCTAAGTATATCTGGCGGCCCGTCTTCCAAAATCTGTGAGGAAATTAAATCTTAAGAGAAACTTTACTGACAGTCTGTGTTGTATCTAGTACAATGAACTGACAGGCTTATGTCGGATTTCACCAACCACTTAACAGACGATTACAGTGTTAACAGCTGGCAAAATGTATGAACTAACAGTCCATTAACATTTAACATCGTATGGTGAAATTGGTACTTATATTGGCCAAGGGACCGTTCGGTTGAAACGTCCGTTGACAATTCAATACTACGAGTATGTGTGTAAGAATTGATCTGCTGTTGGAGATTAAAAATGAAATTTTACTTCCGATTTATTCCGAAGAAGAGTACCCATTAGGTACTGTTGATTACGAATATTCAACGATTTTTATAGTTGATTTCAATGCATCTTTATGCGCCCCTATTTAATTTGACATTGACATTTGAATTTGACATAGGTACGTTAACGCAGTCATGCAACGTAAAGAAGAGTAAGTAAGAGTGAGTAATAAGTAAGCGGTGGGACGCATCATAGAAAAAATATCAAGTAAATAAAAAACATTGTAAATAAGTATTTTCCAATTGGCCCGTTACAGATTGCAATGTATGGATAATTTTGTATGCAACACGCTATAGGTGTAATAATGAGATGCGTTCTTTGGATGTAGTGGTAACACCAACACGACACAGTTTCTAAACTTAAATTGACACACATCACCGTACTTGTGTGACTCTGAATGTCAGTGTCGAGTCATATATTTGTATATTCATCCACACACGCGTGCGCGTAAAGCCATAGTAATTTACCTATATGTTTTTATTTCAGTTAATTGATGGCATTTGGATTGCCAGTATCCTTAGTTTTTAGGTATCGCGTCGTTAATGTACGAGTAAGTACGCTGAATTTACATACACAGGGTAATTGAATTTACTTACACGTCAAATATAGCACATTAAAATTCGTGACATATTGAAAAAAACAACTCTCGTTTGACAGCTAACATTCATGTTCTAATATCACCGTTAATTCTGACATTTTTAGTTTTTGCCATGTTATTTATTTAACCTCATGAATATTGCCAAGTACACGAGCTTTTCCTACTGTGGTTTAACGATTCAGTTTTAATGATTGTTAATGTTTGTTTGATTTACTTTAATAAAAAAAAAAAAAAAAAAAATAACGTCCATACAGTTTAAAGTTCTTTGCCAGTACTAACTAAACTGGCATATCTTGAAAACCATCTGACTTTTACTGAGGTCATGTTACGCTAGTTCGATTCGTCTTAGGCTGGTCTACCTCCGGTGTCACTGTGACACGTGCGACTTATGGCACATCATGAATGATACCTATAGCTAAATATTAACATACCCACCTTCGGTCACATTTATTCCCAATATTTTCTGATATGAATCAGTTATAATTACTTAATAAAACCAAATCAAGTTGTATACAACTTAAGTACCTGTATGGCTATAATAAATAGGGCCGGTACTCAACCAGTAACTCCACCATGAGCTCAGTCAGGCAGGTGAGATGGTGCGGTAAAGGAAATCCCTGATAAATGTTTATACAAATAAAACCTAATCATACTTTTTTTTACAGGCAATTGACGCATTATACAAAGGAACGTGTGCCCACGTATGTAGGTAGTGTACGATACCGTACACGCATGTTATAATTTCATATAAACAATGTGGGTAAACTATCGTAAAAGCACACATTTTGTACCAGATTAGGAAATTTGGAAATAGGTACAGTCTACCCACCAATCAAGACCTGCACCCTACAGGTAGCAGGTACCGTTGAATCAATTTGGTTTCTACGTTGCATATTTGCACGTTCATTCGTAAGTACGGTAAACGTGTACAGTCGACAGAAAGATGTTTACACTTTTTCACCTTATTCCATTGTAATAAGATCCGAAAGTGTATACATCTTTCTGTCCTCGACTGTACAGAGTGGTTTTGAATAGTCTTGAGTCTTACGGACAGGGGCACACTCAACCCTGTCCCGCCTACGGCCAGCCCACATCCGATAGAATAGAATTCGGTGACCCGCCACGTCCCTGAATATTTAACAGCTCACGGCCTGCCTCCCAATGAGCCACTTCCTTGATTAGTGTCTAAGGCTATTGTTTTTATTTTTTAAGGGTTCCGTTGACCATAATTAATGTGGATATGACGCGGTGATGGGTCAAGCGGTGGTAAGTAACTGGCTACAATCTATTTCAATCAAACGAAAGGATTACCTGTTACACCTAACAGGCCTGACTCATTTTAAAAATCAGATTCAGATTCAGATTTTATTATTCAATATAAATTACAGTATAAATTGCACTTAATGCCAAATTACAAGTTATTTATTACATAGAGATTGTCAGAAATAGAGATTACACATTAATTATGAAATTAAAAAAAAATATCTTACATGTTAATGTCATCTTATAAGTAGGTATATCTACAAGGATCTTAAGGATCGTCATAACAACATGATATAAATACGTGGTCAGTAAAGAAATCAGGAATAACACCATATAACAACAATGAAAGTCAACACAAAATACATTGAATGTCAATATTATAATTAATTTACTATTAATTTACTGCTGTGGTTGATTTATGTTTAACTTACTTAATCGCGTAGAACAATTATTTATTTAATCCTGTAAAATTTTATGAATTCTTAGAATCTCTGCTTCGATTAACGATGCAGAAGATTTTTCGCAAAGTTGGTAAGTGTTGTTACTTAGGAACAAAAGTGGCCAATTACTGTTCAAATTAGCATCATAGGCAAGATTAGCAATTAAGGTACCGTGTAATTAAACCTTATTTTTCGTTACGTTTAGAATAGAATGGAAATCTTACGGGTCTCGTTGCTAATTGATTTTCTTATAGGTATATGAACAAATTGACATGCTTATCGGGGAATTATATAAGCTTTATCAACTTGATACTTTAAGTTACCTATTTGAATTTGGTACAGTCGGATTACAGTAACCCGTATAGGTGGGTCATTCTTATTTTCATGCTTTTTTTTTTAATTATGTAAGAGAGGCATGTTAATTTCAAAAAAGATGGAAATGTTTACCTATTCTATAACACCCAAATAATGGTATTAACAGAAAATATATATATAACATTACGAAATAATTAAAAATCTACTCAAACCGTGCCATGTAATAATGCCGGATTGTTCGATACAAAATACGATTTCCTGAAAAATTACAAATGAAATTCGTAAATTATTTATAAAAAGTGGATGGTAATCATCACATCATAGAATAAAAAAAGTAATTGAAATATTTAAGTCAGTTTTCATGATTTCGCAAAAACGTAAAAATTTTAATAATCACGTTTTCTATCACGACCGTGGTCCGTTATAAAAACAAAATACTCGGTAGAATTAATTTTTTGCTGGCATGCTTTTTCAGATTATTTAAGAACAGCAACACTGTTTGCGTAATTGACAAGTATACAGTTCACAAACAAACTTGAACGTTCACAAGAAAACATTTTTTAGAATTTTCAAAAACTGACAACCTTAACCCGTCAAGACTGTGGAAAAGATTTTTAAAGGAAGTTTTATCATTTTAATATCGATTTAAATACATGTACCTCAGATGTTGTAGAATTAGTAAAGCGCTTTCAATGTGCAAAATTAAAGCAAAATTTTAAGTTAAGTCGCCCACGTTTCAAAAATGTCACAATCGTGGCCTAATCTCAGGTTCACAACCTGGCACTTTTTCAAAGCATAGTCGTGACGTATTAAGACCATGTCAAAGCAATGTCACAACCGTGTGTTTATGTATTTTTTTCAACCCCTTAAGCACAAAAATATCGCATTTTGCACTTTTAATATAAGTTAAAAAATAAAATAAGAATCTTTTTTTATCTGAGAATGACCCAGGTACTTTAAGCCTTAATACATTTTAATAATTATGTTTGAATGTCAATAAGTTTGTGAAAAAAACTAATGGAGTGGAGAATCACATCAGGAAAACTACCTATTGTTTAAAATTTTAAGAGTAAAGTTTTCATATAATAATGTGTTTCTTTTTTGTACTCCTGTTTTATTGTTTTATGATTATTATTTTTTATACTGACGATCTTATTGTGAATTCATTATGAGACATAGAATAATGTAATTCCCAATATGAAATAAATGCCTACCTATGAAATAAATAAAATGTAGGTAGGTATAATCATAAAAATACATGATAATTCAGCACGTTTGAATTTCGAATTTACTTTTCCACGCTAACGGGTAAGTGGACTTTTTCTCACAGATTATGAGCGACCTAAGAAGATTTTCTGGTTGGTAAAATATTAACCCATATATGCCTCCTGATTCGAAAACGCGCAACATGGTAATATGTCCGAGCTATTTAGTTTTTAATTGGTTTCTTATATGCCTTCTGATTTGAGAAAATTTTGTTGTCAATAGGCACGTATGATGATGTTGATCGTTTTCGAATCAGGGGGCATTTAAGGTACCAATTAAAAACGTAGTTCTGGGCGTATATGGGTTAATGCTTGGTACTATGCCTTGATCAACTCAACGTAATTATTTCTTTCTTAATTTATTTAATTTCTTACGAGTAAGTATATAACAGGTGTAAATAATAAAAAAATATGATTGTATACCAAGCTGGAACCAAATTTATTTTTTATGGTACCAACTTATTTGACATTTTTTGCCTTTGTCAGCAGTGGGACATTGCAGTAACACAATAATATTTGCCATAAAAACATGTGCGTCCGATACCTACGTATTGTTTTAGGTTGTGGCAACTTTCAATATTCCAATATTGTTTAAACCAACTAAATATATGGTGGCATACCTAAGTAGGTTCTGTCTTTCAATTACCGCCCTAAAGTCGAAAGGGATGGCTATACATCTTATATTCTATGTACCTACATAAGAGTGAATACTGGAATCTGCCGTTAATAATAATAACTCGTGCCTAATTACATCTGTTCTCACGTACGGACGTCACGAGTACGTCAAGTTTGTATAATACGCCCAATTACAAGTATTAGAACCAATTATAAACAGAACAGGTATCGGTGATATAAAGGGAAGTTACCGCGAAAATTGTGTCGATTTAATTGTATTACCGTATCCCTACTTAGGTACAATTAAATGTTTAAGTGGAACCAATTTATTTTTTTTATTCAAGAACAATCCAGGTTCATTTTTCATGTAGGCATAGGTACTAATTTACGCTTGGAAGCAGTTTAAATTTTAATAAAGTCATTGCATTTTTGTGCTTATCAGGTAGGTAAGTAATATTTTTACGATTACCAAGTTGTTCTTCTTCAAAATTAAGATTCAAATTTCGTTTGGTTTCGACTTGAAGTTAGAGATGTGAATAACTTTGTAGAAAATGTATCAATAGTTAACTAATGCAATGATATTGCGGTATACATACGTAAGGTTGGTATTTGCGTATCGTAGCAAAAATCTTATAAAGATTAAACGGAGACTTGGACCGAACTCTTTGCGAAAAGACAGCTGTCATTCAAACTTACCTTTGAGGTATTTCCAGAGCGATTGCTCCGCCGCAGTAATATTCCTCAGTTTGCCGGCAAAACAACAACGTCCCGCCACTGATACACTTTCCACTGTCCACATACACAGTCCTGTCTATCAGTCAGAGCCGACAGCGCGGATATTGAAAAAGAAAAGTCCAGTAGTTTTCCTTTTGTGCGTACGAGTACGTTATCGGCAGACAAAAGTCAGGCACTTATCACCGTCGCTGAGCGAGCACGTGGGCGCTCCGGTACAACCTCAGCGCGCCAAACAGCCGGCCCGACTGAGCCGAGCAACACTGAGTCACATCCACACGCACACCAGACGTACTCAACAGGTGAAAACGCCGCTGTGTTGGTGTCAAGTGAACTCGTATACGACCCGCGTGTGGAGGTTACCCAGGTGAACCGATGCCGATGTGTGGGTGAACCATTTTATTCGTGTTGGACAGATTTATTATTACTGCGATCATGTGTGTGTGTGTAGAGTGTGGGTGTGTGTGCATGCGGTCACATGTCACGCGAGTGTGCTGCCTACCTGTTGTGCCCCCGCAACTTATTAGTTTTGTTCTTTTAGGGCTGCACTGAAGATGTATTATCCAAGACGGCCGTTCCTTTTGTTAAATGTTTAAGTTCGCGATCGGAAGCCGGGGCAATTAAGCGCAAAGGATACGTCTGACCTCGAGATTTTAAATGAAGGAAGAAAACGCATTCATCCTTTTTTAAATAGAAATGAGCTGGGAGCTAGTAGGTCACGCATGACTGCTTTACGACTTCACAAAAAGGGTCATAAAGGTCACTCATAATAACATATTTCAAAGAACAATGTTATCAACACCTGATTCATTGTGTAGGAATTTGGAGGCAACGAACCTCCTACCAGTTTGAAGTGTGTCAACCTAGAAACTTTCGTTACAAAATTCAAAAGAATTATTTAGTAAATAATTTGTTATTTGTCATTAAATTGGTAAAGACAACTTGAATCAACAACACGATTTCATACAAGTGCCTAGTTAATTTCCTACTACTAATTAACTGATCACGTCACCGTTATATAATTCTTTATTCGCCTCAAGTCCGAAGATCGTGCCATCTGCACTTAGCCATTGTGAACTTTGCGCGACGTAAGGTCACGGGTGTTTAGCATTATTACAATACATATTAACGTTCCATGTCACCTTGACGTAAGCGCAAATACGTCCTTCTACGCCATTCGAGTAAGACATAACAGCCACTAGCGGAAAACGCTTATTAAGCCTTAATGTGTACACGCTAAAAAACACAATCATTCAAGCGCTAACCGGCATCTACAACCTTTTACGGAAAATCCTAATTGCGTAGTAAAAAGACGTAAGTGATCTTACGCCGTCGCTATACTAAACTTTTCTTTAAGTGTATTAAGTTGAAATTGGCTTGTCGTGTTTAAGATAGTTAAGTTAGATCTCGCAATGAAAGTTTAGGTCGTGACTCGTCTATTTGTATTGTAATTTGCACCTAATCGGACGTAAAACTAGATTGATTATCAGCTCTTCGGCGAGTTCGTGAGTTGATTGAGACTCTTTTGTTCTTTTAACGCTTTTGAGACGAGAGCGATCGTTTCACGAGGTTGCTAGAACGATTGGTTAAGTATTTGAAACTAGGAGAAAATATGACACGGCTGATAGCGAGGAGATTTCAAGATTAAAACAAAATAAGTAACTCAAGCATAGCTTTTGCAAGAAAAATAGTTCATGGACTATGTAGTTATTGACTCAATAAAAAAATACAAGTGATCATCATCATCATTGTCTACTCATATTTATTTTATATATCACTAGCTTTTGTCCTCGACTCCGTCCGCGTAGAAGTCGCAGCTCCCTGGGAACTCCAATTTTTCGCAAATAAAAGTATCCTATGTCCTTCTCCGGGACTCAAACTACCTCCATACTAAATTGTATATACCTTACTTGAGAATTTTTTCATGTCAAATTCCCCATACAAACTTCCACCCACCTTTTCACCCCCTTAATGGATGATTTCCGGAATAAAAAGTATTATATGTCCTTTCCCGGGACTCAAACTATATCCATACCAAATTTCATCGAAATCGGTTCAGCGGTTTAGCCGTGAAACCGTTACAGATAGACAGACAGAGTTACTTTCGCATTTATAATATTAGTATAGATTAGTAGGGATTAATTATCATGTATCGCAAATAGGGTTAATGGCCGAAATCGATGAATAAATAACAAAAAATAACCACAATAATTAAGATAACTATTAATTAACATATATATGAAAAATAATGGTCATTATCATTAAAATGTTAATACATTGTACAAACTGCTCGGATTTATTGAACAAAATGTATTTAGCAAGTCAGACATTGTTATGATAAAATAAAATAAAGTATAAATATCAGGGGATAATCTAACTCGAATTGACCTAGTCCCAAACTAAGTTACAGGCATATATGCTAGATAACGATATACATACTTGTATAATGAAATGGATACTTACTTAGATACATATACTATACGTACAGCTTTTGATCAATTACATTTATTTATTGAATTTTTATTGTACAAAAAAATTCAATAAATCACAGTAGACAAAAGGCGAGCTTAATGTCGTAAGGTATTCTCTACCAAACCTTTGGGCAAAGCAGGCAATAATATACATTAAATATGTATATTATGACATATGGAAGCAAAGCCAGCGACAACCCTTTCTTTATTCTTGTAATTTTTAAATGCATTTTATATGGTCTCATCTCATCAACCTTTATTGATCAGATATTAAAATCGTTTTATACGTTTGCTATGGTTTGGTCTTTGCTTCTATCGCTACTATTCAGTTAGCATATAACACTTTTTATCTACACACATATCATAAGTCCTCTATAATGCGTTCAGAATCCGTTGGCAATGACCAGCATTACAACAATCAATTTTACTATGATAATTTTCTTATCTGTAGCAGTAACATAATGTTCTTATAACGATACAAAATTTGATAAAGTTATGAGTTTCAAATTTCGAACATCTTTGAAAAACAAAACAATTTTATTTGACCTCAATTCTAATATCATTCGAGATGACAATTAATTCGAAATGAAATGTCAATTGCATACAATTTTGACAAATCTCGTATGTTACTTGATAATTTGATATCGAACGATACGATAGTAGAGGCCGACTCTAGATTGTCTCTGAATAAAAAAAAAACTACGGTTGCCGCCATTTTTGACGTTCTAATAAATTGATCAATGCCGGCTATGCCGGTCGTAACATGCGGTTCCTGAACACATCATAGAGAGCTTATAATATGTATGTAGATAAAATAGTGTATGTAACTGTACATAATTAGGCATTATGCACCAGTCACATAAACTACTATTAATTATTCACGGTTGATTACATTCGACGTAATAATTAATAAGCAACGGGACCACGATTGCCATTTATTTAAATATCGAAATATTGGGAACTAAATAAAAAGGTAATATAATATCCCTTTGATGTTATGTCTAATTATTTTTTAATTAATTATTTAATTCGATGTCCTGATTGTTTGTTCCGTCTTCTAGGCATAACGCCTCATCCGTTCGATGTAAAATTTAGTTGGTACAGTCGAGTTTCAAACATTTGTACACACTTTTGCAACTTATTTAAATGGGGTAAGGCGCAAAAGTGTTTATATCTTTGAACTCGACTGTACAGCGATAGTTAATAGCCCGAAGACCGGCAAAGTATATTTTTTATCAAGAATGTCATCGTAAATCTTCTATAGTCATTCAAATATTGATTTTATGCAAGGAGGCACTCGACGTTACCCCACGAGGTTGTTAAATTGCTTAAATTTCAAAAGCGAACAAAGAGGCCAACCGAGATATTGTAATGAATAGATTGCAACATGAGCTTTGCATTATCTTACAGTGTGCATTAATAGGTTTGCGGTTAACATCGGATAATAGGATATTTCATAACCTGCGCCTCGGATATTTACACGCATTTCAATTAACAAACAACCCGGCAACAAGCAGGCACTGTGCGCAAGAGTCGACATAGAGCTACGAAGTTCGTTCCGCGAGGTATTTAAAGGGTGCGTTACTGAGAAAATTAACGACTTATTACGGGGTGCGCCAAAGTTCATATAAAATTGCAAATTAGATTACTGGAACTCCGAAAATGTATCTCATACAATTTTACAACCTAATGATCATTGTACATATTTTTTTTTATTACTTACGATCGAAACTCATAATCATCAGATTTCATAATATCACTAATTATACAACTTGTTTAAACTAATATTTGTTTTCATATATTTTCTGATACTAACGATCGAAACTCCTAATCATTCTAATTCATAACGAAGGTATCCGTTAGGTACGACGACGAGCGAAGCGAGGAGGAGTGTTAGGTAGAATTGCGACTCTACAGCGCGCGAGCCGAGCGAGCGAAGCGAGCGTGCCGCGGCAGCGGCCGGCGAAGCGTCAGAAATGAACATACTTTTAACTAATACTTACATATAGTAGACGATGAGCGAAGAATCACCCTTCTATTTCTAAGTCCCTGCTCCGTTGGTAGTAATAAAAATGTATGAACAAAAAAAGTATAAGGAAAAAAATTATGAAGAGTGATTATTATGAATACAAATGAGTATTAATAAAAAAAATATGATAACTGTCTGTTATGAGTTCCGATGGTAGTAATAATAAATTATGAACAAAAAAAGTATGAGGAAAAAAATTATGAAGAGTGATTATTAGGAATACAAATCGGTAGTAAATCAAAAAATCGGAATAAGAATTTTGTATGAGCCAATATGGACCCCTTATTACGCGGACGGGTAGCGGTAGTTTGAATTCAAATACTTGTAGTTAATACAACTGTTAAATATATAAAAACGCAAGAATGGACGACACGAATTGATTGACGCGGTTAATCTAGTTCTAGTGCAAAGCTAGCGGTCCCGGGTTCGAATCCCGGTATGGGCAAATATTTGTGTGATGAACGCGAGTATTTGTTCCTGAGTCATGGATGTTTTCCATATATTTAAATATGTATTTATCTGTATAAGTATGTATACCGTTGCCTAGTACCCATAGTACAAGCCTAGAGCTTAGTTTGGGACTAGGTCGATTTGTGTGAGATTGTCGCTGATATTTATTTATTTATAATTCTGCCCTGCTAATAAAAGGCCGTTTTTTACACAGGACTACTGTAGCAATTGCAACCTCATTACTAGGTAATAAGGTTGCAATTGCTACAGTAGTTTTGTGTAAAAAACTGCCTTTTACCTTAGCAGGGCAGAATTGGGACCCCAAATTTTTACCAAACTTACGGCCGCACTCAGAGACGTCAATTAATTTTTAAGTTTGATTAAAGTCGCTGCATCTTATTCTATTGCTATAGCAAAGAAAGTGACAGCAGCAACTTTAACTAAACTTAAAAGATAATTGACGTCACTGAGTGCAGCCGTTAGCTAAGATCATTCTCGATTAAGTTACCTGTCAAACAAAACAACTACATCAACATCGATTCATCCGTTTAAGAGCTACGATGCCATAGACAGATACACAAATACACACGTTACGCTTATGTATAACCACCCTCTGTTTTGCGTCTGGGTTTAAAAATAAATGATAGAAACGATGGCTAATATTTTCATCACTGTGATAAAGTAACTTGCTCACAAGTGAAAGGCAGTAAGAGAGTATGGAGCTCCTTATTTTCTTACTACATTTTACTTTTGGCCAGCAGTTAATACGCCTCAAATACATACGTATATCATACTTTTGGGTTATATTCATCTTGACCATAAAATGCGAAAAACGCAGAAATGCTAACTTTTTCAGACGTTTAACACCATTTCATTAGTCATTGGATAGGGACGTTTACACGAAATCAAAAAAGTAGATGGATTCAAGTTAAATAAAATAATTTCAAAAGATGATTAAGTAATCAAATCTTTTCTTGTCAGTCGAAGAGTTAATAAATTAATTAAAATTCGCCAAAATTCACGACTTGTTACAAACTAATTTTCCTAGCTCCTACACACACCGTATAGGATAGCATTCTGGTTTTAATTTATTCAGGTTCGCAATTAAGGCCGTGTTCTGGCACAATGGGCGCGCGGGCGCAGCGATGCGACAATTGCGCGCGCAGCGGGCTATCTCCATCTCGATCCGAACACTGGGGATTAAAAACAAATTATATAGGGGTTGATGCTATGTACTTTTGTATCCATGCAATTTAAATTATCATTTACTGATTTGCAGTAACATTAAAAAAAAACAGTTGAAACCCTTTTTACCTTTTCAGGTACCGATCACAGACATATCAAGTGAATGATAGACTTCCTGAAAGCCTGGCATTATCTTAATTGAGCCGTATTATACCTATGACCAAAAAAGGAAGATTCTTAATTCAAAATTGACGTTAAAAATTATTTAACTCTACTGTAAATAAACGCTCAGATTTGAATTTAGAATTGTTAGATTGGATGCCTATCCAAGTAGTCAGTGTAGAACGAACTAATTTAATAATAATATCCTTTTTAGAATAAATCCTTAGTTTTATAACACTATAAACGGTGGCGTTGACTCAGATGAACCTGTAAATTTTATTTATTACCACGAACTCCCTTAATGTCCCTTGTAACTCCAGTCACTAAATAACGTCTTATCTTGCAACCACAGATAAGTCACTGAACCTGACGAAAAATTAGCGTCTCCACAACCAACCTTCATGTAACTTCAAAAGGAAGAAGAAGACGCATGCACGGCGACAATACTACCATCTCTTTCTAGACCTAAACGGTACGGTTTCAGTTTAATATTGGTGCAGATGGCCTCTTATCTCGCGGGTAGTAAATCTTCAAGCAGGAAGCAGCGATGAAAAATGTACCGGCAGGCTCCCGCGGCAGTCGAGTCGTGATGATACGAATTGCCCCCTGGCGATTTATTGGAAGCCAGGAGATAGGAGGTTGGAGGTTATTATAATCTACGTGCATAGATGCGACACTGCTAAACAACATTTTCGGCCTTTTGCGCGTGGGTCGTTAAAGGGACAATAGGCGTGATAGGGTTGTCACAGCGTCAAAACAAAACAGTATTGTTTTTTTTAATGTAGCGAATACATAGAAACATTGTTTGTCTACAGAATTCTACAAGTTTAATCTCTTATCAAAATTCACAACAAAACACGACTTTGTACTACTTAAATATTGAAGTAATTCTTGTCGTTTGAAATGATTTCTGACTATAATGACAAAGTAGAACAATAAACCAAGCGACGAAGGATTTATAGAACAAGTATTTGAATTTAGAATACCTATAGTCTTGAAACACAGGGCAGGTTGCCAAAAACTATGCTAAAAGTCTTAAGTACCACAGTAGAATTCAAGCGAGGTTGATAGGTCGGATTAGTGGCGAGTTTAGTTCTAAGGTTGATTATTGCGTGTACGCGTTGTCCGTTTCGGGTCGATTTGAACGGTCGGAGAGCGAAGGTCGTTGAAGGTTGGCGCGCTTTTCCGCGATCAACGGCACTAGATTAAACAAGATGGCGGGAGCGGCGCGTGCGCCGGCCGGGTACTTCTCGGGCAGCTAAAATGACACTTTACTACCTGATTTATTAACAAGTTAATGTTATTTATGCATTTAGGATTGAGCGATAAATATTAATCAAAGTTGTTCAGCCAGTAGCTGGAGGGTTTCATTATAAAAACTCATAAGAACTGTATAACATTAACATTTAAATTTATGGCAGGTCTCATTTAATACTTCTCATAAATGTATATTCATATTAATGTATATGCTAGAACGTATGTTCTTTCAAAGGTTTAGTACCTTTGGCTTTTACAGGAACCTATCACTTTCTTTAACTTGTAGGGTAGCGTGCATATATCAACAAAGTTTGTTTTTTATTTTTTACTAAAAACAGATGAGGGCAAGCAAGTTATACAACTATGCCAAATTTCAAGTCGATACCTTGTGTAGTTGCTGAGAAAAACTGCTGTGACATACAGACAGACAGACAGACAGACAGACAACGAACTCACCATAAGGGTTCCGTTTTTACCAGTCCTTTTTTAACGTCAGTTTGTTTGTCTCGTATATTCAAAAACTAATAAACGCACATCGCGGGCTTCACACCTTTAGGAAAAGCATTTTTAGGCTTACAAAGAAGAAACATAATTACGTGAGCGCCATTTTAGGTCCCATGATTTAGCTCTAAGCTCCGGTAATAAATGTGCTTTTAATGCTGCGATACTGCGGCACGAGCGGGTTGCAATACTATTATGAATTTTGTAAACATACAACAGCAGAGAACTAGCTGTTCCACGTGACTTTTCTCGCACAATTGAGTTTTTGACAGATGTGAATAATGGGGTCGATATTTTTTATAATATCTGAGCAAAAACATAAAGGTCGGACTTTTACGTAACTTTTTGATTCACAAAGAGAATTTTGTATTATTTTTTTAATAAACGTTCGTTTGTTATGGTACAATCAAAGTCATAAATATATATACATTCCCAAGATGATATAAATATCTACACACCCGTATGCCACTGATAATACAGTCTATGTATATCACGTTTGGGACAGCAGGGGACGGTAAGAAAAGAGTCTCCAGGGCAGGAACGTTTATTATATTTTCTTCATTCATTTTATAAGTATAAAATAAGGCACCTGTGAACAACGCAGTCAGAAAAACTTAAAATATATCTAATTTAGATGAAATAAAGGGAAGGTCTAAGTTAAAATGTTAAGGACTTCCAATTAGTGTCTAAAACGGTCAGAAGGAATGAATTCTTTGGTATTATACTGTTTACACTATAAATATAACACTGTTTTAATCAATTTTACGACACTGTTTAGATTATTACAGACATAGTGACGAATTGAGAGCTCGACATCAACTGGCCCTGTCGCGCGCCCCCGATCGTAAAATTTTGAATGAGCTCAAATTTAGAATTTAGAATAAAATAGTCAAAAATAAAAGGCCAGAATGATTTTCTTCAACGAGGCGTAATATATACAAGGTGGGCCAAAAGAAGTCATCCGATGTTGTTTGACTCTCTTTTTTTGAATTGTTACGCAAAAAAATAGACACGATTATTCCGCGTTCTTGGGGAGTGTATCGCTCCATGGCTTGTTCACTTGTATTTTGCATCTGTCAAGTCCACAAATGTCAAAACAGATTTGACATTGGCGACTTTGCAAAAATGAGAGCATCTTCCAATAGGGTGATTTCTTTTGGCCCACCTACATACACATACCTCTTCTCACATACATACACCTCTTTACATGTAAGGTAAATATATTTGGCGCAATAGCTATCTATAACATATATAAATATCTATACATATTAGTGCTTTTGACTGTACACATTATCAATTGTTATCTTTTCTTTAGGAAAGGCAAAAGAATTCGCAGACACCTGATGTATATATAAGTGAGTTCTGTACCCATTTAATAGTTTTATTTCAAAGTATTTCATCAGCCTTCAGTTGTATTTTAGTGATGGAAGAAACAATATCATAACACACCCGGAATCTGAAACTGAACGTTTTAATTTTAGCTAGATACTTAATAAAAAATACGGTAACTTTCTTCTCTGGAAAGACATAATTTCAGATTTTGCAACTTTTTTTACTTGCAACGGACATACAAACAGCCACATTTGATATTGTTAATATTGTGCAGAGTGCACAGTTAATATTGAATAACGGCGCGAAACGTGATATTTTTAATTTAAACTAAATGGTATGGGTCGAAGTTCGTCACGGCCAAAGATGAATAGTTTCGAGAATGAATAAAATTGTGTAAAGATTTATATCGATTGAATCGTCCACATTTTATAGTTCTGCTGGAAATATTAAAGTTTACTCTTGGAACAGGTAGCCGCGGCCATTGTCCAAGTTCATTCTATGGACCTATTTTAAAAATAATGTGATATCATTATATAAAAATGTATGTTCCGCCTTTCAAACTCATTTATAGTAATATACTTATGTTAATTTACCATTTTAAAATTAAAATTAAATTTTGTTATAGGTAATTGCAACAACAATAATAAGCAAATTAGTGTTTTGTAACCGCTCACTAATACCTAATTGACGCACATTCACGCACACATGCAACATAAAATTAATTAGTGAAAACACTACCGCTGTTTGAAACGTCACAATTACTTAACAAACAACACTATTTATGGTCATGTAGCCTACCACACGCACTGTCATCCCTCAAACGTCACAAGCGACAACACATCGGACAATGACTGTTATGTCATATGACACGAAAAACATTGAGATGTTCGAACCAGATGCAGTCATACCCTCGTGACGCAATCTTTGCAATCATCGAAACAATGTCTTGTTAAGAATTGAATACTTTATAAAGATATGAAGACTATAAAGTCAGATAAATGAGATGACAATGCATACCGATGGGAGAATTAATCACCGCGGCTCATGAACACTACCAGCTCATAAGAAAACTAGCTTTCCGCCCACGACTTTGTCTGCGGTAAGTCAGTACTATCGTAAGTATCGTAAGTTAAAATATAGCCCATGTCCACCCTGAAAGTCCATTCTAAATGTTGGTGAAAGAATTTTTAAAATCGGTCCAGTAGTTTTTGATTTTATTCGTTATAAACATCCAAAAATACAAATATTTCCTCTTTATAATATTAATATGATAATAATGATTAATTGTCATTTCTTGAAGGCCCCAATGTCATAGTGTTCGAGAACACCCATTTCTCAGTAGCAAGAATAATGACGTTCCCTAATATATATATTTTTTAATCCGACAAAAAATCTATCTGTAATTAATTAATAACTACTTATTTTTAAAACTTACTATTTTTGTTGATTGCTGGCTAAATAAACTAAATAATATCCTATACCTACCTATACCTACTCAAATATAAGTTTGAAGATACTTCTTGACACATTCCTTCCTACTACCTACCCATGACAAGCCTATCCGGTCCAGGTCATTTCACCAGGTTCCTAAGCACTTCCGCTTCTCAGACTCGGTGCTATAAACCCATCTCCACTCGTCCATCGGAACGTGTTTCTAAACCAAACATGGTTCAGGCTGCCGCGCTAATGCGGCATAAGGGGATCGCGGTACAGTTTTATGGTTAAGATATGGAACTCAAAAACTGATGAAGCGAACTGACACACATAATTATGTAAAAGGCTCGTTTCAGATGAATTGGAAATGTAACGCCTTTCTCCTTGAAAGCATTGGAATAAGACAGCCAATAGGTTATACCTAACGTTTTTAATTCTAGGTTGATTGACGACTCATCATAATGGCCTCATAAGTTTTTCTCATTATCCTTCCTAGTCCCTCAATTTTGTCTATGGAACAAACGTATGGAACAGGGGCTTTATTTCCACATTGTTTTAGCCCATCTGCTTTTATATCGTAATCATATTGTACACGTTCTAGTAATTATTAGTGCTTATTGTTAATTAATTAGGAGTTGTCGCAACGTCAACACTGCTGACGATTAAGAAGCAAGATGAAAAATAATTAATAAATACAATGTGGAATAAAGGCCCTGGAAGAATTAAATAATTTTAATGCTTGATTAAAATAAAAATAAATAACAATCTGGTAGATATTTTGTCTTTTAGTCACGCATGAACAGCTGATAAGATTTAGATAAAATTCTACATACCGGGAAAATCTAATAGTTAAAAGAAAAAATCATGAAATTTTTCCACGATGAACGGAGTACCGTAAACACGTGACTTTAGTCCTGGGGGGTAACACTGTCCGCCCCTATATATCAAGCTTTTACAATTTGTATATTTTACAATTTTAAGTAACAATTACTTTCTTTAGAATACGTAGTAAAAGTCTGTATAATCTATTTTGTTAAAAATAAAAAAGTAAAGTGGTTTTTTGGGAGGGTAATGTTACCCCCCAGGGCTAAAGTTACCCGTGTTTACTGTATTAGTAAACTCATCGAATTCCGTGACTCTCTCAATTCCGTGGTAGTTGTTCAATAATCCTCCGCAGGTCGAATCTGGGACCTAAAATACACCCTTTATTTATTTGCCTTAGCCTATTTAAAAGTCCATAGCAAATTATAGAACCGCTACCACGGAATTGAGCGAGTCACGGAATTCGATGAGTTTACCCTACAGCTGGCAAAAATGTATGAAATAAAAAGTCTGAGTTAAACATTTAAGTACGTATCTTAACCGGTAGTCAGAACACAGTTTTATCAATTACAATCTCACGGAAAACCTTAAAATTTACTACCACCACTCCGCGCACTTAACTTTCCTCGAGTACGTCATTATCGACAATTACATCCAAACCTCGTTACGGCACGTAATAGCCCCCCAATTAACACTCGGACAGAGCGATGTTCACCTCATCATAAACAACTGACGATTGGGCCGATCCGCTACCGATCGCAATTATCGATAGTGCGGCAATTTCGAGAGATAATAAGCCGATGTCGACTCTTGCGTTACGAGAGCTGTTAGTAAAATTGTAAGTTTAGTGTGTGACCCGGCAAGATACCATAGACTACGAGTACAGAAGCAAGGATTGACTAATGACCATACGAGAAATAAGTTCAGTCATTTGTACTATCTAAGTTCGTGCATACGTGATTTTTTTATATTATTTATGTGGGATTTATTTTTGAAACACACTCATACTTTAATCTCTTTTAAAACAGACCTGAGGGCCTAGCGAAGTTCCATTCTATAAAGTCTGACGACTAGAAATCTTTAAAGATGTATGGAATGATACAACTAAATCAATCCTAGACAAATTCATTCATTTCATTTCTATAGTCGCTTGACTAGCTCCCCTAGTGCTCTAACTGTGTCAGAGTGTATTTGTCAAGTTGTTTTAGTGCGGGTATTTGTTTTTCTTCTGCAAGAAAAAGGAGGATTGTGCAATAAAAAGAGGAAAGCTTAAATTACTGAGTTAAATATATTTTTTTATTTTACCATTGCAAAATCAACCGTGGCTGATCATGAAGTTTATATGAATAAGAAGCTCCTGAAAAATATCTATGGTAATGAATTTAAATATATATATATATTAGTTGATGGACATACTCCTGAACATGACTACACCGTTTTAATTTAAATAATTAATTCCCTTTCATCCAAGCCACGAGACCACGGAGAACTCCATAACCCACGTCCCCAAGCAGTACACTTACCATGAAATTAAAATTAAAATTAACCACGCAACAAAACTTTATTTTTCAAGCTGTACAGAAAATGCATCATAAAATGCAGCATAACCTTGTTAAAAGACTTTTTTGAAGTCGGTTAAATAGCTACCGCCTCGGACTTTCCGTCGGTACGATGGGAGCTTTCATTATGAGCTCACGTTTTGTTCTATTTCCGATAAGCTGCGTTTTTGTTCCTTTTCTGCTCTCTACGCTACCGGAAATTGCTACGCACTTTTTTATTTGCATTCTGATGTTATGATAAGCAATTATTGGCATATATTGTTATTTAGAGAATGTTATTAGTAGAGATTATAGGAGCATGGCAAAAGCGGATATGATTTGGAAGGAAATCAGATCATAGTTATTTTTTTTATTATTATTACTTAGCAAGTTAGAAAACGTAACATCCTGTAAACTATATTAGGCACAAAATCTCAATATTATCTGCAAAAAACTTCCACTAGTGTTTTAGCCAATACAGTATTTAGGTATAGTTATTCGAAGTTTTCGATGTTACATCCAACTAATTTCTATATTTTGTCTTAATTAATCTAATTTCTGTATAATTATTGATATACGTATCTTATTAAAAAAAACCTAATACAAGATTAGAAAACTCTCCAGAGCAACACAGACTAACAGTTCGCCGGCAGTTCCAAACCTGTCCGGCGGACTGCCGGACAAATTATATGAAGTTAAGACGTAAGAGAAGCTGCGTGCTTAACATGCAAGCACGAGACAAAATTTGACAGGTTCTAGGGAAATGAATCCATCTATTCAATATTCTAACGTAAGATTTAAGCCTGGGCCACACCGGATGCGTTGCGTAGACCTGTACGTGCGCGTTCGCGTTCAACTGCGTTGTATAGCTGCTTCCTCATGTGAGGATTCATACTATACAACGCAGTGGAACGCGAACGCGCACTTGCACGTCTATATACGCAACGCATCCGGTGTGGCCCAGGCATTATCGCTTAATGTTTAAAATACAAGTGTCTCGTCCTGTCTTTTATTACCAAGCGATTATTGCGATTTTTACATTTTTATAGCGATTTTATCAAGACGGGATACTTTTATTTTAAACCTTAAGCGTTAAGTATTACGTTAGAATATGGAATATATTGCATGCATGCTAGGGGGCCTGACAGTCTTCTTATACGATAATTTAACAGGCCGAGATCGGCCGCCGGACTTGGCTGTGTTGGGTTCTTAAGTAAAATATCGTACGAGAAGTAAGAGTAGTACATTTTAACATTTACGATGACCTTATAGCATAGTTATAAAACCAACGCATTGTTCACTATAATAAAATTAAATGCTACTGAGATGATCTCTTTGGAAATAAGTCGGCCGAGATAGACATCTATGCCGTATAGCTTTTCTAATGTAAATTTTATTAACATCTAGAGAATGGTCGGGCTGCAACTGGAGCGGGGCTCCAAAGAGCAAGATTTGCAGACGTGCAAGATACAAATTAAATTTGTTGAAAATTGACGATTATTTTAGCAAAATACCGTAAACACGGGTTACTTTAGCCCTGGGGGTAATATTGTCCGCCCCTATATTTCAAGATTTTCTTTGTATATTTTACAATTTTAAGTAACAATTACTTTTGTTATAATACTTAGGGAATGACTGTATAATCTATTTTGATAAAAATAAAGAAAGTGTTTTTTTTTTTGGGTGGGCAATGTTACCCCCCAGGGCTAAAGTCGTGTTTACTGTATATATGAGAGACTAGAGCCTCCTTTTGACTGGTTTGGTCTTGATTTTTCTCTGAAGTGGTTTCTTTAGTCAAAATACCCTTATAACATAGGTTACGTTAAATTTGTAACTACCATAAGAACTAAACTGGGGGAGTAAAATAAGCCGGTAAAAGAGCATTTTTGACAGAAGAAATCCATTTCCTTATTAAAAAAAACGGGAAATGTTGGGTCTTTTTAGCTCAGATTCAGATACTACTGCACTAAAAGAACAAAAATTGATTAAAGTTTCTATTCAGAGTTTTTTTGCTAATGTATGAACGTACGGATAGGAACATGAAAATCATTATTCTGACCTGGTAGTTAAGAAATATTAAACAAAGTAAATGATTTCCTTTTTTCGAAAACCATAAATAACCCTTCCACCGGATGTATGTCTACAACTAAAGATATCAAAGACACTATTCTGAACCGATCTGTCAATCGGCCATGAAGTACATAAGTACAATCAGTGTAATCAAATTTAATAGAGTTGAAAACCGACACAATTTCCTGTCAAAGCGGAACCCAAACCAAACAAGGTTAAATGGAGCATAGTCTTTGCCACCAAGAAAATGGCTGACTTTTTAAGCTGTCCGGTTATCAGTGACCGCAGCGTATCCGCAAGTTACCTGGGCAAGTCGGGGAGTGCCTGTTGCCCGACTAGAGCCACGCGGCTAGGTGTTGTTCTCATTTGGTAGGGTATGCCGACCTGAGAGCGGTGAACTTGGTTGACCATTAGGAAATCTAATCTCGCCGCTCCTGTGTGGGTCGCGAGGTCCGGCTGGGAGAAAGTGCAGTGCTCTATTTACCTGACGTTACGACTTAATATGGACTGTCGGTTTTTTTACACTTTAATACTTATAAAACACTACCAAATCAGTGTAGGCGCTCTGTGGTAAGTATTTTTATTGAATTTGAAATTACACAGGTTTACCAGAAAATAAAATATTTAAGCCATTCCGGGATAATGATTATTTTTTCCTGAAAATTTCTATGAAACAAATTGTATTGGGTACCCTTCCGTACTTCCTTCACCCGTACCCGCCGCGGTTGCACCTGGCCCCCGCCCAATCGCTGCGCGCATACCTGCCTAATTGAACCTCCCTAACACTAGCGAGGTTAATTGAAAAATTATACGCGTCGCCGATAAAATATCTAGCCGGCGGTCAATCGGTAGCGGTAATTATACCTTTGTTACAACACGGCACTTTGTTTTTTTATTAATAATATATGTAAGAAGTTTAAGCATGTATACATTGATTGATCAACATCACTGTTCAATATACAATACCCACACTGTTCCAACGAACAGTGGGGGTATTGAATAGTTGAAGCTGTTTCAAATTTCAAGCCGAAGCTTTTTGGCTATTACGGTGTCACTCAATTGGTAAAACTTGAGAAGGAATCAGTCGCTGAACTAACCAAAATATAGATGGAGCCTTATTATAAAGTGTCAAAACTTGCCATGTTCCAGGCAGGAAAAGGAACAATAGTGCAGTTGCATATCTCTGTCTCGTACACTGTCTGAAACGATTATAAAGATTTCCGTAGTAGATTAATCAATAATTAGGTGAAACTATAATTAGGAGTTAATTTAAAGATGCTGAAACACTGAAAAGGTTTTTTATTATGTCTTACACATTATTTAAGAACTGCATATTTAACAAAGCATCAAAACTTGGTTAAGAACATCTGAACGAGAGCGTCTATTCCAACATAAACAGTTTATGTATAACCGTTGGAACACGGACAAACGCGTTAATACCAGAAACAATTCAGAGTCCAGCCACCATAACCTGCGATACAGCGAAATGTTGCCAATAAATAATTTTAAAGGTTATTAAATCTCCCCGAGGACAAGCTACCTATTCCCCGGGTACTGGTACCAGGCCGCTCGTAATTCGACTCAGGTTTGTCGAAGGCGTTGCCCACGGCCCAGGCCTTGGTGATAGGGCTGGTAAGTATTTAACAATAAACCCTTGCATAGTACACAGCATAGTGCAAGATAGTATAGTAATATACGTATATATATATTAATATAAAGTATAGACAAGCGTCTTACCACTTTTCGAAGCGCGTTCTTAGAAGCGCGGAATTCAGCAATTAGCAACGCAGAAGTTGATTGCTTGATTGCTTCTTACTCTAAATTCGGTGCGAGAGCAAAAAGACAGCAGTCAAATTCTGCCATTTTATTGCTAGTCTAATTAAAGGTCTAATAAAGCACTAGACCCTACCTACAAAGCTAGCGGTCCTGGGTTCGAATCCCGGTATGGGCCAATATTTGTGTGATGAGCGCGAGTATTTGTTCCTGACTCATGGATGTTTTCTATATATTTAAGAATGTATTTCTCTATATAAGTATGTATAACGTTGCCTTAGTACCCATAGTACAAGCCTAGAGCTTAGTTTGGGACTAGGTCAATTTGTGTGAGATTGTCCCTGCTGATATTTATTTTATTTTATTTATTATAATATCAGCTAGTTTAGTTTTGCCACTATGTGAAAATCGTTAAAATCTATAAAAAATTTCGATTGACAAAGTGGTCACTATATTTACTTAGTCCTCTATTCGATGGCATCGTTGCCCTGTATCAAGATGACTGTTAGGTGTTCCTATTAAAATGAATTGCATTTAAATCCAGTGAAAGCCCTGGTAGAAAGCAAGATTGTTATTATGAGCGATTGGATAATTGACATGCACAAGCCCGGGCGGATGTCGTAGCGTTACATTATACTAGTAATACTTGTAGTAACGAGGTTTACACATTTAGGTGAACGAGTGAGCAGTTTTCACTTCCATCTCTGAATTTCAGCACAGCGGGCATAACATGCATGCACGAGATAAAATTTGACAGGTGCTAGGGAAATGAATCTATTCCATATTCTAACGTAAGACTTAGCGCTCAAAGTTTAAAATAAAAGTGTCTCGTCCTGACTTTTATTTTTATTACCTTTTATTACTAAACGACTATTGCGATTTTATAGCGATTTTATCAAGACTGGACACTTTTATTTTAAACCTTAAGAGTTAAGTGTTAGAATATGGAATAGATGTATTAATTTCACCTGTCAAATTTTATCTCGTGCATGCATTCTAGGGGGCCTGGAGACATAAAATTTGAATTTTTTGACAGATTGTTAATTACAATTGAAACTTCATTTCAGTAGAACCTAATTTCTCAAGTTCCCGTCCCAAAACGTGTCAGAAATTACATTTTTCTACGACTAATCTTAAGATGGGCATTTCATTTAAGTTAAGTTTTTACAGCCGCACTCCGAGACGTCAATTAATTTTTAAATTTCATTAAAGTTGCTGCGTCTTATTCTATTGTTATAGCAAAGAAAGTGACAGCAGCAACTTTAATCAAACTTAGTTATAAAAGTTAATTGACGTCTTTGAGTGTGGCTGTTAGTGTAAGTTTATTAACGCGGCCCTAATTACGTAAGTCAGACTTGTTACTGCCAAAAAAAAAAAAAAATATATATATATAATTTCGTAATTATTAGCGGTGCTAGCAAGCTCGTACCCAATGGGTGCTAGCAACGGGACCCTATTAGCCTACTACTAAGTCTACGCCGTCCTTCGGTCCAATGCCATCTGTCTTTATTTTAAGGCTGCCTTTCCATAGAAGCGGAGACGAGTGGTGCGGAGAGGAGCTGTGTAGGAATCGACCAATCACATTCAATTCGATCAATCAATTCGATTGTATATTTGAATATTTCAGGAAGTCTTTACACATAACCAGAGTCGGGAATATAGGAGTTGACGGTATAAGATATCGATAAATATTTTATATACTATCGCAAAATTTCAATAAGTTTCTTCGCCCGGCGTACACGTCAACCGGAACGGCCCAGGCGCAGCTGACCCGCCATTGTTCCAGCAAGATAAATATGACCATCGATCGAACAGAAGCTTTGGTACACATATTCTATATATTGCTCGAGATCTCGTTTTTGTTTTAAAATGAGGAGCGAACCAGCTAAAGTATGCAATATTATGCTTTTAAGAGTTTTAAGATTATCTTTCATTGTGACATTTGAATACGTTTTGTGTATATGTCTAGCGTCTGCTCGCGACATTCCGCTTAGAATTGGTAATTCACTACATCTCCCATTTCGTAGACCGGAGCTCTGATTATTTTTTTTGACCACCCTACGAGAACAGAGATAAAAGCGTATCATGTTCATTCAAGGTATAAGCTATCTCCATTCCAAATTTCATCCATATCTGTCCCCCCATTTCTGCAAGTAGGAGTAACTCACAACATTCGCAATATAATAATAATATAGTGAGTTTGAGCGATTCGAAAAACGTTCATATTGTGAACGACCAAGATCGTGATCGTATTAGCATATTTGATCCAAACAGTTACCAAAAGTACATTTCTCGTTACCTCAATAAATATTTCATTTAATTAGTGCGGATTCGGCGAAAGGTTCTCATGTTTTTTTTAAGAAGGAAGGAACTTGTCAGGCTCGGAGGGTTTGTGCGTGTCCAGATTGAATTTAATTCGTAAATTAAGCTGTCTCCCACAGCCTTTTCGTTCTCATGTAACCTTATGAACTTATTCCGATCAACGAATTCGAAAGTCAGCTTTGGCAACAGTGAAGTGGTTGTAGCTTGTAGATTCCGCACATTTTTTTAATTTAGCAAGGGCTTGTACTTTTCGATTTTTTAATTCTAAAAAGGGACATCTTTATTCTGCTTTGCAGAATTTAAATCGCTTTATAAGTGCCCCGCGGCCATCATATCTTGATCTCATACAGATTGCCAGTTATTCAAAGTTGGAGATCAATCTAAAGTGGCCGATTTACACTTAATGCGTTTTAAATAGTGTTGTCTCATCTCTGTAAGGCTAGATAAGTTAAAAAGCACAAATCTGTCAAAATATAGAATTGACGTAGACGCATGCCAGCGCCTCAGCATCTTCTCAAGGAGAACAATGGGGGATGCGGCCAACTCAAAACAGAAATAATATACTCCATATACATATTCAGCTATATACCTACCTACATATTCTTTGCTTATTCGCTAACGTTCGCAGAATGCAGCTTGTATACACGCTTCAGGTATTACTCCAAATTAAATGATACTAGCGACCGGCCCCGGGTTTTTCACGCAGCTAATTAGGTACATAGATAGTCTATAACTTTCCTAGATGCTGCCACTTTCTATTGGTGAAAACTGTATGAAAATCTGTACAGTAATTTTTATTTTATTTGTAGAGATTAGCTAGAACATACACAAAGTCGGCGGCGGAGGACTTAAATTTATAATATTTACTTAGTGATAATTTGTATGTTTTGTATTGTTTGCATCCCGGGCTACGAACACTTGACTCCAAAGGAGTCTCAGTATCATGCCAGCTTGAAAATAATAAGTAAGTAGATGAACTTTTCTCAAGCAAAACAAATACTCTGAACCCTGGCAATGTGATTATTCTTCCATAAGTTTACCATATTCTGATAGTTTACGGAACCCTAAAATAATCAGCTCGTGCTAAGTAGTTCTGGCCTTTAATTATCGTAATATTTAACGCTATCGGACCATAAAGTTCAAGTAATTAAGACGCCTAAATGAAGCACTTTTACGTATTTATTCATCATGTGTCACATAAATTCAATGGCGAACTGTAAAAACATTTATTATTTTCCGTATTGGTTACAAGTTTCAATAATCATTTGAATGTTAAATATCCGAAAGCGAGTTTATCTATTACTAAGCCACTAAACCGATTTTGAGGAAATTTGACGTAGACATCTCGAAAAAAAAACAGGGTCTCAGGGTGACTTCTCCCTGACTCGGTCTCTATAGTCTAGAGAAAACCCATCTAAGACAAAAAACTTTATTTCTTTTTAGGTGCATCAAATTACGCATGCTCGAAAAATTTAATACACACCTTAATTACAATTTGATACGTTACGTTACAATTTGATATTTAAATACCTTTTCCCCGAAATTATTAAAAACCAACATTTTTAAGTATTGACCTTAGGTACATATACGTATCTACTGAGGATTATAAATCAGCACAGCAAAGTATAACACCTATATTATTCATAATTTATCATGAAAACTGTTCGTGCAAACGTCAATTTCTCCAAAAGCATAACTATACGTATTGATAAAGGCGCATAAAGAATGACACGCGGTATCGGCGGCAGATAAAAGGGGACCTGCACTTACGCGCCCTCCTTACATCTATAGTGTGGGCACGACTTTATTTATTAAAACCTCGCCACAATCGCTGTCAACAGTTTCGCTCTTCGCGCCAAACCACGTTGCATTTTACTAAAGCTAACGACTTTTGAAAATTGAGAAACGCGTTCGACTCGACCAAACAGCAGCTTACGTCATTCCTATACATTATCCTTGATTTCGGCAGTCGTTAACGTTCATAGAATACATCTTGTGTAGGATAGCAAAAAAAATTCAGGACGATCTCGGTCAAATTCCGGCCAAAATCTTTTAAACTTACCAGTCAGGTTAGGCCCTGGGCGGCTAGCACAGGTTACCCGCGACTCGTTTGTCGATCAGTCCCTCTCTATCTAGTCTGCAACGAAAGAGACGCACTAGGCGTCACGCGAGAAAATGCAACTCGTGTTCGCGATAGGTACTGAAAATACCGTAGACCCATAACACTTCAGAATATTCGTAAAGTAAGGTTTACACTACGAATACGGGGTCGCGAATGGAATGTGCTACAGTTTAAACGAGGCTGCGCGGGAGTGGAACCGGTCGGCGCCCGCGCAACTTCGGGGAAAGGCCGCCAATGATTTATAACTAAAATTAACTGCACAGGTCCAGGGAGGTACTGCTAAGTATTTTTATGGTATTCATAAATAACGGTGAATATTATTTTGCAGGATACAGATAGGATAAGATTATTTATTTGCCCTGTATTAACTTTAAACTTTCACATATTCGGTGAAAATTGCGACAAGCGATGCAGTTGTGCATTGAAGTTCGTATGCTGTGTTAATTGCTGATACAAAAAAACCATTATTGATCATGTGAAGGCCTGGAGATCTAGACAAGATGCATCACGCTAACTTAGCGATTTTCGAAAACGGACAAAATATGTGGAGCCCGGAATTTTCGTGGCAGTTCTGAATTATCGTAGTCATGTTCTCATTTATCGACTTCCGATATACATATATCGATACAATATAGAACACAACATTTTAAAGATTTAAAGTAGAGGTAAACAACAGGCGGTCTTATCGCTAGAGAGCAATCTCTTCCAGATAACTTTTGAGTAGTTTAAAATGTGAAATAGAGATATGAATGCTAGTTCCAGGTACATTTCTAACAATTTGCCAATAGTAGATTTCTTATTTCGAGGCTTTTTCAATTAGTACTCGAAGAAAAATTGCAACAAGAATTAATAATAGTAGTGATTGACATAGTGACATGTCTATTAAACTACTAATCAAAGGCCATCAGGTTAATGGCCAGTCTACATAACACGACAAGTTACTGACAATCTAATTTGAAGTTTAACATATCGATATTTACATTTAAAGTCGATAAATTCGACCTCACTATGATAATTCAGAACTGCCACGAAACTTCCGGGCTCTGAACCATAAGCGGCTGACACGACCTTACATTTTTTTAATACTGAAAATCGCTAAGTTAGTGTAATGCATCTTGTGCGATCTAAGAAGTTGTATGCTTGTAACAACACTATCAATATGAAACTCAGTAAATATTTAGGTTCCTACGCTTTGAGCCCCTTCCACACATGGTCACAAAAAAGATTTTGCAAGGACTTATTAGTTATAGCAGGACACAATTAATAAGGCGCGCGTCAATGCGCTTACGCCGTTGACCAAGAGTGTATTATTGCTTAATCCGCGCACCTTATTAATCGTGTCCTATTGTCGTGATCTTAGGGAGGTAGTTAATATTATTTAGTATATTTTTAATAGATGCACAAAATTATAAGACCAGGTATCTGAAAGATATTAAAACGCCAAGCCTCCTGATTCTCATACAAAAATATCCCGATATCAAGTTCTTGGCATTTAACGTGTCCAGAATGATCACAATGCTACAACAGCTCGTAGATAATCAGCTAACTACCTTTCATTAAATACTGAATAGCGTTTGTTCCAAGATCCTCCAAGAACTGCCGATAAGCATCGCGCAAACACTGTGCCTCATACAATTCAAACAGGCAATAATTCCCCAATTCTCATTGTTCCTATTGGTCCATCAATCGGCGCATGCGCTGTAGCTGCGGCCGAGGGTATATATTTGTGCGTCAGATAAAATCGGCCAGTCGCGCCGCGGCAACCGTGGCGTTATCTCGATCTAGGAGCTGGTAACTGCTGCCCGCCGGTCGTTCCATACAAATTGTATGGCATATCTACTACTACTTTTGGGCATAGTTAACCTTATAGTTTACTTGTACAATGTTCTTGTCCGGTAATGGGGGCGATTCATCGTGTCAATGGTGTGAGAACCGCTTAAATGGGTTCCGTGGATGATACGAAACCGAGATAGCGAAGGAGACCATGTATTAGGGTAATGTGGGAATTGGAGCTAGTTTAAGACTAACCAAAAGACCTTACGACATTACCTTCCTACCTACAATGAAACGTTGATATTGTACCGACTATACTAAAATCTCTTGGGACTCATCCAAAGAATGCCCAGTCACTCGACGTACAAATGGAAACGCAATGAGGAGTCCTTATTTCGGACCTCAAGCACAGATTAACCTCAAGTCTGTGAAAACTCTGTATACTGTAGGGTATACTGTAGGTATACTGTATACTGTAGTAATACTCTGTATTAGTGAAATATGACTTACTCGTACATCACCTTTACTTTTATGTTCAAAACACCTCTGCTCGAAACACGACTACTACAATTATATTACAAATTGACAAAATTGGCAATTCTATGAAAAATGGTACAATTTCAAGTATGATCAGGTATGATTATAGTGCCAATATAACAGCTTTGGAGACAAGAGTCGTACAGCTACATAATACGACATCGGTACCCCAATGAAAATATTGAGCAGATTAGTGTCATGTCACAAAAAACTTCGACCTGAACATAGAATGACATGTACGTTTCGTTTCAAATGCACAAAATTTTAATTTCCCGAAGGTATATTGCGGATCACTGGATATTTGTAACTTTTTTTGGGTGCAACCTTCTCACGGCACGACATTAGGTGACAATTTATGTTGCACAGCGACTTTTGCCGCATAGCTTTCCACATAAGGCTGGATTGGGCGTCCATCGTATAGTATTATGTATTCAGCTTTTTTATAAATAAAACAAGGCCATCATTCAAGTGTATCAGATAGGCCGAGAATGACCCGCATGACCGGTAGGCTGGGGTTTGATTCCGCGAAGCGCCGGTAGCTGGGACAAAATGTCCAAGGGGTTATTCTCTTAAACAACTCACTTTTCAATTCGTCGTTGAAGTACTAACTGGTAAACTAAAGTCGTTCGTCGCGTTAGTAGCCACGTAAAACAGAGTAGGTAAGTGTACCTACCGCTTTGGCCGTGGTGCTTCGTCGATGGATCCGGCGACCAAATTAAAAATACTAGAAGAATCACTAAATTGTTAATAATCTGACGAGACAACTTATGCTCGGCGGTTAATGTTAAGAGAATCACCTAGCAGCCTTACGAGAATAACACCCCCGGCCCCGTCGCTTTGTATGAGGCAGTAGACCATTACCGTATGAAATATATCCGCGATCCGGTTCGACATCGGGACCAGAGTTCAAAAATCAGAGCACTTTTTTGTGAAATTAAATTTCGCCCGCGTTCTTGTTTGCAGTTTATTTTTGGTTGCTTGGAAATTGTAGTTTAAATACCTGTTGTAAATTAAGGACTGCCGCTCTGTCATGCCGGGAAAGGTTGGATTGGATGTTTCTCAAACAAGACCAGTGTATACACATGAAGCGAGTCTCACTTAAGGTCCCGATTTTATCCAATTACTCCTACAGGACACCGATACACTACCAATACTTGCTTACCAACTACTTACTTATATTCGTAGACTAGGTATCGATCTTCTGGGAAATCAAATTTGAGCTTTTATCTGAAGATCATTTACTCAGATGTAAAACCACGAAAAATTGTGTATCTTCTTGTTTTCAGCATGTACGTTACTTAACATAACATTACCAAACTTGTATTATACCGCATTCAAGGGACGGTGCCAAAAATGTGCATCAAAAGTTAAGCAACAAGAAAAAAACTCCTGAAGTCTATAAACAATGCTGTCACCCGATCTTTTGAGCGAAGTATTGTTAATGATACACTTTCCAAAATATAGAGCACAAGGAGGTCGCCAGCGGACCGTAATCAGCATCTTTTCAACGTGTTCCGACGAGAAAGGGCCCGCGGCCTCCGAGCTTTCTTTACCACCGCAGTTAAATTGCACAAGTAAATCAAAGGCATTTAATGCAGAACACAGTCCATTTAATTTAAGTATCAAACGTTTAAATGCCTTTTCTCCAAACAATAATAGTGGTAAATCTTAATCAACTGAGTCTCATTATTACAACTGTTAAAATTCAACAGCGTCGTCGCAGAGTACAGAGTGATTTTTTAATCCCTACTATACCTACATTAAATTTAACTGGCAACCATCAAACCAATAGTTAAGGTCAGTTCACACCGAGACATGACGCAGCGCGACGAGGCGCGTACTTCTTAAGATAGCATTAAAATATATATAGCTTTATTTACAACACAAAAAGGTACACATTTCATTGGGAGAATTCGAAAATGTCGCGCTACGTCGCGCTGCGCCTCGCGACGCCGCGCTGCGGCTCGTGAAACATAAGTCTGCCCGCACATTAGGCCACTAGTGGCCGCCACTAAACGCGACCACTAGTGGCCGCCACTCCGCCACAAGCTGCGGACGAGTTTTTTCATACATTTTGTATAGCATCGGCGCACACCGTGCGTTCGAGTGGCCGCGTCTGAGCCACAAGCGCCCGCACTCGCTACTAGTGGCCGCGTTTAGTGGCTCGCCTCGCGCGCACACTCGGCCACAGTCGCCGGCTTCTCAGATAAACAATAATAGCCAATAGTGGCAGCCACTAGTGGCCGCCACTAAGCCACCGGTGGCCGCAATTGGTGGCTGCGTCTAGTGGCTTAGCCGAGCCACTAGTGGTCGCGTTTAGTGGCGGCCACTAGTGGCCTAATGTGCGGGCAGGCTAACTGGCCTCTTCAAGCATAGTCGCGTCGCGTCTCAGTGTGAACTGACCCTTAGGGTAAATATAGAATAATATGAGTGTTCCAAACACTACTTTGCCAACTTAAGAGCCCATATGGATTTTCCTGCGTCTCGCCGACGAAATCTATGCGTTTTCTCGTAGACGCTAACGGATGGCCCGATTTCAACAAAAAGGGTTTCATTAGATTCGCTATTCGTCTTAGCGCCGCGAGTGTCGCTGGGCACAATTATAACCTCACCTAACTAAAACCCAACTGGCGGCGACTACATAGTATGATGCGTCATAATTTATATATAGCCTTATCCCCTTATTCATAAACGCACAACAAACCTATTTTAATAAAAGTATGATTTGTCACTATCTGTCACAGATTCAAATGTCACAATGAAAGATAAGGCCACAGCATACGCCAAGCATACTTTAGTTATTGTGCGATTATGAATGAGAGGGTATGACACTCGCACGTTTTTGACGAATCATATGGCACCTCATTTGTTATAAAATCGGTCCAATAGTTTAGGAGCTAGATTGGTGTTCCGATTTTCGGTCACATACATACATAGACCGATAACCACATTACCCTTCTTTATGCTTCGCGCAGTTGGATAAAAAGAAACAAAATGGCGGGTTTCAAAATATATATGTGAGTGGTTTGTAACATACGTAGACGACAATATCAAAATACGCAGTCGGGTGTTTAAGGTTTATTTTTATTAAACTGGTTTATTATATTATTGTTTACTTTTACTTTCGCTACATTAGTGTCTGTACAGGATGTCCCAAAATCAACTTCAAGCCGGAAGGGCGAGATATGGCAAGCGGTGACAGTTATCAGAAATTAAAAAAAAAAATCTAAGTATTTTTTTAATTTTTTGATAACTGCCACCGCTGCCCTATCTCCTTCTGGCTCGACGTTGATTTTTGGGACACCCTGTATACGTAGAAAATAAACGTCTTTCTTCTATCATGTGTCGCTTCTGGAACTGTAATCTCGTTTCAATAACGAAGGGTCGTTATTCTAGAATCTTCGTACATTATATATATAAATATTAATCGGCTGGAAACAGGTAGTCGGTAAGTGGGTGAAAGGTTTCATTGTGGTGTCCGCGGGAGGAGCCATTGTGCGGATATCGACGGTTCTGTAACTCGTATACATATATACTCATACATATACGGTATATGATATAGTTAAAAGTAATGCTGCTGTACTAGTCACTACGAATGCGGGCAAATTCTAGTAGGTAAACTAAAACTAAAAAATTGCATACGCTCCATATCTTTGCATATTGTAATTTTGGGGTATTCTAGTACTTTAATCGTATTTTTAAGAATAAACAGGAATTTAGACGCGTATGAGAAAAATCTCTTAGTTTGTGGTAACCTACACAAGGGTGTTAAAATTGTGTGCTAATAAATTATAATATGTGACGTTCTCAATATAAAGGGGGAAGGAGGAAGGCAGTTAAGCTCTTCTTATTCTTGTAACTATACGAATACTATGGTAACAGTTCTAAAAACGGCGTAACCGCCTGCCTCCATAAGGTCCCTTTATATTGAGAACGTCACATATAATATGTTAGTTTAGTGTTCGGATGACAAAATCACTATGACAATATTTTTTCATTAGTTTGCCATCTGGATGGCGTCTAGAATAAGTCCTACCAGAAGTATGTACCACCTCATTATCGCTAATACCGCCATAGTAGGTGTACAATATTCGCTCCACAGCAGGTGTCCGGTCTCTGGCACACATTTTGTATCTAACTCACCGTTACTGGGTACCGGGAGCTCTCGTTGGCCGCTTCCTGCAAAAAAAAATATAATTAACCATATGTACTAATTTTATTCCGTTGCGGGATCCTACTTCTGCGGGCTTAGCATGCAAGCACGAGATAAAATTTGACAGGTGCTAGGGAAATGAGTACATATATTCCATATTCTAACGTAAGACTGCACGCTTAAGGTTTAAAATAAATGTGTCTTGTCCTGACTGTTATTACCTTTTATTACTAAGCGACTATTGCGATTTTCACATTTTATAGCGATTTTATCAAGACGGGACACTTTTATTTTAAACCTTAAGCGTTAAGAATTACGCTAGAATATGGAATAGATGTATTCATTTCACTAGCACCTGTCAAATTTAATCTGGTTCATGCATGCTAGGGGGGCCTGTGGGCCTTACTTAGAGGAGAGAAGGGGAAATGTTGCATTCTGAGAACGTTAATATTAATAATGGCAGAAATCAAATAATATCTTATTCATATTCTCTGATTGACGTACATAGGTAAGATGTTGAACGGTTGCGTGTGTCAACTCCATACGATTTCTATAATCGTTATCTTTTATAGAATGCAACTTGTTTAGACCCACTGGTTCCTATCTAATAAACGTTACAATCCTACACAGAACATAAATATAACACACCTACATATTTAAACATTGTAATTTTGTTATTAAACAGTAAATTTTAACTTGAAATAAATGGGGCAGATGTCACAGGTAATTATATCATTAATTAGTTAATATAATTAATACATTACCTGAAAAGTTAAGTTTAAAACACTTTATAATTTAAAAAAATCCTTAAAACATTTAATAATAAGACAGGCCTTTGAAAACAGAATGGAACTCAATAATCTTTTATTTATTACCATTAAATTGTTTCTTATATTAAAGATGGTAGGTTTTACTAGAAAAGTGTCAATCCGACGTTTCTAGCTGGCTGTTATTTTCCGAGATGTCCTATTCTGCATCTTTTTCATAAAATACATTTTATTCATTGTTTCGTTGAAAGATATTTCTGCACTCCCCTGTTTTGGAAATCTATTACATTGATTTCCAAATATGGACATAAATAAAATGGTGTTTTTTTTCATGTATTTAAAAAAAGTTTCAAATAGATTATATTTTTTGTTGTGCGTATGTTTGTATGCAATATCTTCGCCATTTGTAGAACGATTTTAAACATTTTTTTATTGGGTATTCATGAAAAATCAATGGAACTAATTATCAATTTGTAATCGGTCCATCTTTATTTAACATAGAATTATCCTGAGGTCGAAAATGCAGTTCACACGAACTTGATTTATTTTATTCAAGTGATGTATGTCATTATGTCAAAGCTAAATTAAACCAAGTTTACCCTTTTGCAAATTGGCCAGTATTTATTTACTTGGGCGGACGGCGAAGATGAAATAAGCCATTCGTGATGTCGCACATTACCTTGTCAAGAAAAGAGGTTTAAGGATTCTTAAACGCGTTGAAATCTTCAAAGTAATTGCAGTGAACTTTTCAAAAAGGTCGGCCGGTCTTCATGTCAGTGACATAATTGTTATCCAAGTAGACATCAGTAAGAATATTATTTTTAAAGGCATTTATTTCACTTTCCAAGTTTTTTTGCTTGTCATTATGTTTATTTCAAATTTTATAAGTGAATTTTGAACCAGTTGGAATTGCAATTGGTTTGAATCGAGCGTCTAGAAGCTGAACTATGAACATGTCTGAAGTTCAATTTGCCTTCCAAAGTTTTCAAATTTTTGCAAAATTCTTGAAAATCGGTTCAAAAACACTTAATTGCCCTCCGGGTCCAATATAATAATGCGTTCCGAGTGTTGATGGGGCTGCCTCGCTCCTGTAGCGCATCAGGAATGTTCGCGGCGGCGCGCGTGGACTGTTTTTGGGTGAATCAACTTTTAAGGTACTCCTTTTCTTTTGCGGCACTAAAACTTTCCTGGTGCCTTATGATTAATAATAATTTATGAATATTCAAATCAGGCGATCAAATTTACAGATCCCGCATGTTAGACACCTCAAATATTTCTTAATTTTCGAAAAACCCTGGTAACTCAGGGGAAAATGCACATTTTTCATACAAAACCTGGGGACAACATCGTCCCCTGCGTTACCAACTATATTATTATTTAAAATTGTACCATTTTAGAACAACATTTTTTAAATGTTAGCCTATATGTCTGATTTTATAAATGTGTAAGCCACGACGTTAGCAAATAAATAGTTTTTCTACAAAAATAAAAATTGTGAAACATCTCGAAACATGAGGAGTACCTTAAAAGTTGATTCACCCTTTTACACGGCCATGCGCAAGCGAGGCGCGTCCCTGGTGCGCTGGGTGCGCAACAGCCCCAACACCATCCTGCGCATGATAGCGGGCAGAATGGACTGTCCATATTTAAATCACTACGAGGGACTGCATTCCCCTAACAGTGTAATATTATTTTAGATTAATTAATACGACTAACACCTTAGATTAAGTTTTCTCCTAACAAAATATGCGTCAAATTGTTACATGAAATAAAGTTTTTTTTTTTTTAATTAAGCTATCGTCGGACAATCATACAAACATACGAAAGCCTGCGTTGACTATAAGACTAATTTCCTTCGGTCAAATATGTTTTAGGTAAATTTCCGGGCGGTTCAACCGCCGTTATTAGTTTCTTCAATTTATTGACGAAATCATTGACACTACAACAACTTCTGATGCTAATAGGTACTACACCCCCAGTTCTGCTTCTGTTTACGGCCGAAGTTGCTGGTAGGTGTCATTGACTTCGTCAATATATTGAAGACACTAATGACAGCAGTTGAAACGCCCGGAAATGTACCCTTTTATTTTACCTTAAAACAGATTATTTCTACCATACTTTACGCACCTTTAGTAAGTAGCTCCAAAAGTTTGCTAGAAAAATGATATTCCGGACGAAACATGTTTCTACACATAAATATGTTCAAACCACAGACAAATGATAATCACTAGCAACACTGGCACAAAACAGTCATCACAATTTTTCCAAACCACAGCGCGCGTTCCAAATTCAAAATTAACTCTTTAATTGTTGTTCGAGGCGCGTGTGACGCGTTTTCGTAGCGCAATGGCCGCGTTCAGAAACATGGGACGAGCATTTGTCGCGAACTGTTTAATTGTGCCGCTTGTCCCGATTCATTAGTGCAGTGTGGCATCAGGGACGGCCGTGGATATTTTTTTATTTATTTTTATATTTTATATTAATTTTGTTGGAGATCAAAGACGAGGTTGTGGCAACTTTATTTTTACGACTTAATGATTAGACTTAAATTGTATTAGTTTTTGTATTAGTTAAGATGAATAATTACTTTCCCTTAACTGAATCAGAATAAATTCCGAAAAAATTACGCCAAATACCATCAACGACTAAAATATTTTGGAACGTAGGCTTATCATATTAAAAAAATAATAAATATCATAGGACAAATTATGTATACGTTGACATATGCATAGATATGTATTTAGAATATGCAGAGTCGAAATGCGCTTGACCAATTATTGTCATCTTAGGAACAGTAATTTGAATTTAGTTGGAATCAAAGAATATTTTTATCATATCTTGTTATTCATGAACATCGTAAGATTTCAAGAATATCATTTTCTTCGAACATTACATTCACCACCTCTTTATTACATTGTTAAAGTGAATTGTTCGTTTAAAGCAAGTACCTGTAGTGAGTGAATATTGAGACAAAGGCTTTCAATATTTCTGTATATTCAATGTAAAACCATTTCAGGCTTGCGGTCTAACGCTAGAATAACTCAGAGCTAGGAAATGAAACAATACACTATGTATTTAACGGCGTGAGCTAACGCTCCGACAGAGCTGTTCCATTGAAAACCGCGAACAATCCCCTCTATATTACACACGCGCATTTTAAATATTTTATTTCTATTTAAGTCCTGAGTACGGCCCACGGCGGCCCCAAGAGGTCAGGGTTGCCGACGCTCGTCTTTTGACCCCCATGCGTCCGTCCTTTATTAACGCACGCCGAACTCTTACACCCATCCCGCTCGCACAGGCCACGACACTTTGCTTGACATTTAACCCTTCACGTCACTATCGCCTCCCTCCCTTTCATACCTACTGCGTTAAATCTATTGTCGTTTCGCTCGAACAGGTTATGACATATCGCTCGACTTATAACCTCAACATCGGCAGGCGCGCCGTCCTTTTTTATCTCTGGTTTTTATTGATGTGTTGTCCTTGTCGCTCATGTCACGACCCCTACAACTAGCCACTTGAATAGATTAGGTGTTTTCGTATGAGTACGGGTTCAATATTCATTGATAGTCGTTTTGCTAGCGTTTAAAATGCATGACTGGAACAATTGTTTCATTTAGCGGTGAATAAACGCTTCGAACTGACTGACTCCTGACTGGCTCTGATAGGACGACCGTTTGAAGATCAGAGATGAAAGGTGGGTACTAATAACTGTTGCCAATTTCAGGAAATACCTTTTGTTAGAAAAAAAATACTTTTTTACTGTTGACTGAAAAAATTGTCAGGGTCATTTAAACTTAGTTGGCTGTAAGTAAAAATCCATCCAAAGAATTCTTATTCCTGTCGGTCGCCTAAGCTATCCTTACCCTAATAAGCTCCGGTATTTCCCGGTGTAATCATCCACGAAACTCAAATTCAAAACTTTGGGTGTCTAGAAATACAACCCTTCCTTTTGGCTTTGCCGGAGTCGGGTAAAAAAGGGATGTAGCTAACATAACTTTGAACTTGGATTTTCAAAGTAGGGCCCCAGTTCGCGTGAAACTCCGGCTAGCAGTGCGCACGCGCATCGCGCTCGTAAGTTTTTCTCTCGCTGACCTGCGGCGGCGCAGAACATTCCGCAAGCAGGAGCTACGAACACCTGGACTTGGTGTTACAGTTCAAAGTATACCTCAGGCAGCCACTGAAATTACTATAATAGAACCATTCCATCTCAATCTTTACGGCTGAGGGCGTAGGCAAGATGCACTACGCTAACGTAGCGATTTTCAAAAATCGACAAAATATATATTATGGAATTGACATAAGCGGCTGACGAAACAGATCGTCAGCTTACGTCAATCCTATACACTTTTATTTATTTCGAAAATTGTTAAGTTCGCGTAATGCATCTTGGCTAAGCCCCGTGGCCACGACTTTGAACGGCGGCGGGAGCGGCGAGCGGATTCTCTCTTCATTGCGCCGTCGCTCACGGCGGCGCAGCGGTTAATAGACATTACCTGTGTCAATCAAGGCCTCAGGCACGTACAGATGAAAAATATTCGATCTTTAAACAAGAGCTAGTATGCTTTTGATTATTAAAACGAATGACTGATATATCAACACGGGGAGCCTAAACAGTTGACGCTAGAAACTTGAAATTTGAGAATACTTTCTTTTGAGACGTAAAGCCAACCCTTAAGGGGTAAAAATTCTACATGGACATAGTAAGCAAAAGCTAGGAAAACAATAAGTAATCCCCTTATTCACAAGCGCACTATAGCTAAAGTTTATGCTTGGCCTTGTCTTTCATTGTAACATTTGAATTTGACAGAAAGAGACTAAACATATTTTAAATAAAATGGGTTTATTTTGCGCTTATGAATAAGGTGGTTAGACTATAAAGAAATAAATGATAGTACAAATAAGCATATCTATCTGATCGTAGCTCTCGTGGAAGAAAGCGCAGCGTTGGGCGTCGACGCGTGCGGCGTGCGCACTGCGCATGTTTTTGCGCCGATGAATATTTATCGCCGACCGCCATTACAGCGGTGTCTAGATTGATGCCCGGCCATTAGAAAAACAACGCTACTGTGCCTCTGACCACTATTCATTCAAATATTAATATTAATATTCAAATTACTTCATTGTTATGCACAATTGCCCGGTAGATGTCGCTGTTATGCTCAGCCACGTTTGTAAATCGCGCTAGTGGTTTATTACCAGCCAGGGTTTGTAAATGCGACGGGATGTTGACAGAACATCAAAATGATTTTCGTCGTCTGGTTCATTTTTTTTTCGGGGCAACTGTTCCAAGATCTTTTCCCTAAAATAAAAACCTTATTCGGATTATCACGAACGTTTAAAAACTGTAATCCGAGAAAAAGCTACTTTCAATATTTTTTTTACATAATTCCTTTGACAAGCGAAGCATTACATTTCCCCATAAGATTGCGAGCAGACTATTGATAATTATCTCGGTATAAACAACGGTTATCTGCACAATATAAAACAGCACCGTACCCCGATCGCGATAGCAAACGCATAACGTATCTATCCATTTACGGTGAACATTAAACAGGCAGATAACGTTCTCGGTAGTTCGCCAATTTGAATTTGAAATTAGAACAGCGCTGCGTGCGTGTGAGTGGATTTTTCTTTCAGAGGAAAATGCGAAATGAGTATGAACTTTAAATATGCAGGTTTGAAAGAGGTTAATATTTTCGATAAAAAAAACTTTTTATAGGTATCGGTCATACGATGGTTTGCTTTTATGGTCCTTTTCAAGTGAATAAATAGACTTATATTTGACATTAGTGTGAATTTCACAGTTGGCTAATAAAAAAAAATATTGAGCATGTTGAACCATGCCATTATAAATGTGTGACTAAATCGTACCTACTTTTCTTTGTGTTTAGTTTGATGTTAATTGCAACGAGGCACTGAAATGCTTGACATTTTTCTTTGGGGTACTGTACGTACAGTCGGCTAATTAAATGGTCCTTCAATTTTGACACAGCTTCGCATTCAGATGCGTCTTATCGGTCCCGGGTTTGAATCCCGGTATAGGACATGAGCAAATATTTGTGTGATGAGCGCAAGTATTTGTTACTGAGGGTTACAACACAGTATAAATATAGCTAAAGCATTAAAGAAACTATGAACAAACGTTCCAAACGTCACACTCACACAGACGCACGTCTCAACGAGACCCCTAAGCGGACATGGCAGTGCTGTCAATGGCGGGTGTCGCGTCGATACGAATGGTTGTGCGTGCGTCGTGTGAGTGCGACGTTTCGAACGTTTGGTCGTAGTTTCTTTACTGCTTTAGCTACATTTATACTGTGGTTACGTGGATGTTTTCTATGTATTTAAATCACTTTATACACGTACGTTTATCGTCGCCTTATCCATAGTGTAAGCCTAGAGCTTAGTTTGGGACTAGGTCAGTTTGTGTGAGATTGTCCTCTAATATTTATTATTATTTGGTACTAAGGTCGGGTCAATTATAATTAAGTATATTATTTTTTATAACGTGCAAACGAAATTTAACCTCACTACTATATTTGGCCGACTGTACTTGCGGCGGTTTAGTACGGCACGGATATAGACGTACTGTGCGACATCCGTCACGGGTCGCGTGCCGCCGGTAAGTAGCCCGGTGCCGACGTTTCTCCTCTATCACCTGCACTGTTTCCATTGCAACACGTCACGAGCGTCACCCAGAAAAAGAACGTCAAAAAAACGGTCGCTTCTTAAAAGATTGTGTCTGCTGTGTCTTGGTTTCATACAAACCTAACAAGAGATACATTAACTGAGATAAATGTTAAATTATAAATTAAATTGCTGCTGCTGCATAACCGTAATCGGCATGGATAATTATTATACATATCATCGCTTGTATATGAAATTATCCCTACATTAGACTATGCAGAAATTAAATGAAATGAAGAACTAACCCTAGGCGCTCACTATAAACTACAGAACAATAAATAAACAAATAAGTTTCGATTAGATAGTTGTAATAAAAGTTTTGTATTAGTACGATTTCTAGTGCGAAGAGTTGATTCTGAGTATAACTTTAATGTTTCCCAGTTTTATAGTCAAATCAATCGTTAATTCACTACCTTTGATGAACAGTTACGTTTCTAAATTACCTTTTCACTCGTAACAGGCAGTTTCAGGTTTAATGCTACCACCACCTGTTACTTTAGAACTGGTACGAAAGGGATATAAACTAGAATTAAGACTGACAGTTTCATTCACTTTGAATTTGAGCCTACATCTAGATTGATCGTATTGCTGCCAGTGACTCTTAAACGCTTTATCTTTATTTTAATAAAGGTTAAAATAATATCATAATCAAAAATCAATATCGTTAGTCAACGCGTACGCGCACCAAGTGGCAGTTAAGTCGCCCAGCGCGCGTAAACGGCGGAAGCGTGAGATACGCGGCGTGGACGTCATTTGCACGCCCAGTGGACGGACGTCAACGGCGAAGGCACTTAAGCGGAAAATGCGGTCGACGTAAAAGCTAGCTTTTAAGTCCATTTGATACTTGGAACGAGTTATCTTGGTTCTTTTTGAAAGTTGAGATCAGTTGAGATTGTTATCTTGAGATTGCAATTGTCTATGTGTCTCAGATCCTATTTAAGATCAGGCGGCCTGTTTATTTGTTTGCCCTCATCCTGCTATACATATAAAAGAAAGAAAAATCAACAAGACCAATATAAAATACGAGCGTAAAGCTTTAGGTACGGGGTACTATATTATTTTACCTAAATCTGCTTTACTTGTTAATTGATATATATGTTATGGACCAAGTGATCAATGTGGGCATTTTTCATAATGCCCGGGCAATTTGATAAAAATACTAACCTAACCTAACCAGACAATGTGATAAATAATGATATGATAATGAAATTTAGATAATAATTATTCATCACTTGGCCCGGTATAGTTTGCCATTATTCACAATACCCGGGTATTATAAATAATGCCCTCATTAATCACTTGGTCCGTGACATATACCCTTCTATTGTCCGTCAAGGTGAATTGAACATAGTCCCATATAGGATAAGGTCGCCTATGTACATTACATACTTACTGTATCAATGCAAATACGCGAAGGAGCTCGTAGAGCTATACGAGTTAGACCGGAGTTACCCTGAAGGGTCGAGTGTTTGGAACCCCGCCACAAGGTGAATTTTAAATCCTTTGTGATAAGAGGACCGACCAAAAACCTGTCGACCTATGTAAAGGAGGAATTCTGACCGAGGGGTGTGATATTTATTGATTCCGTGGCCGCCGCGAAAGTATTTACGTAATTACGTGTTACTTTTAAGTTATTATATAATGTTGTGTATGTTACTATGTAAGTCTCTAAAGGTAAGTAGGTACCTCGTTGCCTGAAATAAGAATTTCCAATTCAAATACATATAATACTTTATCATTACCTTTGCGCAATAGAGTTTATTTTATATACCTTTTTTTTTATATTGTACAATAAAGATAAAATTACAATTCAAAAAAACACCTCATAAACCACTCAAGTGTTTGTGCGAGGGTAATACGCTCTAAAATACTACCAAATTACATATGACAAGTACACTTCTATCCACATTATATTACAGCTTATTTATAAAGTAAGATTTAAGTTTATACTTAATATTATTGGGAGTAACGCTATCTCTAAAATTAACATCAAGGTACCTACATCATGACGTAATGTTACCGTTTTTTTTCTTAATTACATGTATGTTCTGATGCTATATTTTATTATTATTTTATGTAATCGTTTTCTGTAACGCTAGCTTAAATTATATCATTGTAATAGGCGATTTATTTGAAAGAAAGACAGACTGTTGACTTTCTTCCGGCACTTCTTCTCAACAGTGGTATCCTCGTGGGAAGCGCTGGTGGACTCCGGACATGTGAAAGTGCCTATGAGGCCTACTTATAGAATCAAGATTTCCATTTTCATAGTATGTGTCGGTATTCGGCTAAAAGAACTGCGTCATCCGTTTCCACCGTTCGCTCCGGCGCGCGCGTGGAAGAGTACCTAAATATGTATGACTATTAAATAGATATAAACCCCCGATTAAATAGATATAAAACTCCTACTTTGAGACCTTGTAACTTTTAAACGTAGAAAGAAACGGATTTTCACCAAACAGTTAAGAACGATCTCGATCAAGTAACCATTCACACAAAAAAATCGAACTAAATCAAAATCGGTTAATCATGCTACAGACAGGTACACAGATACACATACACACAGAAACTTACGATACCCCTAAATTTTCCTCGGAGGTTAAACACCAGTTCATAAAATATATTTCTACGAATCTAACTAGATATACATCAAAACAATCCCATAATTGAATACGAAGCTACCGCGTTTACGTCTAATAAAAACACAAATAAGCCTGTCGGCCGTAATGACATCATAGCCTTATTATTTTCCCGCCCAAAACCAAGATGGCGTCATGGGAGAGTGCGTACGCGCCGCGGAACCATAAACCACCAATGAAGAGTATGGTAATGAGTAGTCTGGAAATAAAAAAGGTTTTACGCGAGTAAAATGCGTTCTTTGCGAGTTACAGATGCAGTTCAGGTAAAGACAGGGAACATAGAATTAGGCGAAGATGCAGAGGTTAATGGAACTTAATAATGTTGTTTTTAATAATGGCTGCTTTTAGAGGCTGGTATTATTGGCGTTGTAAAACTAAATATGAATAAAAAGATACAGAATTGACTGCCATTCAGTAGTTCTGAGATTATAAGGTAACTGTCAAAAAAACAGTTTTTTCTAAATAACCCTTTTTATATCACACTTTGGGTTGTCTGAAGTTACTAGCTATTATAAGACGAGTCAAACAATTCCGACGAGTTGACGGACCTAATTAGGAGACATGCCATTGAAGGGACCTAGGTAGATTTCAGTCAAAGTATACAGTACGAATGGGCCAGTTCAGTTTAAGGCTGTTCCACGCTCACCGCTTAGCTGCCTCGCACAGCTCTGGTGAAAACGCAGCCTTACCTGGACAAACGATACACAAAACATGTTCGCTTATTAACGACCGCCGAAATTAAACAAAATGTCTATGAGTAACATAAGCTGCCGTACGGTCGCGTCGCTCGCCTAATCATGTATCTCTAATATCATTTCCATATTAACTAAACTCGAAACTTTTCCTTCAGAATGCAAAAAAACATTTGAAAACACATTTGTCACCCAAGAAGTCAAAGTTTAGCATTGCGTGGACAAACACTTTACGTTGACAAGGCATGTTGTCCAAACGAACGCGTATTCGCAAACAAACAGTAATCAGTTGTCTTGAGAAAACCAGACAGGCCTGTTCTCACGGCGCTGTCCACTGCCGCCGACACACTCGTAAATTTGTGTCGGACATTGTTAGCGATAGTGAGGATATCGCCTGTGTCGAACTCCAACGGATAGAGTCTGAAGGGGTAATAAAATACAATGAAGTTCCACATGAACTCTGTATTGTACGAAGATAACAATCGATTTATCTAGTTTATTAATGGTAAATTGAAGACTTAAGTATTGTTATGTGATTACTATTGGAATAAGCAACTCTAATGTATACATATAATAAGTATCAAAGGTCGCATATTAAAAAGAATGAATCGCCAATGTAATGAGTACAATGTAATGATTATTCATGCACAGTAGGAGATTTTATGCATTATTCTGAAAGAAAAAAAAACAATTAGCATGTCTTATAAAAGTATAAGTACACTACTCTATAACCTACTCAACTATACCTTCTTCACCTTATTATCTATCTCCATTAGGTGTAATCGTTTTGACAAACTTTGATTCAACATGTTTATAACAATATCATGGAGACCTAGCAAACTATTAAATACTTCATTACTTTATGGCAGACAATAATTTTGTTATAATCAAAGTACATGTTGGACTTGATTTCGTAAGTGTAGTAAAAGTTTTTAATATTTCCAGTAAGCCAAGACCCAATGGAAAACACATTTTTTCCCCGTCCCCGTGATATATGCACTTACGCAAATTGTGCGCGTAATTGCCTCAAAGGACTGTGTTTTATGAAAACGCACTCTTCCTGCGGGACAATACGCATGCTCACCGGCTTGTAGCATACGAACATTGTCTCGTATATTCCTTATGTACTACATATATTTTGCCTGCGACTCCATCGTTAATTGATAATAAAAATTATGAAATAAATTTATTCACAGAGATATCGAGTTACTGAAATCCACTTAGGGCGGTTCCAGATTCTGGGATATTTGAAACTTTGATTTGGTGGTAAACAAATATGTACAAAATAAAGTAATTCTTAGTATAAGATTCAATATACAACCAAAATTTACGGTAAAAATTACAACACGGTTAAGGCGTCTTTATTGTTTGTTATAAAGGGGGTTTAGAAATTGTTTATCTTTTCAGTTTGTCTTTTAATTATATTTTTTGATTGTCTAAAAATATTTGCCGCAATATCCTAGGACGCCTGTATGTATAACAATGTATTCACACTTATTTTTATTTATTTATATTCTTTATTTATTTAGAAGCTTCGTTCAACCATGAACACGTCAGCTCCAGCTGGCCTAAATACATATCACACTTACATAGACAATTACTAGACATTATCGAGGTTAAATATTTCCATGCTCCATCAATTCCATTAATAAAAGATTTCATGACTCTTTTTAGTTTTTCGTGTTTATAAAGAAAATTATTTCCTTAACAGCTTTATGTTTGGGTATATAGAATATAATAACACTATCATGTTTATAGATGTGGCAAAAAGGTCAGACTCAGCGTAAGCTGGCTACTCCTGGCGCATAAACACACAGCGCTGGTTTTCAGTTTGGGGTAAATTTCCAGGCGTTTCAAACGCCGTCATTAGTGTCTTCAATATATTGACGAAGTCAATGACACTACAGCCACTTCTGATACTAATAGAAACTGCACCCCCGGTTCTGCTTCTGTATCAGAAGTTGCAGTTGCATCAGATATTGAAGACACTAATGACGGTGGTTGAAACGCCCGGAAATTTACCCTTTTTATAAGACTTTATTGTTCAAACTTCTTTTTTTTATACAAAAATGTGGCTTTAAAACGTGCGTTAAAACTACCTGTGTGCGAAATTTCATCCAAATCCATTCAGCTGCTAAAGCGTGATTGAAACACAAACAACCAAACATTCATACAAACTCCCGCATTTATAATATAGTGTGTAATAATAGTGCGAACTAGGATTGTAAGATACTTGGAGTTTTCCGGTTATCACTTTGTCTTGTACCTCTAGACAAACCATAACGGACTTGTGTCAAATACACCAAATTACTATTATTTTCTTATTAATAAAACTTTTAACTTTCTTTACAACAGTTCGAATAAATGAAACAAAATTTAGAAAACAGTCGATAATTCAGTATATTGCTAGCGTGTAATCAAACACCATAATTTTGATTACTTAGTTAATAAAGATTTATTTCCGAACATAATTTTACGTGGACATAATGAGTCGTGTAATAAACTTGTCGACAAAGTAAAGATATATAATTAGTGTGCGAGTGCTAATAGCATTCCGCTCAGACAGTTGTATTGAAAGCTGTGAAATTCTTAGCGCTATAGCTACAGATACAGTGAAAACAAACATACTCGTATAAGACCACGGAAGAACACAAAAGCATAATGAAGTGTTTAATTTGGTTATTGTTGGATGAAAACACGAAGAACACATAATCAAAAATAAACTTTTGATTGAGTCATTAGACAATTAAATGACATGGCATAACATGACAATGTGTCAACAGACTTGGTAGACAAAAAAAGTTGCAAAATACAGTTAGTACCGTTCGGTGCGGAAAATAGCTCGTAATAACGTTGCTTTCAATAAAATTTGTCAAAACCTCGAGAATGACAAGAATACTGTAAAAGTAGTACTACTATACTGCCTTGCTAAGCTAAAATGCGATATCTCAGACAAAACTTCTGTAGCAATTGCTACCTCGTTACTAACAAGAGAGGACTGAATCTGCTTTGGCTATTGAATTTGAGATATCGCCTTTTTGCTTAGGACGGCAGTATAATATAATTGAGTAGGATGAGACATCTGTTCGGTCGAGTGACAAAGAGGCTAAAATAATTAATATGTTTTTAATGTTCACCCTGTGTGTGGTACAGTCAGCGTCAAATAGATATGAGCAGCCAAAATGGCCAAATATACCGCAACACATCCTTATTTCTATAGTAATAAAGATGTGTTGCGATATATTCGGCCAGTTTCGCTGCTCCTATCTATTTGATGCTGACTGTTTGTTGGCAGAGTTAGTGTATATTTGCACATCTCCATCATTGCACTCTTAGCACGATGGTGACCTTCGTTCAAATTCTTGGCTATTTACTGTTATAAAACTTATAAATCTAAAACGAGACTTAATCGCGTTTAAACATATTACTTTTTTAATTTCGTTTTTTATTGGCGATTTTACTAAGGTGCTCTCGATCTTATGGAAACGATATTAAAATAGTTCAGATTATTTTGTGCTGTTTTGTACAGTCGAGGACAGAAAGATGTTTACACTTTTTCACCTTATTCCATTGTAATAAGGTCCAAAAGTGTAAACATCTTTCTGCCCTCAACTGTACTTGTACCTTTTAGTAAAGTTCGCCTTTGTACTTTAATTTCACGATGTCATTGTATTATTTACTTAATTTTTTAGTGCAATAAAGAGTATACATACTTGTGGGTCAATTTCAGAGCGCGTTTTTTTTCGTGTCCAGGCTGAAAATCGAGGTGATATATGACAAATATAATGAAATTTATTTTTTATGTTATAAAGCTCATTATTCCCCACTGCTTTCCGGTAAAACTACCTAATTGTGTTAAATTTAAATAACTCAAAAAAATATTTAAATAGCTAAAACCAAGACTGGGTGGCGCGTCCTAGTGCTGGTTTGGTAATTAAAAAAAATTATTCTGAGTAACAGGTTTACGTTTGCGTTATTTGGTTACTATATCTTAAATCTGTATAAGATATAGCATATTTGGAAACATGTACCGATTATTTATTTGTACTATTATAAGTCGTAACCGATGCCTACATTATGTCCGCGCGCGAGGACCCATTCGGGTGGGCTAATTTTAAACCTTTATAACTTCACTCGTAACGCGTTGATCACCGCCGCCTCTCCCTTCCTGGTCACTTAGGTTGCCATCTAACACTCTACCTAAATAATGATGTGTCATGTCGCTCCGAGTTCCAGCAAATCATGTAAGTACTAATCTCCGCTGGCATGGGGTCAAAAAATTTCCAATTTTGGTGGCTCATTTATATGTTTATTCTAATAAGGTTTTCATTGAAAGATGAACGTTTAGGATAGTCTTTTGTTGTCTTTCTCCAATAGCATATATTTTAAAATTGTAAAACAAGGATTATTTGTTTTAGAGCACCATTTTGACATATTTCCAATTTTGGTGGCGCAATTTAAGGTAGGCATTGCATAATTTGGCTTATTTTGCGCCTTTTAAATGATTAATTAACGTTTTTTGCCATTATTCTTAATTTTTATTACAAGTTTATAAATTACAAAAAAGTTTCTCGTTGTTTTAACTCGTGTAGTAATTGCTTAAACCTTATTTATAAAGCTTTTCTATTTAAAAATTTCAGAGTTTGTAATAAACGAAGCATATAATAATATAAATAAAAAAATGCTGTATGTGAACGCAAAAAAATATCTTGCATTGAGAGAAGGTTATAATAGACCGGGAACGAAAAAGGAATATTTTATAAAATTTAAATATCATTATTTTTGGTTTATTTATTATTTTTAGAGAGTTAACCTGAGTTAATATTGGGTTATATAATTACGTATAAATTTTAATTTAAAAGAAGAGAATTCATTACTGAGTACACGATTGTTTCATTATCATTTTGCACATGATCAATAAAAAGAAAAGCTAATTACTGAAATTTGTTTCGGTTCATTAGATATATTTTATTAATGAATTGGTTAGAGTAGTTAATAATATCCAAATTTAAATAATTATATAAAAAACAAATTAAGGTGGCGTTTAAATTTAGTTGGCACGTCAATTAAATTCAGGTGGTCGGCTCAAATTATTATTCTTAATATCTTCTAAAGTTTTACGAATAATAGCAACCCATTTTAAATTCCAATTTCAAATATTTTTTAGCAAATTATCAGCAAAAAATTTTTCCTATAATATTACTTTTCATCTCGCCACCTAAATTGGCATAAAATCGTGCATTGTTGAAATTGACCCTCGTACATACAAAATTAAAATAGTTCGGTACCAGTGGTCCCTAGCCGCATTATAATATAGCAAATTTTATTCAACCTGTAATAAAAAAAAATGTTGAATATTCCTAAGCCCTGATTACAGTCTAAGAGGCCTATGGTCAAGTGAGGCACCGGATGCGGGTTCCGTCGGGTCGCTGCCCAGGAAACCACTGTCATTTTTTGTCAACCTCTAATCATAGACTAGGAGTAATAAGCAAGTGTTGTTTCGATAGAGCACGCGCACTTCCGTTTACGGTCTTCGAGGGTTCTGCGTGTATTTTAGAATTATTTTGTCGTAGTAAAACGATTAAAAATTCACTTTTTGAATCAAATAATTGGTAATTATTTTTATATTATTTAGTAGGTAGTGACTCTGCCTACGAAGCTAGCGGTCGCGGCAAATATTTGTTTATGGGTCTTGAATATGTTCTATATGTATTTATCTATATACTTAAGTAGGTTTATAGTACAAGCCTAGCTTAGTTTGGGACAAGGTCGAGGTCAAGTGTACCCTGATATAAAAAAAAAGTTTTGAATATTACACAATAAGGCAAGCTAATAATAATAAACTATGTTAAAAATAAACTACGGTATATGGCTGCAAACAGCAAACCCAGCCAAAACAGACCTCCCAGCTCAGTCAGGGTGGCGAGACCGGCTCCAGGCTTAAAATGGCGTTCCCTGGTTTTGGAGACCATATCCACTATGGGTCGTTGGCCAATGAGCATTTCACTATGTACCAATGAGTTTTTAGGGTTTTAGAATACGGCCATCGCGCCAAATATACGAGTATGTATGTATACATGGACCTTATTATCAGTGGCATAGGGGTGTGTAGATATTTATGTCATCTTCTATATATTAATGACTTCGACTGTACATTAAAGGATGCTCTTACGGCGAAGGAAAAATATCGTGAGGAAACCTGCACGTTCGAACAGCTGGGTATGTAAGAGGGTAGTTGGCAAAAAAATGCAGTAAATAAGTACACCACACCAATACTTTCAAACGGAACCCTAAAGCACGTCTCAACAAACCCTCCCCTAACAAGCCTATACTCTGCCCGCTGACCCGGCGATACAGTCGGCTGCGCTTTCTATCGCTTTAATGAGCACATGTAATAAAGGTGAAGAACTGTAATTGACTGTACGGCACGCGCCGACCACGCGCCGCTATACGATGAATCGTCTTTTTGCTACTTTTTTTCGAGCCGAGTGTACCGGAAGATGAGGAGAAATCACTGGTGGGTAATATTTCTAATAGGGCTAATTTCTTGTGTAAGAAATACAATGTGTTTGTTATGATTGGCTACTGGAAGAACTGAGCTCGATGAACCAAATTAAATTATAGGTTTAATTACTACCTGCTTTTGTTTGTGAATGTTGCAGGAAGGTAAAGGTATTCTATAAGGTTGGTATTCTACTCGTATTTCACATAACTCATACAAAATAATTACTTTTTCCGTTATTTTTAGCATGAACAAACTTTATGGGAGTTAGGAGGTATTATTTTGTAAGTAAAAGTTTATAAGCATGGTGCTCTTATATATATAACCTCACTCTCTAGCGATCCGATGGCAATGCTCTTCAAGCTGGAGAATCTAGTGACAATTTAAGCTGGTACGTTATTGAACTTGACGTCAAGTTCAGTATTGAAATGCTCTTACAATTCCAACTCGTTGAACTCCTTCCATCCAAAAGGCTTTGGATTTAGAGAAATTATACCAGGTAGCCTTCTTTTTCACATTTATTCAAGCCCATCTTGTTTTTAAAACCATATCGTTTTCCTACGATACTATCAAGCAAATTAGCTAAAATAACGTTGACAATACAATAAAAATATTATTTAAGACAAAGTGAAATTGAGACCCCAATTATTTATGTAATTTTATTGCCAATTTCTACTTTTAATGATACAATTTTTCAATTCGACACAGTGTTTGCAAATGATTGAATCACAATTACTAAGGCTATCATAAAAACCTGATCTATTTAAACTCTAATAAAATTATACACCTTGCTTTTTTGCGCATGCGCAGCGCAAGGGTCACAGTATCTCCATACTTAATCGTTATACATACATTACACATACGTTCAGTGCCGGTGACACACTTGGCGTATTCGAATTTCATACAATCGCTATTTAGTGGCCGTGAATGTGTAAGTTTTTCCCACTCCTGCGCATCGGGCGCGTGCGGCCACGGCTCGCTGGTTTTACGGTGTTTACTGAACGTGGTTTTACATTTTATTGCACTTAATTGCAACGGTGGTTGCATTCTGAACGTGTCGGAAATGTAATTGTTGTTTATGGATATTATTGCAAGCGATTTGTATTTAACCTTTTGACAGTTTGTGGGATCTTTATGCATCTTCTTTTCTAGATACATAAAGATCCCACAAACTCAAAAGAGAACAGATGTCAGGGTGATGACGGGGTGTTATTTATTTTAATATTAATTTTTATGCTTTTACGTAAACTCACAAATAAAAGTTTGAAAAAATGACTGCCTATCTCACAATCGTCAATTAAAGTATATCTGTCACATAAATTAAGCCATTTCCCTTTCATACACTTGAAAATAGACAAGGAAAGGGCTAACTTTTGGTGTCAGATAAGTTTACTTGTCGTTTGTGAGACAGGCCCTCAATATACAAAGGCGAGCTCATCACTATAACGGATTTGTGTAATGTATTCTTGTACAGTCAGGAGCAAAAACATTGTGCCATCCAAAGTGCTATAAATATGTACAAGCGATTTTAATATCCAGAACTTTAAAAGCTACCATATTTTGGCACATTTTTCATAACGCCTAATTCATTTTTTGCCTACGTCATCATCATTCGTATCACAAATCCACCACTGCGCACATTTTCACAAAGAATGCTTTATCTGGTTACATAATATGTGCTACTCTATCAACCCTCGTAGCTTGGCGTTGGTTTTGATAAGAACCCTGTCCGTGTAATATAACGGCTTCTTTGGGAAAGATCGTGAAGCAGGATACGTATGTACATGTGGTTTACCCTTGAATCACCGACATTCATATCATAGAATAGTTTTACTTCGCCGAATTTTCATTTCATCGACAGGCATTTCCACGTACAGGAGTTATAATTTTTTGGTGGTCACAGGTCTAACCTGACCTACGTAACCCATGCTTTAGATAACCTGAAAACAATAAGGTTTCAGCAAAAACTAGCTTTCGATTAAATGACATTCGGTGAAAAGACACATTCGATAAAATGAGTGTCTGCAAAACAAGGGGACACGAGGTGCATGTGTTTCCCATTGTAAATGACCCGGACTAATTAATAATATGAATTACAATAAATGGACCTACCTAACCTAAATTAAATTAATTAATTAACAAAATGTAGCTTTACAGTATGGGATAGTATTATAAATATTAGCTATTTAATGTGCTATATTAGTCAGTAACCATAATTAAAACGTGCAACCAAATTGTACCTACCTAACAAGATAATTAAAATTTATGAGATATTTAAGATATTAAATTGTGGCAACCTTTTAACCCTACTTGTAATAATAACAATTAAGGAGTTAAACCCATTGGTAAAATATTTAGTTGTTAATTTGGAATTGTTGAGTGTTCATATCAGAAATGATGTGATAAGGAACCCTAAATTTATGAAGCTAGTTTTATTTATATTTTGGCCTTTGTTATAGAATGTGATCATCATAGTGGTTTTACTCCTAGTTATGACAGTAGCAACCAAGTTCTTTTCAACCTAATTAAGACTTATAGTTTACTTTCCTAACTTACCTAATGAACCTAATTAATACTTAATAGTCAACTTATAAAATGGATATATACTTATGATTTACTTTATGCATTGAAACAGAAATACCCTAACAACTTGTTTTACCCCATTATTTGAAAATCCAGCAATATTTTCCGTAATAATAAATGTTATCAGATTCTTATACTTTAATGACTTTAATCGATTTGAATACAACCTAAAATATTAATTAAACTTATATTTGCTCTACTATTATAGTATATTAACTCATATAACTTTTATATAACTTTTATGTGGTGTATTCCCATCTGTGTGGAAGGACACTAAAATCGTACCGGTATTTAAGAGCGGTGATCGGTCGCTAGTCAGTAACTACAGGCCTATTGCAATCTTGTCAACTCTGGCCAAAGCTTTCGAATCCTTAATTTGTCCAGTTATCTCGTGGCATGTTTCACAAATACTATTGGGTAGCCAACATGGTTTTATAAAAAATAGGTCAACTGCAACTAATCTGGTTACGTACATAGAGGATCTGGCTGAGGCTGTTGACAAGCGCACACAAATTGATGCGGTTTACACCGACTTTAGCAAGGCGTTCGATAAGGTGAATCATAAGATACTTATAAATAAACTTCAGAAGCAGGGTATATCTCGACCTTTGCTGGGATGGTTTGAATCGTATCTTTGTGAACGAAATCTCAAAGTTGTGGTCAACGGTTTCAGCTCAGAGCCTTACAAAGCAACGTCTGGAATTCCTCAGGGATCTCATCTTGGCCCCTACCTCTTTATTATTTTTATTAACGACATTAACCAATGTTTTCAACATTCAAAAATATATCTTTTTGCGGATGACCTCAAAGCTACAGCAGAGATCAAAGATGCATCTGATTCCATAGCATTCCAGAGTGACTTAAACAGACTGTCTGACTGGTGCTCCAATAATCATATGTCTTTGAATGTAGAAAAATGCAAACACATTAAATTTACCAAGAATAAAAATATAATTTCGACTAAGTACACTTTAAACGATGAGGTGCTTGAGGAAGTTTTAGGTATACGTGATCTTGGCGTTAAGTTTGACCGTAAGCTTAAATTTTCTGATCATGTTGACGAAATAATTCTGAGGGCATCAAGATTGCTGGGTTTTGTTATCAGGGAGAGCAAGCAATTTAAGAAACCTGCGACTAAACTTATTATGTACAATGCGCTGGTAAGAAGTATCTTGGAGTATTGTAGCGTAGTTTGGTCACCATGTTACGACTTTCACATTAACAGGATAGAAAGAATACAGAAGAAATTTCTCTCACATTTAACATATAGTACTAAAAACTCCAAAAGGCTTAAATCGTATCACGCGCGCTTAAAGCACTTCAAAGTAGGCGCATTGTCCGATCGTAGGCGCATGTTTGATCTTATGTTTCTTAAGAAGATAGTGACAGGTAGTTTTAATTGTCCGGATTTGCTACAAAAATTAAATTTTTATGTTCCACCTAAGATACCAAGGTCAAGTAATATTAGACTGTTCAGTTTGCCGGATTGTCGCACTAATCTTAGAAGACATTGTCCTCTCACACGTATGATTAATATTTATAAGGAACACCAAAACGAGGTCGATCTCAGTACAACTTCTTTCCCAAAAATTAGAATAGAACTTCTTAAGGTTAAGTAGTCCTAAGTAGTCCTAAGCAATACTTAGGCTGGGTTTTATAAAGATCCGTTAGATCAAATTTCGATCAGGAATGTCATAAAATTGTATGAAGTTACTAGAATTTACAAAATTTTGATCTGAAATATTTATTGGCGGGCTTTTGTAAAACCGGGCCTAATCAATATACTTAGATTAGCCTAATTAGGTAAGTGCATTTTATCTTTCTTTCTGTGCATGCGGTGATCTTCTGTAAGTAATAAGGCGCTTAGCTAGTAAGTTTGCATGTACCTACATTACCTAAGTAACAGTGTACTTATTGTTGAAGGTCCTGATAAATAAATAAATAAATAAATAAATATATTGACATATTAATGAATGTTAGCCAGTTGGTAACGACCCTGCCCACAAAGCTAGCAGTCCCAGGTTCGAAACCTGACGCAGGCAAATATTTGTGTAATAATTACTTTGTCCCTGAGTCATGGATGTTTACTTTACTTTCAAGTGAGTATTCTCCTTTACAAGTATGCATATCATTGTTTAGCTCCCATAGTACCACCAGAGCTTAGATTGAAACTAGACCTAATTTTCATTATTATTTGTATTAGAAATTTTATATCTGCAGAATTGTAATTCTAATTTTTCTATAATAATTATAGCATTTATTTCCATACCCTATTTATTCAATTATTAGGTACTTATTGGATTTGAATATGGTATACAGATACAATCAACCAACATAGGGAGTTAATATTGTATCTCCGGCCCAAATTTATAGTTTTATCAGGGGACCTAGATTCCTAGTATCAGATACAAGCCTAGAATAACCATACCTAACCCTGACATGTTAAGGCAACTGAGTAGCAGAATTAGAAAGTGGTTTTACTTCATCGCTTTCAAGTAATAAAATCTAATGTCGATTAAAATGAGTTTTATGGTTCTCGGTGACGCTAAATATATATAATGAAATGGCTTATGAGGGCCCCCCCTGCTTTAGGGGGAGGATTCCTGCCCCTAGCACCCGCAGGGATCTGTGCAATACGTCCCAGACTGTCTATTGCTCCACATACTATCTATTTGTTATCAACAATCAAAATAATTTATGTAAGACTTTCTAGCCTTTTATTTGAATTTTACTTTAATGGTAAATTTGACCATTTCAATACATATCAGTAGTGCTTCTTACTTAGAGATGCAGAATTAGCATGTTAGCTAGGTTTTTACTTAGGTTTGCTCTCCTAATAATTGAAACCCAATATCAAAAGGTTAATTTCAACCTCAAGAAACATAATAAGATTGGTAATTTGGGCTCTTTACCCACTATTTGTTTTATATTTAAACTCATAGCTTGATTGATTCAGTTTAAAAGGTAAAATAACTGGTATTGATTCCATCTGGAAATTTGTTTTCATTCTAAAACAATCTAGCCTTATCTTGTATGAAGCGCACTTGTATTCCACTTCTACGGGAGCTAGTGACGCTTCGGGACTTCTGCCCGTAATAAGCCCAGACTGGTTCAATGAGATTCATACTTAGAATCCTCCAGTTTCATAACGCTAGCTATGAATCAACCTAGCTGGAGTATTATTGATTAACTATTTGATCTATTTGATCACTTTCAATCACTGATTTGACTTGGACTCAACGTTATATCACTTTTATGTTTCTCGAAGTAAGACTGCAGCTTAATTTAACTTGTAAACAGACATTTTTCTGCTTTAAATCATCCAAAACCGGCTCGAAATCATTCTCAACGCTTTCTACCAATACATCCGTTTGACGTTTTAAGCGCCCTCTCTACCACAGACTAGTTAGTCGTGAAGTGTCATTCATCTTATGAATTGACTTCACACAATATTTGCCTTGGCTTTTAACTTATTGAATTTATTCGCATAATATTTAAATTCTTATTATTTGAAATATAGTTCATTTTACTATAATCGTTATAATTTATTTAGTTATGTAGATACTTCAACTTTTATCGTTATTTTGTTGTTTTACGTGATCCGACGATTTCTTGCCTAGCTAAAGCACAATTATGTGTATTAAAGCTCCTCACGGTGTAATGAGGAAACTTCTAACTACCTAACAAACCCTAAAATTCTACTGTTTTGAACCAAACTAAAGAGTCACGTAACTCTTACATTTACAATTAATCGTGTAGATGTGTAGTGTCAGAATATCTCGGTGTAAAGATACCCTGCTAGACCAGCTAAACCTATCATGACAAAGTCTTCGGAACTAGAATTCCTGTGTGTAATCCTAAGACTGTTCCGCCGGCTAATGAAAGCCTTAAGTTGGCATCCGAGTCGGATAAATACCTAAGGTGGTCGATATATAAATATATAAATAAGGGACTATCACTAATACATATTCTGCATACCGTCCCCACTGCCAAAGCATCGGTTCCAGTTACGGTACCTGAAGAGCAAATTTACAGAATATTGCTAGTGATATCTGACGAAACGCGAGTTAACAGCCGTCAGAGCCGTACGCGAAAACCCTTAACTTACTTGGTTAAAAGATAAAATCTGATATTCAAATATCCCTTAACCAAAATGTAAGTGAAGTTTTATAATTGTTATCAACGTCTGCCTGGATCTCAGCCCAACGACTACCAAGTAAGTCGAACAAAGCGGAGACCTGGAATTAGAACCAAAATTAACACCAAGCAAAACATTCACTATAAGTTAAATACCTGGAACACAAATATTAAACCTTAAACTAACACAATTAAATAATATACCCCAAATTTCAGGCTGTGAATCCATTATATCCCATCGAGATGCATCATCAAAACCCCATAATTAAATTCTAAATTAACCCAATTAAATGATGTCCACAAATACCCAAGAAATAAGTATTAACTCCAACCTCCCAGTGGCAGCAACAATTCACCCAACCGACGATTGTTATAAACCCAAATATTAATATCCTAAATTAACCCAGTTAAAAAAATATGTACAAATACATAAGTACAATATAATAAAAATCTGCTCCCAGTTTTCGGCTACAACTTACTCCTCCGACGACCGCCAAGCAAAAGCCAAATATTTATATACTAAATTACCCCAGTTAAATAATATGTACAAATACATAAGTACAATATAATAAAAATCTACTCCCAGTTTTCGGCTACAACTTACTCCTCTGACGACCGCCAAGCAAAAGCCAAATATTTATATACTAAATTACCCCAGTTAAATAATATGTACAAATACATAAGTACAATATAATAAAAATCTGCTCCCAGTTTTCGGCTACAACTTACTCCTCTGACGACCGCCAAGCAAAAGTCAAATATTTATATACTAAATTACCCCAGTTAAATAATATGTACAAATACATAAGTACAATATAATAAAAATCTGCTCCCAGTTTTCGGCTACAACTTACTCCTCTGACGACCGCCAAGCAAAAGTCAAGATCACCCTTATTCACATCTATTTATGCCTTCTCGACCCCGACAACTTTTACAAGTCTTACATCGCTTCAAATTCCAGCATAATGACCTTCAGTTTACAGTTCATTTTCTATCTACGAGTAACCATTCGCCCTCCCGGTGCGGCGTACAAAAAATGGCGGCCCTCTTACAAGTCTTACATCGCTTCAAATTCCAACATTATGTCCCTTAGTTTAAAGTTCACTTTCTATCTAGGCAGAACTCTGATGATGTCTAGACATCTGGGCACCTGGCGCCGACGTACAAGAATGGCGGCCCTGCTACAAGTCTTACATCGGTTCCAATTCCAACATTATGATCCTTAGTTTAAAGTAGATTTTCTATTTAGACATTTGTTTATTCCGTATTATAGATGCGTCTAACGTTAAGATGGCGTCCCTTTTTTCTAACTGTATTGTCAAACATATCGTAATGTCTAACAAATAGGACTCAGTTTCTTTTAATTAAAATTTCGCTTACCAATAATAATTTATTAATTCCTTTCCAAGAATTTTAAGCATTTATCAAGTTTTATACTGGTTCTAAAACTTTCTTTATTTAATTTTATTTCTAAGTAACTGTTACTGAATATTGCCCTTTTTTAAACTTAGCTTACATACATTATAAATGGATTAAGTTTGATTATAATAATTACAAAGCCCCTTCATAGTATTGATTTATTTGCTTCTAAAATTATAATTTATTTTTAGTATTATTTATTATTAACTTTTTTCCGCCTACAAATTATTTTGTGAAGTGACGAAATAGCTTAGATGAAGCTAGTTCCGTTACATCCGCCCCCTTTAGAATATGTTTCTTTCTGTCTCCAATCACCATTTTAACTTTCCACTTACTATTCCTCTCTACTCAACAGGAAGAAAATATTCTAACCACTAATTCACAAAATAATCTCAAAAAATTTTACTGTCATTTATTAAAACCATCCTGAAATATGATGTATATGTGTTTTTATACCATTTAGCTTATGTTCATAGAAATAACTCTTATTCCTTACTTCGAACTGTGGTTATGTCTAATAATATCTCTGGAACCAAGCGCATTTAGTTCATATGAAGGAAAACTGTTTCTCAGGCAGTTTCAGCTCTAATAGCAATATATAAAGATATTGACATTTTATCACAAAATGTTGCACATCTGGCTATTCATGTTAAAAAGCCTTTATATATCCCTCTATACAAACTCCATTACTTATAGTTTCTACCAATCATATTTTAACATTTACCACAACTCTATCAAGAATAATTATCCATAACTATTCTCATAAACTCAATGGGGTATGAGTAGAGTGAATATCAAACGCCTCCCGGGCACTGTATAGGAAAGATCTCCCTGTGGCCAAAATTAACTTTGGAATTGCCGAACATATCGACTTACCTACCACTCCCTCACAAAGAGATCTGTTGTATAAGTTTTATGTCTCCGGTTAAATAACAGTAAAACCCGTATCACTATTCGCAGAACATTGAAATACATAGCCTCTTACCTAGGTAAGTCCAATTCCATTATTTACTGTCTGTTGCAAATAAATGTCTTGTCTGTCCCTAATTAAAAAATATATAGTCGTCTTCCTTCCTCAATCTCTGATTCACTCCACTAGACATTCCACTGCACTGTTCGAATGTGACACTAAATTAATTTAGTTTTATTTTTTATCGTGGTATTATGATATATTCTTCCTATTTATAATTCTAACTAACCGACAAATCAAATTAGCAAAAACAACTAAAAATTGATAAGACAAACATCTGTCACTTAACTTCAGTGATATAAATCCAGAGAGAAACCATTCCGTTTTTTTTCTTTAAATATTAATTGCGGTATCCAAATTTTACTTCCCACCATTAGATTTTACTTTTTAATTTAAAATTTTTCTTAATTTAATTTAATTTTGTTTTTTTTTTTCTTCAACTATTATATATTTGGTTGCAAAACCCCTTGAATCCCCTTTTTTTTTTTCAAAAAGATCATTTTTTTTTTTTTATAAGTTTATATATAACCCCCTTCTATTTTTTTTTTCCAAAGACTTTATCCTGACCAACCATCCTAGACGCCTCTAGTTACTTTCGCTCTAATATTTTTTTTTATATATATATTTTTAAAATTTTAAATAATTTACTGTTAGTATAAATTTTCCTTAACCTACCTAACGAAAGGCCGCCGACTCACCCCTCTATCTATGATTAATAACTTCCAAAGATTTCATTCAAATTCACTAAACCATTTAGACTACCACCTTCTAGTATTTAATACGCTCCTAGTAAATAATCATGGACAGGCCTCTCCCTTTCCACTCAGAAGCTATATAAACAAGACTGTCCTTATTTGTTAAATCTTTCAACTTTACTAAGGCGCGTCACACACTACATTTCCTTACTCACTATTAAAACCAAAAAGAACTAGATAAGGCCGGTCATACATAATCCGATTCAAGACTCCGAATTCAAAATAGGAATCCCGGTGACTTGCCTCATACTGTCTTGAAAATTCCGATTAATCAGTTATCTCACGAACGCCTGTAGGTACCTATACTTACTATTCTATGTCAACTAAATTCATAATCTGAATCTCGAGAATGTGTGTTCGACCATAAATAATGTATGAAAATGGGTGCGTTCAGAATTCATAACGTATGTCATATTAATCTGTCAGATCAATATCCGAAACTCATAATCAGAAAAAGTTTACATTATAGTTATATTATTATGTGATAGTTAAATTATATGCAAATTCGTGCTTTCTTAATTAATAATAGGAACTCAAACCACGAACCCACAATCCGACATAGACCGTGTAAAGCCGGCCTAAACATGTCATGCCGTGCAAACTCCGCCTTACACAAATGTATACAGTCTGTGACTTTAAAGAAAAAGAATATAAACAATGTCTGATCTATGATAAGTTAACAAATACATTATTTACATTACATTATTCGCAACAAAAGTAAATCAAAGACCGAGAAAACCCGATTGAAACCCCAAATTACATTTTGCAAAGTCAATGAGATGTACAAACAGCAAGTAACATCATGCTCTTGTGAGGCGCAAACGCAGGTATGTAACGAACCAAATAGACGCAATTAGTGTCATTTCTGAAATTTTCTCGACCTTTTGAGCCTTGAGCTTTAAATTATGTTTACATTTCAGATTCCTGAGCGGTGGGACGGATTTTTTTTTCAACACTTTGTCGCTACATATTTGAAACTCACGAAAAGCAGTTAACGTATGTTGATGGACAACAATGGTGACCCTCATTGCCATGAACCCCGTGGCTTACGAAAGACAATTTTCCCGAAGAGATATGTTGAGGCCTGGTGTTTAGCTACCCCAAGAGGAGACATGCCAGATGAGGCTTGCGTCTATGTAGAATTTTAAGAAAGTGGCGTTTATTAAAATGAAGTGTGACATGAACCTGCACCGAACGCAGAGACAGAAACGGCATAAGTGTTTTGGACTCGTTTAATAAGTCCTTTGATCTTGAAAGTAACCGCGGACCTTAACTATGTTCTTATAATTTAATTTTGACAAATATGACATGACATAAGCAATTGTTTTAATTGTTTCGTGATATATCTAATTGAATTTATCTCTTATATGTTTAATTACTTTAAACACCCCCTGGCGTCCCATTACAAATAAAACTGTTAAATAATTTCATCTTTCAATATAACTAGGATGAGTACTCAGTTAGAACCCGGTGTGAAAAACAAAATTATTCCCTATATCATATTTGCTAGTTGTGACTGCCTAATTTAATTGCGCCCCCTTCTTAGTTCTCAACCCTATTTAGTCGCCAACTCCTGTTAATGAAATATAATAACTTGTCTAACATCCTTATCTCCGACAGTAAGTTAAGACGGTCAATCACTAACTTTCAAGCGCGTTTTAGAGGAAGAAAATAACAAGTAGCTATTTTTGTATTTACTGTTTATCATTTTGGATTTATTAATTTGCTTCTACAAGTATTTTCTTTGTATTATAAAACAAAGCCCAACTTTAAAAAATCTTAAGGTATCCAATACCAACCCCACAATAGTTGTAAATTATTTTGATTTCCTTTAGTGAATTTCAATAATTATGTTTTCTCCATATTTTGATAACCTTATAATTGTTTAATAATAATAATATACTTGCTATGTTCCTATCTCATTTTTTTTGTTTGTTTTGAATTTTGAATTTCTTCGCTTATTTTGTTTAATTTAATAGATAAGGTGTTCACCGTTCTCATTATCATCTTTAAAGTCAGATTGACGCCCCCTAATTGTTCTGAGTTTTAATTATCTTTCCCTTTTTATATTATCTTTTATGCACACTAACACTCACTCACTTCCACTAAACAAAATGCACTCGTTTATTCTATCTAGCCAATAATTTGACTAAAAAGAACAAACGTGTAAATAATTTTTTTATTTAAAAATATTAAATTTGTAATACATAGTTCTATTTAATAAACTATTTTTTTTTTTTTTTTTTTTAATAGTTCACTTCACTGTCGTCAAGGTAACTTACTTAACCCTTTGTATGGTATAAAAGCTTTATAAAATAAAATATTATTATTGTTAATATGTGTTTTTTTTTATTTTATTTTTTTATAGCTTATTTCCAGAACAACCTATAAAGGAGGGTTTGGCAATGGAACCCGCAATTACCTTTATGCTAAAGTAAATAGATAACTATCAACTTGCTGAATTTAATTTAATCAATAATGCCTTTATAGTATGATGATTAGCCCTTTAAGTGTCTAACAGTAACGTAATAGTTTACTGCTACATAACCGCATATTGCCTGGCTCAGTGCAACCCAGCATGTATAAATAGATATTCTATTTAATGAATAATTGTTCATGACTAGGTACTTCATCTAGTAGCCTCTAAAAGTGTTATTAATGGCGATTCCAGCCGACTACGCTATTCCCTCAAGAATCAGCTCACCGCATAACAAATCGTTTTATTATTGCATCATAGTGGAGATAACAGACTACTTCAACGATTACCAATTTAACCAGATATATAAATTAAACAAGTTGACCTTTAGTAAAGTAACCCGCCAACTTTTATGTAATATTATATTGTGTTATTATTAAACATCCTCTTTTCTTATCCTTTAAATACCCCACGCGCGTTTATTTACGTGTCTCAAACACCCTTAACAACCGCGTAGGCTAACGTCAAACGTTGCCAAATAATTGCCATCATATTATTACTATCTGTGACGATTACAGAATAATATCGATCAAGGTATCGACCGCGGCGACCCATTAATTATTACAATCGCATTGGGATAGACAATAGCACATCCACAAGCAATTAGTGAGAAGATATTGCGCTTATATAGCTAGGAAATTCGATGACCTAAATCCGGATTTTCAATTGTTTACTAATAGAAAAGTGAACTAATCTTTAGTGCTCCCGATAAATGGAAGAGACCCGACTTGGTGTTTGAAATAATGAATTGGATGACGTCAAGGGTTTATTAACATGAATCTCAACCTCTCGCCCGCATTTCAACTTAGGCAGAGTACATGAAGCCTCAATGCTACTTCAACAAATTTGTGAATTCAAGAAGCAACGTCGAGTAACGTTGCTGCGAAAGCTTGACAGTCCAACCTAATAATCTGCTCTAAAATAATCGCTCCTTACGACACCCACGGAACGTAAAAGACAATGCCACTTCACTACGCCGACATTACATGGAAATGCAGAAAATTTAAAAGGAAATGAAGAATTATGATAACATAAACTTCATGTAAAGTTAAGATTACAACCAATAATGTTTATACTATCTGTGTTTTATTTCTCATATAATATAGATGCCTTGTAGGTTACTTTGTAAGTTAGTTCAATGTTATGTTTCTGTTAATGTTATTGCGAACCCCTATTGAGCTTTAAATTAATGATCACCCATTTACAGTTAACTATAAGTCTTAAATGTTCTAATCCACCACGTCAACAAATTGTGATCGCTACAAGCGATCACTACTAACTTAGCTAAATACAAGTAATAATCCTTCAGATATGTACCACCAACAATTCACTACAGTATTGCAAACTGATTACAATATTTCATTGATGTTAAAAGTAAAAATGCCTACTAATTTAGTCACCGACTAATATTATAGCACTCAATCCCATATTTATTTAAATATTCTGGTTATGGTTTACCATATTGTAAATAAGTCATACATCCTTGGTCACGGTCTACAAACTGTAGACGACCACTTAACACATATCATATCCTGGTCACGGCACCAAATTGTAAATGACCCGGACTAATTAATAATATGAATTACAATAAATGGACCTACCTAACCTAAATTAAATTAATTAATTAACAAAATGTAGCTTTACAGTATGGGATAGTATTATAAATATTAGCTATTTAATGTGCTATATTAGTCAGTAACCATAATTAAAACGTGCAACCAAATTGTACCTACCTAACAAGATAATTAAAATTTATGAGATATTTAAGATATTAAATTGTGGCAACCTTTTAACCCTACTTGTAATAATAACAATTAAGGAGTTAAACCCATTGGTAAAATATTTAGTTGTTAATTTGGAATTGTTGAGTGTTCATATCAGAAATGATGTGATAAGGAACCCTAAATTTATGAAGCTAGTTTTATTTATATTTTGGCCTTTGTTATAGAATGTGATCATCATAGTGGTTTTACTCCTAGTTATGACAGTAGCAACCAAGTTCTTTTCAACCTAATTAAGACTTATAGTTTACTTTCCTAACTTACCTAATGAACCTAATTAATACTTAATAGTCAACTTATAAAATGGATATATACTTATGATTTACTTTATGCATTGAAACAGAAATACCCTAACAACTTGTTTTACCCCATTATTTGAAAATCCAGCAATATTTTCCGTAATAATAAATGTTATCAGATTCTTATACTTTAATGACTTTAATCGATTTGAATACAACCTAAAATATTAATTAAACTTATATTTGCTCTACTATTATAGTATATTAACTCATATAACTTTTATATAACTTTTATGTGGTGTATTCCCATCTGTGTGGAAGGACACTAAAATCGTACCGGTATTTAAGAGCGGTGATCGGTCGCTAGTCAGTAACTACAGGCCTATTGCAATCTTGTCAACTCTGGCCAAAGCTTTCGAATCCTTAATTTGTCCAGTTATCTCGTGGCATGTTTCACAAATACTATTGGGTAGCCAACATGGTTTTATAAAAAATAGGTCAACTGCAACTAATCTGGTTACGTACATAGAGGATCTGGCTGAGGCTGTTGACAAGCGCACACAAATTGATGCGGTTTACACCGACTTTAGCAAGGCGTTCGATAAGGTGAATCATAAGATACTTATAAATAAACTTCAGAAGCAGGGTATATCTCGACCTTTGCTGGGATGGTTTGAATCGTATCTTTGTGAACGAAATCTCAAAGTTGTGGTCAACGGTTTCAGCTCAGAGCCTTACAAAGCAACGTCTGGAATTCCTCAGGGATCTCATCTTGGCCCCTACCTCTTTATTATTTTTATTAACGACATTAACCAATGTTTTCAACATTCAAAAATATATCTTTTTGCGGATGACCTCAAAGCTACAGCAGAGATCAAAGATGCATCTGATTCCATAGCATTCCAGAGTGACTTAAACAGACTGTCTGACTGGTGCTCCAATAATCATATGTCTTTGAATGTAGAAAAATGCAAACACATTAAATTTACCAAGAATAAAAATATAATTTCGACTAAGTACACTTTAAACGATGAGGTGCTTGAGGAAGTTTTAGGTATACGTGATCTTGGCGTTAAGTTTGACCGTAAGCTTAAATTTTCTGATCATGTTGACGAAATAATTCTGAGGGCATCAAGATTGCTGGGTTTTGTTATCAGGGAGAGCAAGCAATTTAAGAAACCTGCGACTAAACTTATTATGTACAATGCGCTGGTAAGAAGTATCTTGGAGTATTGTAGCGTAGTTTGGTCACCATGTTACGACTTTCACATTAACAGGATAGAAAGAATACAGAAGAAATTTCTCTCACATTTAACATATAGTACTAAAAACTCCAAAAGGCTTAAATCGTATCACGCGCGCTTAAAGCACTTCAAAGTAGGCGCATTGTCCGATCGTAGGCGCATGTTTGATCTTATGTTTCTTAAGAAGATAGTGACAGGTAGTTTTAATTGTCCGGATTTGCTACAAAAATTAAATTTTTATGTTCCACCTAAGATACCAAGGTCAAGTAATATTAGACTGTTCAGTTTGCCGGATTGTCGCACTAATCTTAGAAGACATTGTCCTCTCACACGTATGATTAATATTTATAAGGAACACCAAAACGAGGTCGATCTCAGTACAACTTCTTTCCCAAAAATTAGAATAGAACTTCTTAAGGTTAAGTAGTCCTAAGTAGTCCTAAGCAATACTTAGGCTGGGTTTTATAAAGATCCGTTAGATCAAATTTCGATCAGGAATGTCATAAAATTGTATGAAGTTACTAGAATTTACAAAATTTTGATCTGAAATATTTATTGGCGGGCTTTTGTAAAACCGGGCCTAATCAATATACTTAGATTAGCCTAATTAGGTAAGTGCATTTTATCTTTCTTTCTGTGCATGCGGTGATCTTCTGTAAGTAATAAGGCGCTTAGCTAGTAAGTTTGCATGTACCTACATTACCTAAGTAACAGTGTACTTATTGTTGAAGGTCCTGATAAATAAATAAATAAATAAATAAATATATTGACATATTAATGAATGTTAGCCAGTTGGTAACGACCCTGCCCACAAAGCTAGCAGTCCCAGGTTCGAAACCTGACGCAGGCAAATATTTGTGTAATAATTACTTTGTCCCTGAGTCATGGATGTTTACTTTACTTTCAAGTGAGTATTCTCCTTTACAAGTATGCATATCATTGTTTAGCTCCCATAGTACCACCAGAGCTTAGATTGAAACTAGACCTAATTTTCATTATTATTTGTATTAGAAATTTTATATCTGCAGAATTGTAATTCTAATTTTTCTATAATAATTATAGCATTTATTTCCATACCCTATTTATTCAATTATTAGGTACTTATTGGATTTGAATATGGTATACAGATACAATCAACCAACATAGGGAGTTAATATTGTATCTCCGGCCCAAATTTATAGTTTTATCAGGGGACCTAGATTCCTAGTATCAGATACAAGCCTAGAATAACCATACCTAACCCTGACATGTTAAGGCAACTGAGTAGCAGAATTAGAAAGTGGTTTTACTTCATCGCTTTCAAGTAATAAAATCTAATGTCGATTAAAATGAGTTTTATGGTTCTCGGTGACGCTAAATATATATAATGAAATGGCTTATGAGGGCCCCCCCTGCTTTAGGGGGAGGATTCCTGCCCCTAGCACCCGCAGGGATCTGTGCAATACGTCCCAGACTGTCTATTGCTCCACATACTATCTATTTGTTATCAACAATCAAAATAATTTATGTAAGACTTTCTAGCCTTTTATTTGAATTTTACTTTAATGGTAAATTTGACCATTTCAATACATATCAGTAGTGCTTCTTACTTAGAGATGCAGAATTAGCATGTTAGCTAGGTTTTTACTTAGGTTTGCTCTCCTAATAATTGAAACCCAATATCAAAAGGTTAATTTCAACCTCAAGAAACATAATAAGATTGGTAATTTGGGCTCTTTACCCACTATTTGTTTTATATTTAAACTCATAGCTTGATTGATTCAGTTTAAAAGGTAAAATAACTGGTATTGATTCCATCTGGAAATTTGTTTTCATTCTAAAACAATCTAGCCTTATCTTGTATGAAGCGCACTTGTATTCCACTTCTACGGGAGCTAGTGACGCTTCGGGACTTCTGCCCGTAATAAGCCCAGACTGGTTCAATGAGATTCATACTTAGAATCCTCCAGTTTCATAACGCTAGCTATGAATCAACCTAGCTGGAGTATTATTGATTAACTATTTGATCTATTTGATCACTTTCAATCACTGATTTGACTTGGACTCAACGTTATATCACTTTTATGTTTCTCGAAGTAAGACTGCAGCTTAATTTAACTTGTAAACAGACATTTTTCTGCTTTAAATCATCCAAAACCGGCTCGAAATCATTCTCAACGCTTTCTACCAATACATCCGTTTGACGTTTTAAGCGCCCTCTCTACCACAGACTAGTTAGTCGTGAAGTGTCATTCATCTTATGAATTGACTTCACACAATATTTGCCTTGGCTTTTAACTTATTGAATTTATTCGCATAATATTTAAATTCTTATTATTTGAAATATAGTTCATTTTACTATAATCGTTATAATTTATTTAGTTATGTAGATACTTCAACTTTTATCGTTATTTTGTTGTTTTACGTGATCCGACGATTTCTTGCCTAGCTAAAGCACAATTATGTGTATTAAAGCTCCTCACGGTGTAATGAGGAAACTTCTAACTACCTAACAAACCCTAAAATTCTACTGTTTTGAACCAAACTAAAGAGTCACGTAACTCTTACATTTACAATTAATCGTGTAGATGTGTAGTGTCAGAATATCTCGGTGTAAAGATACCCTGCTAGACCAGCTAAACCTATCATGACAAAGTCTTCGGAACTAGAATTCCTGTGTGTAATCCTAAGACTGTTCCGCCGGCTAATGAAAGCCTTAAGTTGGCATCCGAGTCGGATAAATACCTAAGGTGGTCGATATATAAATATATAAATAAGGGACTATCACTAATACATATTCTGCATACCGTCCCCACTGCCAAAGCATCGGTTCCAGTTACGGTACCTGAAGAGCAAATTTACAGAATATTGCTAGTGATATCTGACGAAACGCGAGTTAACAGCCGTCAGAGCCGTACGCGAAAACCCTTAACTTACTTGGTTAAAAGATAAAATCTGATATTCAAATATCCCTTAACCAAAATGTAAGTGAAGTTTTATAATTGTTATCAACGTCTGCCTGGATCTCAGCCCAACGACTACCAAGTAAGTCGAACAAAGCGGAGACCTGGAATTAGAACCAAAATTAACACCAAGCAAAACATTCACTATAAGTTAAATACCTGGAACACAAATATTAAACCTTAAACTAACACAATTAAATAATATACCCCAAATTTCAGGCTGTGAATCCATTATATCCCATCGAGATGCATCATCAAAACCCCATAATTAAATTCTAAATTAACCCAATTAAATGATGTCCACAAATACCCAAGAAATAAGTATTAACTCCAACCTCCCAGTGGCAGCAACAATTCACCCAACCGACGATTGTTATAAACCCAAATATTAATATCCTAAATTAACCCAGTTAAAAAAATATGTACAAATACATAAGTACAATATAATAAAAATCTGCTCCCAGTTTTCGGCTACAACTTACTCCTCCGACGACCGCCAAGCAAAAGCCAAATATTTATATACTAAATTACCCCAGTTAAATAATATGTACAAATACATAAGTACAATATAATAAAAATCTACTCCCAGTTTTCGGCTACAACTTACTCCTCTGACGACCGCCAAGCAAAAGCCAAATATTTATATACTAAATTACCCCAGTTAAATAATATGTACAAATACATAAGTACAATATAATAAAAATCTGCTCCCAGTTTTCGGCTACAACTTACTCCTCTGACGACCGCCAAGCAAAAGTCAAATATTTATATACTAAATTACCCCAGTTAAATAATATGTACAAATACATAAGTACAATATAATAAAAATCTGCTCCCAGTTTTCGGCTACAACTTACTCCTCTGACGACCGCCAAGCAAAAGTCAAGATCACCCTTATTCACATCTATTTATGCCTTCTCGACCCCGACAACTTTTACAAGTCTTACATCGCTTCAAATTCCAGCATAATGACCTTCAGTTTACAGTTCATTTTCTATCTACGAGTAACCATTCGCCCTCCCGGTGCGGCGTACAAAAAATGGCGGCCCTCTTACAAGTCTTACATCGCTTCAAATTCCAACATTATGTCCCTTAGTTTAAAGTTCACTTTCTATCTAGGCAGAACTCTGATGATGTCTAGACATCTGGGCACCTGGCGCCGACGTACAAGAATGGCGGCCCTGCTACAAGTCTTACATCGGTTCCAATTCCAACATTATGATCCTTAGTTTAAAGTAGATTTTCTATTTAGACATTTGTTTATTCCGTATTATAGATGCGTCTAACGTTAAGATGGCGTCCCTTTTTTCTAACTGTATTGTCAAACATATCGTAATGTCTAACAAATAGGACTCAGTTTCTTTTAATTAAAATTTCGCTTACCAATAATAATTTATTAATTCCTTTCCAAGAATTTTAAGCATTTATCAAGTTTTATACTGGTTCTAAAACTTTCTTTATTTAATTTTATTTCTAAGTAACTGTTACTGAATATTGCCCTTTTTTAAACTTAGCTTACATACATTATAAATGGATTAAGTTTGATTATAATAATTACAAAGCCCCTTCATAGTATTGATTTATTTGCTTCTAAAATTATAATTTATTTTTAGTATTATTTATTATTAACTTTTTTCCGCCTACAAATTATTTTGTGAAGTGACGAAATAGCTTAGATGAAGCTAGTTCCGTTACACCATGATGACACTACATTGCATAACCTAACCTAACTTCGAAAATAATGTTGCATTATCGAAAATAATTTACCAGTTTCCTGTCGAAGCTCTGTAATGTAAATAAACTGCACTTGTTTCAGTGCACTATCGATAGGGCCGAGACTCGAACCCTGTCCTTCGCATAGAGCACGCTTTCAATTAATACCGTCGAGCTTCACGCGCAGTAATTGGTGGACGCCTCAGCGCTACCCTTAGGGCTTCCATCATTTTGTTTATATTTATAACTATTATATACTGTTTTGAAGAAAAAATTGGCACTATTTTTTACTATTAGCATTAATGACGCCTCTGGTGTTGCAAATGTCCATAGGCGGCGGTGACCAATTCCCATCAGGTGGGCCGTCTGCCTGTTTGTCTGTCTAAAACAAAAAAAAAAACTATTTCTCAGATTTATCCATGAATTTGCGTGTTTCATTTAACAAAAGTTAATGTTTTATAACAATTTAATTAACGGACCACGCGCTATGCATTATTTCTATATAAACTTAATAAAATAACTCATAATAAATTAAAATCAGGGTACAATTTCACACACATTTGTCTAGATTTCTAAAGTTGATACCTTACGCAGTATACAATTCGTCTAGCCCTATTGGGACTGACTCGTGTTGATCTAGCTTAGAAATAAAGAAGAAAGAAGTTTTTCATTCTTTCATTTTGAAAAAAAGCTAATGAGTTACATCTGACATTTAGATATGTCACCTGATTTGCTTGGCTACTATGTTCTACTAACTGTATACGAAATTATTAAAAAAAAAAGACCGTTTAACTAGATAAGTATCATAAAACTTGATCATAAAGTACAAATACCTAAAAAAAATCAAAAACGTTTTCCTGCAAAATTTACAAAAAATATATTTTAACAGGACTTATCCATAAATACAAAAATACAAGCCCACCCTACCCGACGCGTTACTATAATGCCCATTGGTCCCAACACAGGAGGCTCTAACACCAACCTGCAAATTGTGCGCAATGAAGTAAATCAATTGCGTAGATTAACAGCCCTGATTTATAGTCACCCTATACACAGTGGGCAACCCACGCGTAATCCATTCACATCCTTATATTAATAAACATAAAGGTTATTATAAAATTAAAGGCGTGTGGTACACTGTACGCCGGGTTACTGCTTATTGGAAGAATTTAATTTCCTACTTCGATTGTTAGAAAGAGATAGACGCTCGGGTTTTTGATGTATGGGCTAGCTAATGCTAACCTTGTTCTAGGAGCATCTCTAAACTAACTCAATTGTATGAACAAAAGTATATAAAATCCTAGTAATAAATGTGAAAGTTTGTATGGATAATTGAATGTTTCTGTTTCAATCACGCCTAAACGGATGAACTGATTTGGATGAAATTTGGTGCACATGTTACCCTTTGCCTGGATAACGACATAAGATACGGCGGAAAAGCGACAAACAGCTTCTACGCGAACTGATTTTTTTAATACTCACGATTTTAAGGTCTGATTTGTATCGGACTCATTGGGAGTCCTTCATCCTGATGAAGTCCTGACAAATGATTCAGTTTACAACGTTTACAATTTTTACACTATAATAAATCATGTCTCACCTTATTTTAAAGGTAAACTACATATTATTTAGTTTCCACACTCGACCGTCTACAAATTTCCCGTCAGCGGTGAAGACATAAAGAGCAAGTAGCAGGCGCAAGCGCAAGAAACGTCGCGTCTCCTTGTACGGCTCTTAACCCGCACATTTATTAGTTTTTTTAGGAAAGCAGATAAATTTGAAGCCTACATCGGCCCGTACTGCGGTCTCTCTTATCGCGGTGGATAAACTAGGATAAAGCATCCGTCCCTCTCGCACTTACCCACTAGTCAGAAAGTGACACATGTTTTATCCACAATTATCCCTATGTATAAACTCGACCGTAATAGGTCCGTAGCTTCCTAATAAGGCGGGCCCGGTCAGTGTGGGTTACAAATTATTTTTAATTTAAACTGTCCACATGTCTTTGAGGCGATAAAGGCGCAAGTAGGCATCGAGCGTAACAAACGAGCTGTACGTGCCCTGTCTTAATGGTTTGTTTGTCTGTCTTACTATTCGATTATTCCTGTTCTTTTGGATTGAATTTTGTAGGATATTATACTTTCTATCCTATATCCGATTGCAGAACTGTTTTTGTCCAAAATCTTCTCCGCTCGATTCTTACGTTAAATAAGGTCAAAAACAATCCTGAAGCACTACCTACTTCATTAATATTTATGTTAGGGATTATCAGCAAAGAAATCGAAAGTCACTTCACATTAGAAAACAGGTAGGTAAGATCATATTTCTGGGGGCATAGATTTCAGCCCCGAGAAACCATCTACAGCGAAAAAATCAAGAAAAACCCAGATTGTTAACTTATTTAATATAGCTTTTGTGCCATTGCCACTAGCACGATCGAACGTTAACATCAGTACGTTTCTTCTATCTTATCTTCTAACAATTTAAACAGGCTCTTTCTAAGAAACCCGTGGAGCGCCGGTACGTAGTCCTGGTTGACCTCAAGCCAAGAAGTAATCGTAACAAGCCCGACCGGACGTGGCAGGTGCTACCGAGAGTTCACGCGGGTTCACTCGCCCCCACTCCAACCCCTCCATCCCCCCTCCCAACCCCCAGCATCCGCGCGAACCCGTTCCTCTAATAATATAACGTAGAAATGAAAGATTAATGAGAGCAACCTGTGCCCGCCTCTCACTTGTTTTAGGGATGTGCCGTGCGGTTATGAAATTAATCGATAGTCGAATCAATATAAATGATGCCAGTAACCGTGTGTGGGGCACGTTGCTCGTAGACCTGTTGACCGTTGGGTCCGAAAAGTTCTAGAGTGGCGTCCGCATACAAAAAAAGAAGTATCCGGGATAAAGAGAGTCGCGGGCAAAACTAGTAGATCATAATCGTTCATAAAAATTATAAAAAAAAAAACGAAAAAAAAGGAACAAGAAGAAAAAGCATACGATTAGTCTGCATTTATTCATTTTATTAACATAACTTAAAACACAGTTATGTCTAATTTGCTATTTTGTTAGCTGTATTAATAAAACCTGTAACCAATTATTATTATATAAAAATCGTTACATTGTGATTTGTGAAAAGTAATGTAATGGTGGCATTTCGCAGTATTTGCCAAATACTAATCTTACATCTCTCTCATTTGACATAACGAATTAAAGAGATGCAACGAAAATGTTCGACAAACAATACCCAAGTTAAGTGCCACCATAAAAGGAATGTAATTAAACAAAGATATTTCATTTATCGACTGGACAATACAATCTAAATAACAAAACATCGATAACTTCCCGCGCGTCGCAGCCGCAATGAAGACCGCGCGGATAAAATATTAACTGCGCCCGCGCCGGTAGCTGCCGCAATACATCGCGGGACACTCGCGGTGTGACATAGCCTTAATTACGTGATACGCTGCTTATACATAGCGTGATAGCTTAGACATAGTTTAGCAAAGACCCGGCGGTCACCGAAATATTATCTATATCTTTATAAATATATAAAACAAAGTCGGGTTAGTTACACCATTTATAACTCAAGAACGGCTCGACCGATTTTTATGAAATGGGCATACAGATAGTTTATTACCTGGATTAACATGAAAAAAAATTATTATCCCGGAAAAATTGATAGTTACCAAGGAATAAGCGAAATATAATTACTACGCGGAAGGAATCGCGGGAAAAAGCTAGTAAACATATAATTTAGGTATCTGTTAATAAAACAACACGTTAAATACATATGTGAAAATGAAAAAGAAATACAGAAGGTAATTTGCGAAGACAACAATGCCAAAAGGTCAAAGAGTATAAATTCATAAACTTGAGTTTATGGATTTATACTCTTTGACCTTTTGGCATTGTTGTATTCGCAAATTACCTTCTGTATTTCTTACAAAGTAAAGTTCCGTATTTCTTGTAAAGTTGACTTTACATGGTATTTAGTAGAATAATAATAATGTATATAAATGAAAGGTTATTATAACTTATCTATATACCTATACATTTTTGAGATTTGCACTAAAACTATTTTATTTATTCAAAGATTTTATTTGTCACTTGTTTTGGTCTAGCCACATGAAATTCGTAAACTTAATCTTATTAAAGGTACGTTAACTAAGATTCGTACAATTAATCATAAGCGATTGCTCTACTATCAATTGAGCGGTAACCATAACATAAGCATTATAGCCTAGCCTAGCCTATCTACCTTAATTAATTCCTCATATACATATATGTGCTTTGGTCGTAGATAAGCACAGCCGCAAAACGCTTACGATTAATTATGACTCTCAATCGAGTAAAGAAAAAATTACTACGGTACATGATTCAAAGAAATTAAAATACCAAATATAATTCATATTTAATTATTAACAAGACCATCATAACAAACTAACCTCGTCGTAGGTAAACTCACCAAAGTGATGACGTCTGATCTCAACTCTTTTTATTCAAATTGCAAAGATTGATCGATCACGTGTTACTAGAAGCTGTATGAGCATCAATTAAATCACCTAAGCGGAGCTTGGAGCGAAAAAAGAGCGGTCATCGACTCAACACGCTCCCATTCCTACGTGACCTACCCCGCAACAGTACCCCGCGTTAGCTGCAGAGATGTAGCGTAACAATTATTAATTGCAAATTAACATATGAGATGGTAAAAAGTAAAGATCGATGCACACGACCGCCGCCCGCGCACCCGACCGTACAGGAATGTGGATGAAATATAGTGGTCAGCTTTTAATTAATTTTGCTGCGGTGAAAATGCGAATCTGGAGTGAGTTATGGCGAAGACCCGGGGGCGCTAGGTTGTACAAATTTTTGAAAGTTATGAAAATTATATTTGGTGAAATCGCCTTTTAGGCTAGGCTACTAGTTGGTAGTGACCCTACCTACGAAGCTAGCGGTCCCGGGTTCGAATCCCGGTATGGTCAAATATTTGTGTGATGAGCGCGAGTATTTGTTACTGAGTCATGGATGTTTTCTATATATACTGGCCCGCAAAACTAAGTATCACACTTTTAAAATTTCATTTTTTTCTAAACTATAGAAGTTAGAGATTTAAAATAAAAAACGTTTTATAGTAAATTTTATCAGCTTTCTTTCCAACTATAACTAATATAAACAGTAACATTTTCAACTTAAAAAAAAAGTAAAAACAATAAAATAGCCATTTTTAGTTATTGCAATTTTAACAGTGTGATACTTAGTTTTGCGGGCCAGTGTATAAGTATGTATATCGTTGCCTGGTACCTATAGTACAATCCTAGAGCTTAGTTTGGGACTAGGTCAATTTGTGTGAGATTGTCCCTGATATTTTTATTTATTTATGTCCGCCGCGGTCCCTATATACCCGCGGATAGATAGGGATACTTCGAGTTAAAATGGGACATGTGACTACACATACAAAATGTATCATATTTTAATTTGATGTAACCTCTATCCGCGATTTGTATATAGGAACTCGACATTAGGCAAGTCAGCTTATTAAGTAAATCCTCAAGGAAATTCTCCCAGTAGCGAACGATTATTACTATAATGTAAGATGCTTCCGTCAAATTCGCACACGTTGCCTTGTATAACAAAGATAATACCTACCGAGAATATATTCTAATTGCTAGTTATAACTTATACTTACAAGGTACAGTTGTATTCAACTTCTAATTTTAACTTAATTTAATATGAAGACAATCATTTATTCTAAATTAGAGAAAATCTATTGACCTAAGGTTAGATTTCTACAGTAGATTAGATACGAGTACCTAACTTTCGCAGAATGCAATTTGTCCCAACGATTGTGTCACCAAAAAAGTTTTTTTTCTCTCTCTTAACTACATATTAGCCGCAAGACATCAAACAGTAACAAGCTGAGCCGGGACCATTTTGCGTCATCTAGCACAGACAGTTTTTTGTTTTTGTTAACTGGCTTCTGTCCTATTGTCAGATGTATGTAAATAAATATTTTTTTCTCTTTCAAAACTTATTTGTAATATAAAGCGGTACTTTATAAAAAAAATATACAATTGAGACCTCCTTTTTTTGAAGTCAGTTAATAAACACAGTTTGTACGGTAGCCGGAGGAATGCTATCTCGCTAGCAAGGCCTACTCATGACAGAAAACAATTACCTTCGCTGATACCCGTTAGCGGCGCGTTTTGAACCCAATTATTTGTACTAATTGGAGATAGATTGCTAAGGGCTTGCTTTTCTATGTAACCGTACCACCTGTGATCTGTTGATTACACGTTGAAATTACCCACCAGATAAGTACTTTGATTCTAAATTAATGTTTGTTTGAACGAACTTGTTACGAGTATAAGTAAGTAAAAGCACGTTACAGAAGATGTGCAGTTGCGTAAGTATTACTACAGTACTACTGCGCATATAATTTCGTCGTGTGAACATATTTTGCTTAGTAAAAGTGCACACGTTTGAACGCTGGCGCAAGTACTTATGATTAGTACTTGCGCAAGCTACTGTGCATCGTCTGCAATGGGCTTAAATGGTAATCGTCGTATTGCTTGTTAAAAACCGTAACGGTAACTATAACATTTTTGTATTGCCGTCATTGAAAAATAGAAAAACTTTTTCAAAAATCGTCACAAAACTTCGTGTTTTGTTTCAACAGTCAACAACTTTAATTATTGACCCACCATAGAATCCACTCACAATGACAGCGTCACGAGTCACGAGAAAGAAGTTACTTCAAAATTAATCATTGACTCTGCGACTGGTTCTAAAGTTGATCGACAACTAAAGTTGTTGACTGTACATCTGTGACTTTTGAATTTCAAGTAAACAAAAAACTGGGACCTTCATTTACAAAACCACAGGATTCATAAAACCAAATTTTCCTTAGGAAAAGCCAGATGTCGACATAAAAAATACCTAACACTGAATTAGTTAAGAGTAAAAAAACCACAGGATTCATAAAACCAAATTTTCCTTAGGAAAAGCCAGATGTCGACATAAAAAATACCTAACACTGAATTAGTTAAGAGTAAAAAAAAGAGCACTAACGGATATTTCTGTTTGAATGTTGCCCGTTTGTTTAACAATGCACCGACGCGACCAGAGATTAGGCTTGTCTATTGTCTGCGATAGCACTTCACCTGCCTTATCTAGATTGGCTGCGAACTATCGTTAATTGTTAAGACCGCGGTCACGCTTTCTTGAGCTATACTTGCGCGAATTTACACTAGCACAGCACTGCTGGATCAAAATCCTTGCCGACTATATGTATGGTATGGTAGACATTAAATTGCGGCAAGCATAAAAACCAGTAATGTGCGAGTCGGACTCGCGCACTGAGGGCTCCGTACACATTTTTTAGTATTTGTTGTTTTTCTATAGGGTTTGTTCTGTAATCATAGCAAATTTGACGCTTGTATGTATTACCGTTTTTACGATAGAACAAATACAAAAAAACGTTGAAAAAAAAACGTTTCTTGTGTGGGGACTCCCCTTATTAAGTATTTTACTTTTTGAATGTTTTATTATTTATTAAGAAATCCGGCGTTATATCACATATTCTGCAAAAAGAACACCAGGTATATTTTACGGTTCAAAAGATACAGCTCTTTAAGTTTCAAGTTAGAACGGACGGACAGCGTAAGCTTAAGTGTTCCGTTAGGTACCCTTCGGGTACTGAACCCTATAGAAGTGAAAATACAAACATACATGACTGCTAAAATCATAACCCTTCCTTTTGGCTTTGCCGTAGTCGGGTCAAAAGACTTTGGTTAATGATTTTTACACGGTTTTATTTAAACTTCACGTGTTTTTCAGGGACCGGTGCGCTATCACCTTGAAGGGGCTTTTGAAGGCGTTCTTATAAGCTTTTAGTAACCAAACCCGTTCAGCCTCATCAAATTTGGATACCAGTTGAATCGGTAAGCAAGTCCACTGGGTACACAATGTAAGAGGGACGCCGTTCAAAGGCTTAAGCAGAGGAACGGTTTTTCTGTCACTGGTTTTTTTATGTTTCTTAGGAGCAAATGCTCCTGATCCTGTTATTATATGGCATCTTTTTACCTAACCTACGTCAACGCTATACATTTTCTTTGAATTTTTCAATACTTTACCGTCTGCAAAATACAGCTAGTCTAGGCCCATCGATTAAAGATTATATTACCACACTATCTGCTCTGATATCCATATAATGTTTTACAAGACCGAGTACAAGATTGTAAAAGCATCTTATGTTCGATTTGCACTGATTCACAACGTTAACTCTTATAGTGGTCATATAATAGTCATATTAATGGCTAGTAATCATGCTAATGACCAGAGATATCAGATTTGAATTATGTAGGCGAAAGTGTTTTTCTTTTGTTTACGTTAACGGGATTAGTGTTCTGTCGTTGACCTAAGGGCCGTATTAATAAAATGATCTTGTGTGAGATGCCTGTCACAAGATGCGTCAAAAATGTCAGTTTTCTATTGATTGACGTTTACTTTGACGTGTCTTGAGACGGGGATCACAGTTGAGATGAGTTTATTAATACGGCCCTAAGTATAAGTTACGCTGGCGCCATCATATACTGACTTATAGCGACGTCACATTAAGAATAGGTTTTGAAAATATGACGTGACATCTACTCTCGCTTCACTCTTATCTTTACCCCCCACCTTTTCAACCCCCGATGCAAAACAGAGGGGTGTTAAAAGTTTAACGTGCATACTGCCCTGCTAAGGTAAAAGGGAGTTTTGTACATAAAACTACTGTAACAATTGCAACCTCATTACTGGGTAATAAGGTGGCAATTGTTACAGTAGTTCTGTGTAAAATACTGCCTTTTACCCAGGGTAGCGTATCTGTCTGTTTGTGGCATCGCTGCTCCCAACCGGATGAATCGATTTTAATAGTTTTTTTGTTTGAAAGGCGACTTCATTGTGAGTATTCGTAGCTAAGTTTGGTAAAAAATCCGTGAAAATCCGCCATTTAAGAGTTATGAGCTCAAAGTAGAGGTCCCACTTTTGTTGGGGTATTTTATCTATTTATGGATACAACCCTCTCCCTCTCACCCTCTTGGATCTGTTGCGCAACCCCTCTTTTACACTCAGCTGTTCGAATGTACCGGATTCATCACGATATTTTCCTTAACCGTAAGAGCATCGGTTAATGTAGGTACCTACGAAAAACTCATTGATACGTGGCAACCGCTGGGGTTCGAACGGCACACCCTAAGGCCACCGACTCTAGTACTGTATGTATGTTCATCAGCTAGAGCAGTATCGGACAACAGGCGGGTACTGAGTGTCCATCAGCAGTAGTGTACAAAGCCGCAACAGTCACCGCCGCGCAAACTCGTGGACAGGATCTCTATTTTAATTTATTTAAAGCCCATCTTGCTTCCGTATCGTAATAATATTTATGATATCACTAGCTTTTGTCTGCGTCGTCGTTTATCGCTGCTCCCTCGGGAATTGCCCAATTTTCCGGGATAAAAGTATTCTGTCCTTCCCCTCAAACTATCTCCGTACCAAATTTCATCGAAATCGGTTCGGTGGTTTAGCCGTGAAAGCGTAACAAACAAACAAATAAACTAACTCACTTTCGCATTTATACTTAATATTAGTAAAGATAAGAAGCTCTAAGTGTAATGTATGTAAGATATACTTTAGCATCAACAATAATGTTTACAATATAAGTACATAAGCCATATGACCGTTTCAATGTTACAGCAACGCTTATTTTCTTCATACATACAAGGATAGCCACTAGAAAACGGATTTGGTGTACGGACCTTTTATTTTCAGTTCTAAATTGGCCAAGTTGTAGATTAAATTTAATACAACAGCGGTATCATTGTTTACAAACTCAACTGTCGCCGACTTAGTTTGGGCCTGAGCAAAACCGGAGCAAGGTCCATTCGGAGCGAATATCGATCATTATAAATTTCTAGCGCTAACGGCGTCTGCGCACGCGACCTCTTCAAAGAGTATGCTTTTCTGCGAGTGCAGAAATTCATTTCGTCTCTTTTTATTCGAGTTACCATTCCGCTTATCCGTTGAATACGCACGTGCAGGTGAGATTCGTACATTCGTTCATTCGTAATTTTTTTTTATTAGTAACGATAGGCAGTATATCGTTATCACATTCTGTTTTGTATATAACTGTACTAGCGACCCGCGCTCGCTTCGCTTCGGTTCTTCTTCTTCTTAAAGTGCCTCTCCAACTAGTGAAGGTTGGCTATCAGTTGCCGGAATCTGTCCCTATCCTTTGCGAGACGGAATAGCTCGGACGCGCTCGTAATTCCAGTTCACTCCCGGATGTTGCGAAGCCACGACTTCTTTCTTCGCCCAACTCTTCTCTTGCCAGCAACTTTGCCCATCATTATCAATTGCAAAAGTTGGTATCTATCATGCCTGAGCACGTGCCCGAGATATGAGGTTTTTCGCTTCTTGATGATAGACAAGAGCTTTCGTTTCTGTTGGGCCCGAAGCAAAACCTCCTTGTTAGTTACCCTTTGCATCCAACTTATCCTACATATCCTTCGGTTACATAAGTTAAAATATAGCCTATAGCGACCCGCCCTCGCTTCGCTCCGGGTTTTTTAATATACATAATCCTTCCATGAAAAATCATCTAACTGATGGCGAAAACCGTATCAAAATCCGTTGCGTAGTTTTAAAGATCTAAGCATACATAGGGACAGACAGACGCGGAGGGCGACTTCATTTTATACTATGTATAAGTATTGATTGATTGATAATGTTGTGATCAGGGGACGTTTTTTGAGAGAGAGAGAGAGAGCGATAAAGAGTGAACTTAGCGACAGAGTGTTCCGAGAAATTAGTCGCATTAATATCCGACTAAATCTTTGTGAGTGGGCCTTGATAACACGCGGAGCTTCTTTCATGGATAAATTCAAAGGTATCTGAAAATCGAATGTAAGAAATGCGTGAGCTCATTTTTAAGCGTCTGTTTATTATTCCCGTTTTCACCTCAAGCTGAGCATCAAGGTTTGACGTAAACGACTACTTTTGTACTTGTTTTATCCTGAAAAAATATAACCTCCAGGAGAACAGCAATATAAATTAATTCCATGAAAACATCAGGGATGATACTAGAACCAATGTACCTATATTTCGCCACATTTGGCTGTATTGTATATTCAAATGCGTATGCACTGATATTGATTATCATTTCACGCGAAATCCAGACAAAAACAGTTGTTGATAAGACAGCTTTCTCATGAGTCATCGTGCAAATCTAAATTTGCCTGATAACGTGTGACATTAAAAGTCCGGCTCGAAGGTACGGTGCAATACATCTGTTTAATTAAGTCTATCATCGTCATCAAACTATTACTTTCTTACTTGCCATTCTTACTTATTTTCCCAATTTTTCCAATCCCCAGACAAAACTATCTGACAGTTATATTATCGCTTTCCTTTTCCTTGGCCTGAAACCTTGATTCTGATGAAAGTAAAGGACAGTGCTAAAATTTATCTGATAGTTGTAACGTGTTTATGTTTCTAGCTAAACCATATTGCACAGAGTTGTAAATCAAATAGGTAGTCTAACTGTTGCTTAACTCTATGAGATTACCACAAATTACATAGAAACCCAATTGTAACAGTCTTGAAGTTTCTAAATCACGTATATTCTGTGGCACCATTACACTGCGCGTTCAGATTGCACCGTGCTCCGCGCGCCATCTATATAGATCACAGCGCATGCTCGCTTTATCCACTCTACTTACAAACCGGCATATTTCACAATACCCAACAACCTTACGTGGGTCTTAGAGCGGTATATCTAAGGTGGGTTTTAGATTGGTTGTATATAAAGGAATTTTATTTTTTTCATTCAAGGATGCGGTCGTAGTTGACTACCATCTGCCGTATTTCAGCGGCGTCCGCGCATAAATTGCCGCGCACTGATTAACGCTATCTCGTCGGAAGTTCACCGTTTTCGCGTCAATTTATTATTTCATTAGCTAAAATACCCGCTTTATCTTGATCGAGATTCGTTAGTACGCTAATTGGATTTGTTGATGCAACAAAAAACAATGTCAAATAAAAAAAAATTGTTTCAACAATCAAAAATATTTAACTAGTTTAATAAATAACATGCGATACTAAATAAAAACGTAAAATACTGTAATAGGTAAGAATCAGGGTTTATGAAAATTCTAAAATCTAATAATTATTCGTACTTATCCTTATATGCTTATAATATTGATTTTTGTAATTTGTCATTAAAATGTGTACCTCAGATAACCACCGCTGTAGATTTACATTTAATAGTCAATTCTTTATTGCCTTTTCCACTATGTATGTTACAAGTGTTAACTTAAAACTATGAAATCATTTATTATAGACAATTTTTAGATGTGAGGGCAATCGCCACAGCGGCACTATATTGACCTTCTTTGACACCGTTTAAAAACGATTAGTCTCCGACCGTTCATCATCACACTCCAGCCCTTGTCCTACACTAGGTAGGGTCGGCACAACATGTTATTTTCTTCCACTCTCCTCTCTCAGCTGTTAACTCAGTACTCAAACCTTTTCATACACATATCATTTTTCACTCTACCCCTATATCCGTCTACATTCATGCTCATTACTCCGTCCTCCCTCCTCATTATTTGTCCATACCACGCCAATTTATTACTCCTCAACGTGTTATTGGTGCAAGCTTCCTTGTATGTTCTTGATGTACCTATTTGTTATAATATCAATATCGGCGAATACCTTTAACGCGTTGAAATTGACACGAGGGAAATGAATGACTAAATTGCACTCGTTATCTGATTGTGGTAATTACCTCATCTGTTTTCAAGTGGACACTTCTACGAAACATAATAACATAATAAAAGCAAATATCTAATGAACTTCGTATTTATGTTGCTTTTTCGGTCGGCTACAATATCATCAATAAGCTAATTGAGATTAATCTAATACTATTAAACGAGAAACATTTGTATATATATATATATACTACTCTGTCAAGAAAGTACCGGGAAAAGATCAATAATACACAAACTGTTTGTTAATCATCCAAATTTATTTTATCACCTTCAAAGTATGCTCCTTCAGAAACGATACACTTACGCCAACGAATAATCCAATCATCAAAACATTTTTTAAACGCTGTTTCCGGAATTGAATTCAGTTCTCGGCGCGAATTCTCCTTTATGTCTTCTACCGATTGAAAACGGGTGCCACGAAGCGCCACTCCGAAGCTTGTTGACTAGTTTGCATGTCAAACTCGTAAACCCACGTCTCGTCACCAGTAACAATGCGTTTCATGAATGTTGGGTCGGAATTGACTCGTTCTAGCATGTCCTCAGCGACTCTCATGCGATTGAGTTTTTGGAGAAAATTCAGGTCTTTTGGGACTAGCCGAGCGGTAACATGTTTCATACCCAAATGTTTAGTTAAAATAGTACGGATCGACTCGTGAGATACAGAAAGTTCGGCGGCTATCTCTCTCAAAGTTGAATGAGGATTTTCAGTCACTATTTCCTTCACTTTTGCGATGTTAACTTCAGTTGCAGACGTTGATGGCCTACCAGAGCGAGGCAAATCTTCCATCACATCTCGACCGCTTTTGAACGCTTTGTACCACTCATAAACACGTGTTTTTGATAAAGTCGAATCACCGTAAGCCTTCTGTAACATTTTCAGTGACTCCGAACACGAAATTCCATTGGCGATGCAAAATTTAAGACAAACTCTTTGTTCAATGTTTTTGTCCATTATGAAATTCGCAATACACACTAGATATGATATAACTAAAAACAGCACTGTATTTAATATAAATAACAGATGCAACTCAAACTCCGCGCCAAAATAGAAAACAGTTGTGCCAATCTAACAACAACAAAAAAAACAAAAATTTGAATTTGGAACCATAAACAAATCATCCATTCCCGATACTTTGTTGACTGAATGTATATATATGGCAGTTTACGGGGGCGAAAATTCGATCTAGCTAGGTCTCATATCTGGGAAAATTTGTTTTCCCGTATTTACGCGCAAAATGATTTCCCGCGCAATATGGTTCGTAAATTAGGTAAATCAGAAACCTAGAGCTCAGACTGGGTTACTTGTCATAAGCTATGTCTACACCTGTGCGCTTTCATGTTCAACTTGCGCTTTCCTCCGACACATGCCTCTGCAACCACAGCGCCTTCAATAACGCATGCGCTCAAACTGGTTTGATATTAGCGCATATCCGTAGCACACGCTGATCCGTCACCGTTGGGTTGACGTGCAACATTTTGCAAATAAAATGGCGGAAGATAAAGTCAAAACATTGGATTTTATTGAAGATTCTGTGTCACCCTCGTATTGCATGCGCTTGACGCAATACGAATTGAAAGTTGAAAGAGGAAGTTGAACATGAATGCGCACAGGTGTGGACATAGCTATTAACAGGATAGTTTTATTTTGTAGTGAGAGAATAATGTATCCAAGATGGTTTACCCTTTAATCACCGACACTTATTTCATAGAATGGTTTACTTCGCCGAACTTTCATTTCATCGACATGCATTTCCACGTGCAGGAGTTATAATTTTTTGGTGGTCACAGGTCTAACCTAACCTAAACTACGTAACCCATGCTTAAGATAACCTGAAAACAATAAGGTTTCAGCAGAAATTAGCTTTCGATGAAATGAAATTCGGTGAAACGACACATTCGATAAAATGAGTGTCTGCAAAACAAGGGGACACGATCCAAGATTTACATACAAAACCGAAAATTTATTAGCTAAAATGGATTAACTAGCTTACCTACCAAGAAGTTTAAGTACCAGTTTTAAAACGACAATTACTCATATAAAAATTGGAAAATCTTTAGTAACACTAGGTCTTTGTCAAGTGTGAACATGACACCAAATTCTCAAAATAATTATTTATATTTTCTAACATAGATACCGTGTTATATTTTTAGTTGCCTTTAATCCGTACTACCGGATTCCAGCAAAACTCCTAAATTGTACCTTACACGTGAAGAACACGGTCTACTATTCCCCTGCGTAGTTGTAACCGTAGAATGCGCGCGCGCAGGTGAAACTGCGACCGACATGCGCCGCCCATTAACCCCTAACGCTGGTTAAAGAGACGTCTATACTATACAAGTCTATGATCTGTACATATAGGCACAACTTTGATTTAAACCCTAAGTATATAAAATAAAATAATCATTTGGATAATGATCAAATATAATGTTAATAAGGGGGCACAACTTACCCGTGAATTTTTGTCGTGATATCCTTTTCTAACTAGTAGTTACGATAGAGACCCACTGAGCTACAATCAAGAAAATGCAAGTAGCCGTACTGAAGAGTCTTTTATACAAATTAACCAGTCTATTTTATTTATTTTTAAAGGGAGAGGCAAACGAGCAGTAACCATTGGATTACCTGATGGGCAGTAATCACCACCGCGCGTGAACACCGGCAACCCAACAAGAGTCTAGAGGTCTATGCTTTTGTTTCCTAGCACCCGTATTACTACGGGTGATAGGTACCAAAAAACATACTTAATTAAAGATACATAGAAAATATCCAAAACTCAGAGACAAATACACGCGTTCATCACGCAGATGCCAGAAGCCCTTATCGGGTATCAAACCCAGAACTTCATAGGCAAGGTCACAACCAACTAGACTGATTTGAATGGACTGGAAGTAAAATTTTTTTTTATAAATTTACATCCAGCCAGTTTACCCCGTAAACAGAATTTCCAAAGGCATCTTGTCTAACGTCACTGAAATTTAATTGATATTTATAAAACTAGTGTGTCTTAACACTCTCAGCCTAGCAAAATAGTCTAATTTGGATTCAAACAAAACCTACTTACTTACAATTAAAACTGACTTCCGGTCACCTGTACCTGCTCCAAACACCTTAGAAACCGTCTTCTTAAACAAACTAATTCAGAGCACCACGCGATCGCGATATGATATCTCCCATCTTGCTATTGTTAGACGGGCTGAGTGAGAGAACGCCTAATTGTGCGCGTGCCCTTTGTCTTCCATAATTACTTTTATGCGCCTACTCAGCGATTTGCATGCGTCTGATAACATCAGGTGCGATACGGTTCACGGTGTTACAGATTTATACTGTCGTTGTCTAAAAACACTACATAACTCCGAAGAGTCATAATTCCGAATTGATTGAAATCCCGAATTTTCATAATTCCGAATGCAGTCAGATTCAGATTCAGATTCTTTATTGATAATATGAAATACGACAGGTAAAAAAATACATAAAATTTACAATTTAATTAAATAATTTGGTCATCTTGATTATAATTTAAATTATACAATTATATTCTATAATTCAATTCCCATTTTATCAACTTAGTAGGTCCAATCCTTAGAGATAAATTCGTCAATACTATAGCACGCAAGATTTTGTAGCAGTAGCTTTAGTTTTCTACCGAACGTTGCAGTTTTTTTTAATAAAGGCTTTATTTTTTGATATCGCACATAAATCAAACCTAACCTAACCTACGTATAGCAATTCAAATATGTTTTAATTTTAAATAGCTCCAGCATAACATTTCGGAAAAATTAAAATTCCGACAAATGAATATTCAAAAAAATTTTTTTCGGAGTATTTGGGTGTTCCGCTACTTACATACTGGTGAGAAAGCGACAGATGTTATATCTACGTTTATTTAAAAAGGACTATAATAGGCAAATTAAATTATGATTCGAAACTACGGGTGGGGTGCCCTATCCTTTTCACTCGTAATTCGAAACTAAATCGAGACAAAGGGAGCTAACGTAACTTCAAAATTCGATTTTCAATTAACTATTTAACCCGGGGCATAGATTGTACTTACGACATAATTGTATGGGTTTATTTTATTAACAACAACAGAAAAATAGACAATCATGAAAAAACATAAATAAAGAGACTCTAATGTCCTAACACCACTCTTTTGTTTTTAAATTAGATGGGTTTGCTCTTGACCCTAGTAGAGATTAAAGAATCAGGACAAGCCAACGATAGAGCGAGCTTACGCAGAAGGTACAGTTAAGTATACTATTTCGCCTTACCCCGTTAAAATAATTTTCAAAAGTGTATACTTACCTTTGTACTTGACTGTCCCTATGAATCCTACTTTTGGAGGACACCGGGTCGAAAGCACCCGGAAATACAGCCACCGGCAGAAAATTTCATATCTAAATGACAACCGATAAGAAGTATTTATTTCACTAACCTTTCAACTCACTCTGGCTCCTCAGTTGCTCGATGATATTCGTCAACCGGTTCTCCCTCTGACTGACGGCCTTCAGATCATCATCAGCTTCCACTTTCACTGCACATTTCTCATCACCGACACTTTCATCACGGCACTTGTCACTGTTGTTGTAATAATCGTTCGCGTCCATTTTACTGTCTTGGTTGTTATTGGTTTTTAAGATTCCTTCAGACATTTTGTTTTTATTATTCCTTAAAAACTTTATGTAATATATTTGGTGTTAAAAGTAAACTAGACTCCCGCGACTTCTTACACGTGGAAATATATGCCCTACCCACTACCTTTCGGCTACCACACACAGGCGTCGTGTACGATTCGGACCGAAAAAAACCAGGCTCCGACAATTTCAGGGTCAGACGAATAAACGGCCATTTCAGATACGGAGAGATAAATTTTGGATTCGGGTTTAGTTTAGATGCGGCGCTTATACGCCCTTAGGGGTATTTTTGAAAAACCTTACTGCACGTCTGTATAATTAAGATTTTTTTTTTTGTTTAATTTATCCGTCTATCTATTACCCACTGTTTGTTTTGTGTTGCGGATATGAATAACATTTTCTGTAAGTATTTATTATTTATCTTCAGGTCAGGACCCTTACACAGGTGAATTACATTGTCCGTTAGTAAATAAGTAATCCAAAAAATCCGGGACAGTTTGATACAAATATTTACGGCCGCACTCAGAGACGTCAATTAACTTTTAACTTTGATTAAAGGTGCTGCTGTCACTTTCTTTGCTATAGCAATAGAATAACACGCAGCAACTTTAATAAAACTTAAAAATGAATTGACTTCTCTGAGTGCGGCAGTTAAAGAATTATAGATTAGGTAATACGAAGGAATAACTTGGGTCTCACAATAGAAGTTCAATGTTTTTTTGTATATCAACGGTCTATTAACCGATTTTATTGATAAGATTAGAAGGGACTGTCACGATCTTAATTATGCATTAGGCAAAGAACACGTAGTTCATGCTTTAAATGACGTTTATTCCATTCATTTGATGCAGCCGCACCTACATAAGTAGCCTGAAAGACTAAGACTGCCTGTCCACAAAACGTGTTCTAAGGATATTTAAAAAATCCCAATATATTTTCATTTTATTATGTAACTGCAACAAATCATTAAGACTCAAAAGGAGGTTGACTTGAAGGCATTTGCGAGAAGATTGGCGCTCTGTGCAGGGATGACTTAAGAGACAGAGAGCAGGCCTTTGCCAGCATCTCTCACAAAAACTGGCTAGAGAAAAAAAGCATTCAAAAAAAAATTCATTGCAATTTCCAGTGGACAGTAAGCCTAAAATCACGTCACGACAATACAGCACGTTATTTAGAGACCCCTCATAAAACCTGCGCAAGTGTTGTGCCAACTGATAACGTATTATTCACGAGTGATAGATATTCTGCCCTCTTAAGTACAAAAGGCACTACCTTGACGTACAGCTCTTAGCAAAATCAACCGTCTACGACTACGCATAAGGTTGCATTGCAGCAGAAGTTTTAGAACAGGTACGCTCTTTTTAAAGAGAAGTATTTTCTTCAGACAATTACGATTCTACTGATCGATGGCCGACAAACATACAAAACAATGCTTTGCTTTTATATGAATGGTTTTAAAATCGCTTCATCATTGTGCTCAGGTCGGTATTAAGATGTATCTCCCATTGAAATTAAATTAAAGTAAATGTGCGATGTGACGGTGACGTGAAATTGATGAACGGTAGGCCAAATTGACGACTTTATTTAATTTTTTTGTTAGAAGTGGCACAATAATCTAGCTGAATAATGCACCCAACAACGTATAACTAGATTGCTTGTATACATTTTGTAACTTTGTACTAACAGATTTCAGATTACATGTGTGAGTCAATATTATTCTGAATCACTGGTTGTGTTGGCTCACCACACAAAAACCGCAGCTCTTAATTGATTTACGTAAACGCGTATTTACCGATAATAACAAATCAAATTCATTTATTTTCAGGCTACTAGGCCCATCGATAAATACCTTACTGACTAAAATAAATATATTTATAAACTTAACACAAGCAATATCCTAAACTATTTTGGCAACAAAACAGCGTGGCCGGAACCGCAATATGTTGGATAGGTAAATAACCCGGGTAATGCATACAACTATCAGAATAATTCCTGACTACCTGACTGACTTGCAAACACCGCGTATCCTTACTAAAGTAAACTTGATTTATCCCCAAAGACAAAAATCAAAGAACAAAAACTATCCTACGTGGTCGAAGTCGCGGGCAACACCAGCTATAGGTACTATGCAAAATTTATAATATATGTAATATAAACTTGACCTTTGCACTTATTACAAATATCAGACATTTAAAGTAACAAAAACGATAAAAAAATTCTAAAGAATTCAACTTATCATAAACGTAACGAACGACACTGTCAATAAAATGTAATAAATATGTAAACATGACGCAATCACTCATCAAATCGAAAACCTTACCGATGAACTTGAAAAACGAACACTGAGAAACACTTTGAAATTAAAAATAATTGGTAAAAGGGTTAGAATGAACAGGTACTCCGCGACGAGTCAGTTGTTATCACAGCAAGCGACTGATAACTGGTGTCAGGTCAAACGTACAAATGGGGCGGCACCTGGGTACGACGCTGATAACGGCGATAAGGGGCTCTTAACCTTCTGCGGCACTTGAGTGGAAACGATGTCATCGGCTGAACTGTGGGCTCACTTACAACGATAATGCTAATACTCTAACGACGATTCCTATTCAATTATTTATATATATTCCGACAACGTGACGATGCGGGGAGCCTAGTCAGTAGTGGCTGCCTACGAAGTTAGTGGTCCCGAGTTCGAAACCCGGTATGGGCAAATATTTGTGTGTTTTGTTCATGAGATTTGGATGTTTTCTATACATATAGATATAATATACCTAGTTCTTGACGAACGCGGATGACTAAACTACAATATATCTTAATCTGGAACAAAGATCAAAAATTAGGACAGCCATAGGTGACCCTTAATGTTTCTATAATTATAAGATTTATAAGTTGTACATTTTGATCCAAGCGTCATGACGTCGGGGCACCGCTAATATAGCTAGTATTGTTTTTATTTTATATTTACTTAATGGTTCCCCGAGGTGACGACGCTTGGCTTTAGGTACATTAAGATTTATTCATTTAATTAATTAAAATATTATTTTAAAAAAAGCCGTGGTAGCCTAATGGTTTGATCTGCCGACTCTTAAGCAGAGGGTCGTGGGTTCGAACCTGGGCTCGCACCTCTAAGTTTTTCGGAATTTATGTGCGAAATATACCATAAATACCATAAATTACCATGTAAATTTACCATGAGCTTTTCGGTGTAAGAAAACATCGTGAGGAAACCTGTATACACCTGCAAAGCAATTTGACGGTGTGTGCGAAGTTCCCAATCCGCATTGGGCCCGCGTGGACTATAGCCCAAACCCTCTCATTGTGAGTGGAGGCCTGTGCCCAGCAGTGGGACGTATATAGGCTGGATTATTATATATTATTATTATTCATTTAATATTTAGAGTTTTATTTTTGTAATTACTTCATGCTTTTTAAACTTCATATATTATTATTTACTTATTTATTTAATCTTTATTGCACAAAAATACAAATTTGAGTACAAAAGGTGACCTTAATGCCTAATTGCATTACTATATTACTATTTATATATTATTATATTACTAGTAGACACGTTACCATCGACACTATCCCCAATTTACGCAAAAACTTTCCGGGAGTAAAGACGAAATTGCGACACGAGATCTTTGCTTACCAATTTATTCTCATTTCTCTTTCCTGCTCTATCATCGCACCCTGATCACAATCTATGTATAACCTATTTATTAAGACCATTCCAATGAGCCCAAACACGAGACCTCTGCTGTAAGTTGGTGTGGAGGGTATCCTGCAGATTCCAGGTGATGCTGCGGTATCAGGTCAGGTTTGCCATCCAGCCCTTCCCCGCCATTTACAAAAACCTCATTTGACTGGAACCCAGCAATGGAATCTACTGGAGGAGACGGCTCAGCCGGCTCCTTAGCACCCTTCATAAACCCACCGAGTTTCAGCCAAATCGGACTACTATAGTATCCGCAAAACTAAGTGGCGAGTCGGGTCTTGAATCATCAGAATCATGCTATCTCTTTCACACCTGCACGGCCTAATGGAGCGGGCCGTGCGACAATAGTGCAGGTAGCGTAAGGCATAAAAAGGAATGTCGATAAAGTCGAGTTCGTGTAACGAATGAGTTTGATATTAATAAACCTTTTATATTATAGTATATTTTGTTATCAATAATGCCTAATGACCTACATAGTACTATAAATTATACGTGCTATAATTATTTAATGCATTTCTCATTATCTACTACTAGTTATCACGTATTTAGCTAATTATTTAAGAAATGTCTTATATTTATTTATTTTATTCTTAGTCATTAAATAACTATGCACCTAAAGACAAATTAAATAATGATATAAGATTTCATTTAAAAATATAATAATTATATCGACGTTTACATCATAAGTTATCGACATGTTACCACCCCTACGGTAACTGACTTTTATTGCCCGACTCGCCACTTAGTTTTGCGGATACTATAGGAAAAAAGTTATGGCAAAATGAAATCTCGCTCTAGCCAGAGTCGGATTTTATTTTCCTATACAATTTTTTGTTCAGCGCCTAAACGAACCTCTGAGCAAAACTGTAATCAACTTTCAGAGCTCAACTCTTAAATAGCTCAACGGATTTTCATCAAACCAAACTAAGCACACTCGATTAAGTAACCTTTCTAACAAAAATAAACTGAATCTAAATCGGTCCATCCGTTTAGGAGCTATAATGCCACATATACACGGACACAAACAAATACACAGATACACACGTCGAACTTATAACACCCCTCTTTTTGCGATGGGGGTTAAAAACACATATTATTCGAACAAACAGTTCGCCGTGTCAGCGAGCGACCGGTCACGGCGGCGCGACTCCTGATAACGATAGCGCGGCGATAACGATGTCGCCGTGACAAAGGGAAAACGCGTGGAAACATGAAGCGATTTTTTATGCGACAAATTTCTGGTATATCTTGAGGAATGTTCGACTACGTCCTATGACGTCTGTAGGCTCCCGTCACAACTAACATAGCCAAGATATCTTTAAACTTTCGCGTGTAGGTACAGTCGCGTACATATGTAAACACTTTTGCGCCTTATTCCATTGAAATAAGGTGCAAAAGTGTGTGCATGTTTTTGAACTCGACGTACAATTAAAGTTAAAACCAGCACCCGTATTATGGTCGCCTTTATCTCAGGGGATAAGTGTGGATAAAGCATCCGTCACTCTCACTTTTATACTGGTCAGATTGTGACAGATGTTTTACCCACACTTGTCCACACGACAAACACGACCATAATAGGCTTACGCTAACTTGACGATTTTCGAAATCAATAAAAATGTATAGTCAGTATCAGTCGCGTCAGCTGCTTATGTAAATTCCAAACATTTTGTCGATTTTTAATAGTTAAACGTTAAACTAGCGTTATACGTTAAAATACGTCATATTTAGGCTCCCGGGTTTTAACATGAATAATATAGCCAAAGCTACTCAAACGACAAAGTCGGCAGTTGGCGGGCACCTGCTGGGAGCTAATTCTGGCGCGAGGTCGTGACCCGGCGCCCTGCGCCCGCGCCGACGCTAGGACGCGAGTTATCGAGGATTTAGGCGACATGCCGTTTCGACGATTGTTCAAAAGTATCAAGAAGTTTATACGTTTACGGTTTAGATGACCAATTAGAAGTTTATTGACAGTTTAGTGACAAAGTTATCTTGTTCTCTACGGCGTAAAATTCGTGACCCCACGACTCGAGAGAAACGAGTGATCAATTGGTGATGCCAATACGTCTACGTCTTTACGAATAAGGATTAGAAATAATTAGCACAGAAAATAAAACTTGCTTGAAAAATATGTAGTGTACATGTTCACCTATGAGTACATATAAAAACATCCATGTCTCAGGAACAAATACTCGCGTTCGTCACACAAATATTTGCTCATACCGGGATTCGAACCCGGGACCGCTAGCTTCGTAGGCAGGGTCACTAGTGTCACTACCAACTATACTAACCGCATCGCGTCGTTGTCATTCGACATTTAAAGGTTAAAAATGCAAAATTTGCACTCAGCACGTTTTTCTTCTAGATCATTGATATACCTATGCCCAGCCAAATTATTATGCAATCGCGGCCCTAAAAAGCAAACATCAAAATAAAGTACCACCCACATGTCATTGTTGTGAGTACTTAAAATAACTATTTTGTATGACAACCCGCCGGGCGCGATTACGTGCGTTGAAGTGTTTGGCGTGGTTCCATGTCTAGTGTATTTCAGGAGTCGACTCCTTGAGGTCGTGACCCAGCCACCTTCGGCCCGCCGCCCCGCGTGCGCGTGAGTCGGTGAATGGCGCAGTTGGAAAATGAACTGTAGGCGGTAGAGTACAGTGGCCAATTTGCTATACATATATTTGTTTAAGGAATTTTATCAATATATGTGTATGTGTGTAGTTAAATAAATGGTAGGAGAAATGTTGGTGTAATTTTAAATTAATAAAAACAACTACAAAAAACCAGAACTTAATACTTATGTAGAATAAAGCTTGGTCATTAATTTCATCGTGGAAATAGTCGCAGCAGGAAAAACTAAAGGAAGTCAGACAACTTGTCCGATTTCAGAACCTGTCCGACTGTCCGAAGCAAATAACTATCTATGATGAATGTATGTCATCAAAAGTCGGACGTTCCCACTCTATCTTCTGAATAACAATTGTAATAATACGTCTAATAAGACCGATTATATATTTTATACATGGGGTGTCTTTTGATTTGAAGAACGTGTCAGACAGTTATAGTGCATAATCATACCTACGACATCGTCTTTTGCTTTATAAGTTCGTATTCATTTTGCCGTCTCAACTAGCTTAACGATGGATGCTGAAGCTAACTGAGAAAGCAAGATAATTACGAACTTATCCGACCGAATACGATAACGAATGATATACAACAGGCTTTCATACATCACGCTAACGTAACGATTTTCGAAATCGATAAAATGTATGGAATTGACATAAGCAGCTGAAGCGACTGATCGTTGGCTGACGTCAAAAATTTCATTCCAATTTCAATATTATCTAATGTTAACGCTAACACTACTAATTTTATCAATAACATATACATCTTGGAAGTCTATATTTATTGGATTGGTCTTAACTGGAGCACTGTCCATAATAGGTGCTTTTACCTTACATAGCTATAAACAATTGAATATAAGGGATGCGTCATAGGTACTAGTCGCATTTTTTTATTTACATTTTACCCAATTGCCCAAGAAGAAGGTAATGTTTTGACTTGTATGTTTGCTCTCTGTTCGCGTGTACCTAGAGCCTGAACGAATGCCTCGATTTCTACGAATGAGGTCGTTAGAGAAATATATTCGTTTTAGCGAGTGCCACAAACAACATCAGTGTTTTCGCCTATAAACTGTTTGTGCAGTTTGGCGAAGCATTGTTTATGGTACCTACATGCCTGTTTTGCAAAAATATTTTTTTTTTAAAGATGACAATATCAAAACCTACAATCGGCTCTTCATCCAAATGCCCGAAAATCCAACTGTTTTTCGAGCGTTAAAGCAATAAAGCAGGCTATAAGTCTAAACTTCAACTTTTCAATTTCAATTCAGTTTTTATGCTGCCACGCCACGAGGGGAAACGTCCTGTGTCTTTCCCGCTTTAGCTCTCTCGTTACATTATTGGCTTATCTTGTTTAGTTTTACGGTGGCTTAGGTAACATAAGAACAATAGCCCCAGCCGTAATACCAGATTACGCCTAAGCTGGACCAAAGTGCCCATTTCAGTCCTACGAACCAGTCGTCCACGATCGTTTTTCTTACCGCTATTATAAAATAACAACACAACAAGACATGCGGATAGTTTTGGTATGTATTCACCATCATAATCTGACAACAGTTAAATTAAAACTAAGGTACCTATAAAAATAACACTAGTTTACAATTAAAAAAAAACAAATTTTATCTTTTTGTGCCTACTAAGTTTTTGTTTCATAAAGTTCATGTATTTAGTTCAAATATACCCCAAGGCAAAATCAAATCAAATACCAATAGGTATATACAAAACTGTCACAATTCTACAACATACATAGTTTTATTTTAAATTTAAAGTAAATAGCGTTCCGAATTTAAATGCAACCACAATTCATTTTGATTTGTGACGCTTTTGTATTTAAGCAGCGTCATGTTGGCTTTTGTTGCCGACTGTACTATTTTTTATTGTCATCATCTAGAGATCTGATTAGCGAGTCAAAACTCGTACGAATGCCATAGGAGGTGTCACCTTCCGTCTTCATCATCAAATGAGCTGTTAGACACTAAGGTCGCCGTCAATAGAACTTGGAAAAGATGTAAACAAATTAGTACTGTTTGCCACATAACCTCAAATATTCACCAAGTGTGTTTTTATTCAAAATAATGTATACTGAATAGTTATTTCATCTTAAACTTAATATTACAATAATGATCTAGTGTATAAATCATTGCAAAGACCTCACTTGATCTTTAAAAGTACGTGATTATCGAGTAATCATGGTGAATTGTTTCGTTTGGTTTTGTTTACATCGTTCACATGTTCTATTGACGGCGACTTCATAGTATTGCATCGTCTTCGGGTTTACATAATACTTACAGCCCATTTTAGCTCATTTTGATAACGGGAACCTGTTCAGAATTGACTTGCAAGACTTGACCCAAATAGACAGTAACAGATTATGAGGTTAAATAAAGCTTGGTAAAAAATCATGTTTTAAATGGGTTCTGTCTATCAGTATTTCAGAATAAATGTCTAGTTAAAGAATAGTTAGTGACCGTCACGAAACTGTAAGTTAATGTCAAGCGCATGTGTAAATAGATACATTTTGATAACGAAATTATTTAAGTGGCACTTAAATACCGCCTTTATTTACACGTATTTTGAGAAATACTCCTATCTGGCATAACTTCGATTGTCCGGAACGTATATAGCATAACATAATTAGATAGCATATATAGTTGTGCGACGAATATTTACGACGAACGTTACGAAAAGAAAGAAAAAGCTTGTTTGGTATATAATTCACGATTATCGGTTCATTTATTTAGTCGATTTTTTAATAATATACTATTTATGAGGCCGGATTTCGTTACGAATAATTTTGTTTCGCAAAATGGTCATGTTGCATAACGATTTCATATGTTGCATAGCAAAATTACATACCCGATTACTAAAAATGGCAACAAGATGGGTCAGAGTAGAAGCGACTCAGACATGATAGGTCAGACGGTATAGGCGGGAGCGAACTTTATTATTTATATATTTACATTTAAATTTATTACTTACAGATATTCTTCACTACAATGCCTTGCCTCAGCACGCAGCAATACTTTAACCAGCCACAAAACCCAGTCAATTTTCCGTCTTTTAACTTCCCACCCTTTGCACAGTTCCAACCTCCGAGCAGTAATCCCCAACCAAACAACTATCATGCCGAATTTCCTATGGGACAGTTCCAGCTGCAGCCTCCAAACGGCTTTCAGCAACCTCCAAGCGGTTATCAGCAACCTCCAAACGGTTTTCAGCAACCTCCAAACGGTTTTCAGCAACCTCCAAACCTCTTTCAGCAACCTCCAAACGGTTATCAGCAGCCTAACAACTATCAACCCGAATATCCCGGACACTACCAATCTCCGAGCGATCACCCCCAACACTACGACTACTCCGAAGGAGAAGGAGAATACTTTCGCTCAGAAAGGAGTCACAGTAGACATAGAGGCGATGCCATGGAATCCTGCGAATGCGAATGTTTGCGATGCAAAGATCTGAAACCGTGCTGCGAACAAGTCTGTCACGAATGCCCACCGGCCAAACCGGTCCCCCAAAACCCGACGAATTTAGTCTTCGTACCTTATCCCTACCCGATAGTCCTGCCAGCACAGCACCCACCCCTGGTGCCAACAACAAGTTCCCGAACGACGAGTTCATCTACGACTACAATTCCAAGTATTACAACCGAGGCCTCGCGCGACACGACCGCTATCATCACTACCACTACACCGGCAACCGAACCAACCACAGCTACAACCAAACCAACCCCAACCACAACCACGAATTCCTCGGAAATTTTTCTAGCTGACGATGAGGCTCCGTGGTCAAATTGGGCAATGGAAAAATCTGTTGAACATGAAACTACCTGCTCACCTTTATGGACTAAGAACTTCTTTAATAGGCTCGGTGAAAAAAAAAAATATAGGGAGCGTGCGTCCAAACTCCAGAGCATTGGCATGCGTCCGTTAAGGTCGGACTGGTCTCCTAAATATGGAATTGTACCTATTTCTGAAGACCTATTAATTAGCCTGATCTCTGGATCGAGGGAGGTGAGAAACCTAAACTCCGTGTAGTTATTCCAAAATGGAAACTATGTCTCGCGACTACGTACAGAATACAACTTGTCTAGTCCTATTTGTATATAGACACGTATAAAAAGTAATAGACTAATTAGTTTATGCACATTCGTCGTCACTTTTTATATCTTTGTACTTTGATAAATCTATAAAATAAGAAGAAGAGTAGGTATGTATGTGCTTTGTATTTATGAAGAGTTATAATTTGTTAATAGGAAATTAGCTGCAGATTTTATATTTATCCTCTTTGTAAAAATATTTTTTTTTATTTATGTGTTTCAAATCTTTAAAGGAGTAATAAAAATGTACGTATTAAGGCATTTTATTAAAAAACCGGGCAAGAGCATTTCCGACCATGCTCAGTGTAGGGTTCCGTCACCAATTACTACAAAACCAAAAAACAATCTGTAAAAATCATAAATATTAAGTAGCTAATTTTCTATTCAATGTTATCTTAGCTGATTTTCGGTAGGTTTCACATTTTACTTGTCTGTATCTCATTTAAAGAACCAATAAACCCGTGATAGTTTTCCTTTTAAATTCGTTATATGTGCTTTCATTTAAGATATTTTCCAGATTTTTAGAACATGTACGCTTTTTGTGTTCAATATTTCCTTGTTGTCTACGAAACCCTAAAAATCTGTGGGCCTTGCCTAGTACAGGATGGGATACCTACTAAAGGATAATGGTAACGGTTTTACACATGTACGGCGGCGGTATCACGCTGAACTTAAAAAATACCGACTTGGACTTGTCATAGGCTAATATTTAGCTACTGTTTCCTTCCGAAGACACAGTTTTTTGCACAGTCATCACATCATCCATTTATCAAGACCAAACGAACGAGTCACAATTTAGTGAGTCTACGTTAATTATGTGTACAACAGAGATCATGTTGCCACCTACCAACTCCGATCAGGTCAGTTTTAAAACACTGCATTTTTATAGGGTTATTATATATTATATACCCATAAATAACCGAAGGTTGTTATACATTTATAAAGGCCCCAGTACACAATTGCGTATGCTGGCCCACTTCAGGCGATCGCCATTGTGTACAGGGGGTAATGGTATATAGTAGCCTTTACAAACAAACAATGTGCCGTTAAATTACAGCTTGCATGTGTGTGTAAAACTAGAGAACTACAAAAATCCTGCTCCCGTATTATATGTTCGCCTTTATCGCGCTGGGTAAGTGTGGATAAAGCGTCCGTCACCCTCGCACCTACATAATGGTCAGAAAGTGACATATTGTTCATCCACTTTTATCCACATGATAAATGTGACCATAATAGGCCCCTGCGGGCTTAACATGCAAGCACGAGATAAAATTTGACAGGTGCTAGGGAAATGAATACATTTATTCCATATTCACACGTAAGATTTAACGCTCAAGGTTTAAAATAAAAGTGGCTCGTCCTGACTTTTATTACCTTTTATTACTAAGCGACTATTGCGATTTTCACATTTTTATAGCGATTTTATCAAGACGGGACACTTTTAAGTCTTACTTTACAATATGGAATAGATGTGTTAATTTCCTTAGCACCCGTCAAATTTTATCTCGTTCATGCATGTTAGGGGGCCTCGTCCAAAATATCTTGAGTCCACAGCAACTGAGTTTCTGGCAATGGGGGAACCACATCTCGTGCACCCAGGGGAACGGAAACAATACCATCAAGATATTAACTTTGCTTTTATAAAATTACATCAGTGTTTTATTGACAGTACCTATAAGGTTCCAAATTAATAATTTCTAATTAAACTCGTGCACCCCTTTTCGAGCTAGATTGTTAGGTACCTATTATTATTTTTCAGGAAGAACAACCTCACAATGGTGAAATTAAAAACTACAGCATAAAACGACAATTAGAACAATAAAGAATTCTTTAATCCATTATTATTGCGACAAAAACGTGCCTGAAAGCTGCTTTATATTAAAAATTTCAATATTTTGACTGTGTTATATTAATAACTAGTTAAAATTAAACAATATTTGATATTTAATATCCCCGAGTGTATCTGTAAGTCCGTCATAAAACGAATTTTGCAAGCATCAAATAAAGGAGCGACCACACCGCTGCTCAAAATACGGTGACGCAGTGACGTGACGTATTCGCCACGTTTCTACGCATACCGTCCTCACCGGATCTCTCTCTCTCACTGCGATTCCGTACCGTCACCGTATTTTGAGCAGCGGTGGGGTCGCTCCTTAACTTACTTTTAAGTTTTTGTAACGCAGAACAGGTATCTAAAAATTTCAATTCGTTGTCAATGTAGCATCTTTCACTTTGTCAGTAGATTTGTCTTACTCCCTGGAGAAACTATGCGTGTGTTATAGTAATTACTTTATTTCTGAATTATTTAAATAATAATAAAAAGTTAATAAATAATACAAATTAACCTCATGGTCACCCTACACTTGAGTTGCACACGTCAGTTACATTTGACATGTGGCATAGAGTAAAATATTGTAATAAGGTTGTGAACGTTTATTTTAGAAAACAGTTGTTTTAAAGAGGTATTATTGCTAAACTAACCTCTTAGATTAACCAGGCGTAATGTGACCATAATTTCGGTTGAAAATTTTATCCTAAATTAAAATAAAAGGTTTATAAAAGTCATGTTTATGTATGTATCTTTGATGCAAATACCATACTGTGTAATAAAATAGATTCCTGTATATACTTATTATAATATCACGTCCCTGGATCTCTATTATGTTTTGACACGAAAGATAACAATATAAAAACATTTTAGATTGTTTATAATATGAAACTAAATTGTCCGAATTTCGATCTGTGATGAATTTTATATAAGCTTGCCATTTATAATAGTAGATTGTTAACCAAGGGATGAAAGGCACCTATTTCACAAGAGATATTTTCTCTCGCTTTGCTCGAGCGCCAATATTGCGAGTGTGAAATAAAAAATAAATAAATGGTGACTTTCACATGAGTTAAACACTCTACTTTTTATTTCGATTATGAGGAAATCATACAAATATAATTTGTAAAAAATATTCCGATGAATTGAGAACTTCCTTCTATTTTCACGCACAATGACGCCACCTTCAGGTGCCCCCGCCTTTTGTGTCGTAAAGTTTTTAAATTACGAATTCTAGTTATTGACATTTTAAAAGAAAAAGGATTTTTTTTAAAAGAAGATAAGATTTTTGCATGGCTCAGTACAGGCTTATTTTTTTTATAATCTTACTACAGAGAGGCTATGTAGGTATCTGCTACTGAGCAGGAGTCCAGAGACATAGTTCTTTTTTCAAATTACTTTTATTGTCTAGGGTTGACATGCATCACTTACAACCCGCTTCTAGTTAAGATAAACAATGGCCTACTTTTAGAGAATGATACATGAATTTTTTTTTTTTAATTAGTAGGCATTTTGTTTTTAAAACAAGTCACATGTACGTACTTAATTTTATTTGTTCATTTTTCTAACACCTAGTATTCCAAAGAAAACCCGGATATCTGTCCTATTTCGTTATATTTACTTTAAAGGTGATTTTGACTCTCATTAAGTTAATCCAAATTGTTGAAATACATAATAAACAATATTTCATATCATCAACAAATAAACCGTATGACACTTACGCATTTTCCTAAAGCGTTACATTTACACATTTTCTACCACAAACTCCACATTGCATACATTTTGTATGAAAGTTTAGTAAACATAGCACTGAATTTGTCATAAATCATAATAACTTACGATTTACCATACGTTCACTTTATTTCTACGAAACCTCACTGTAAACATCACTAAGCACTTCACTGGAAACTTAAATACATAGATCATTTAATTATCGATTTATAGTAATTTATGCGACACGTTCGGCGTGTGTGACCTTTCAGAAGGCGGGCGGACTGCGCGCGAGTCGCGCGGGGTCACAAACGATGTATTTTTAGAGTTGAAAGTTCAAAATACGACGGTTATTCACGCTTGCGACTGCGCAGCGTTTCCGCTGATGGATTTCTTTATTGGCTCTGATTGTTGGATAATAATGATGCTTAAGTTAACGTGAAATCAGGAAATTTAACAATACTTGTTAAATTTATAGAAAGTGCCAATCTAAATTATTTAGAGAACCTATTCATTGACAGTTTTACTCGTAGTTACTACCTATCACAGCTGTTAATATTTAAGACACGTCTTGAGACCTGCAATTTTTTTCAAAATTAGTATGTAGAATAGAATAGAATAGATCCTTTTTATTTCAGACAACACTAAGTCCATAGATTTAAAATACAGTTCAAAAGATTACATTAAACTTCACACATTAAATTTAATTATTTACTTAAATTCAATTGAACTAAATTAAATTAGATTAAATTAAATGTTAACATAATAAATAACCTAAAATAAATACACACGTTTTTCGTTCAGGTGCGCCATAGATAGAACAATGGTTCTCATATAAACCGTCAATCCTGCTGGCTATCATGCTCTTGATGCTGTTGGCGCTGCCTCGCATCCTGCGCACCAGGGACGTGCCGCGCTTGCGCATAGTGGCGTGGAAGCAGTCCACCCGTGCCTCAGCGAACATCACTGAGGCGCTACAGTATCTATAGCTAGGCATGTAATGTAAACTCTTTATTGAAAAAAACAATTACCTAACAAATGTGTAAGTAAGTACAGTCACCACACGGGATTGTTGAGCCACTATAGAACCCTCTCACAGAAAGTCGCCGGAAAATTTTGACGTAATTTCTTTTGAGTGACTTGACGTTGTCATTATGACAGGGTTCTATGGTGGCTCAACAATCCCGTGTGGTGACTGCACTTACATGTATTCCTGACAGGGACAGGTGACTGTTGATAATTCGGTTTCATAATAAACTACGCAATGCACAGCGAATTGACATCTGACAACTTGTTCCCTGTCAGATTTGTAAAATGAGGGTAGGGTAGGTGGAGATGACCCATGGAACCACAAAATCATATTCAGACAACTAGAGGGTCGATTTTCGAGGTCGATTCGAGTGATGATTAGTGAACTTAAGTCACGTCAAGCCAGACGGGCTTAGGAGTGGGTGGGGGCACACGTCCTTGATATTACAGGCGTGAGAACTTCAGTCGCCAGAGATATTAAAATTCTGTAATTTTTTCATAATAATTTTTATTTTCAAGCTTTTCTTGCTGACTGTCCTTTTTTGCAGTCATCATCTGCTTATCAAGACAATTCCAACGAGCCCAAATACAGCGGGGCTCTCTTGTTTCGTTGTTGCTGGTAGGTGTAATTGATTTCGCCAATATACTGAAGACACTAATGACGGCGATTGAAACGCCCGGATATTTACCCATCAGTAAAAATCGGGTTTTTGGTGAGCTTTATAATCACCAGACGAGATTCACAAATCGTCCCCCAGAACCCACGACATACTTATATGAGTATATGACGTTGGTAGGAATCGAACTGTAAGCCTCTGCCTTCATAGTTTAACAGTATAAATATAGCTAAAGCAGCAAATAAACTACGAACAAACGTTCGAAACGTCGCACTCACACAGACGCACGCCTCAACGAGACCCCTAAGCGGACATGGCAGTGCTGTCAGTGACGGGTGTCGCGTGGAGGCGAAATAGTTGAGACGTGCATCTGTGTGAGTGCGACGTTTAGAACGTTTGTTCGTCGTTTATACTGTGGTTTAACAGTGTAGGCAGGCCCGGCGCAGTCCGCGATTTAAGCGGAAAACTATATATACAGTCGAGGACAGAAAGATGTTTACACTTTTTCACCTTATTCCATTATAATAAGGTCCAAAAGTGTATACATCTTTCTGTCCTCGACTGTACATCGGCTTACATTACTAATAGGTGTAACTTTTGTTACGAATTAAACATTACAAAGAGAAGCACGGTATAGTCGTTCGGTTTAAATTATGTCCAATCCACTTAAAAGAACAATAGCTTTGTTTACTAAAACCGCAAAACACCAAAATGACCACATTGTAAAAAGTCGTAACAGCCACTCTGATTCAATTTATTATCGACTCTATCTCTACAAGCAGTAGATTACGAGTGCACTAATAGAACAATGGCATTCCATATACCTTCCTATTTGTTATATTCTCAAGTGCTCAGGTAAACGCCAGGGGTGTATTCAATAATGAATTAGCAAAACTACACAATAGTATTGTATTCTTTAAGTGGATTGGACATAACTTAAACCGAACGACTATACCTAAACGCTGTTTTGTTACGAAGACCGTACTTATACTAATTATACCTATGTTCTGTGGTCTGGTCGCCCGGTCGACTCTGAAAATTGTTATTGATATTATATTTTCATCGCTATTATTCGTTATGCGCAAGAGTGTGTATCGTTCTAATTTGTATATTTTCGTATCATCCTCAGGGCAGCGGTGGGTCACCGGTCGCGGTGGTCTATTTCTGTTATGTGGAACGACTGTAATTCATTTAAATTAGCTTTTGATTTTCGGTCTCGTACTATTAGTTATCCCCGGATGACAGCAGACATATGTGGTGGCAGGATCTTGAGCAGGGTCCACCACCACCGCCTACCACCATCTACCACCATCTTACCCGCTAACCTGCCGCCAAACAGCAATGTCTGCACTTTTTGTGTTCTGGTGTGGAAGTAAGACCGGTGAAATGACTAGCAAAGGTATTCCATCTTAGGGTCGTACTCATCTTGACTGAGATGCTCGTCTCAATGTGTGTCGAGATGAGTTTATTAATATAGCCAAGTCCTCAGGATTGCGCGCATTGGTAGAGCGTTTTTTATTGATCGGTGCAAACGGGACGCAATTATGGGTAAGAGTAAGATAGAAGTACATCGAGCTCGCTCCAACCTATTACTGTGTCCCGTCATCCCGTGTGCACCGATATCGAATCATAATGAAAAAGCGTACTTACCATCAGTTCATTTGTATTCTCCATAACGAAAAACGAAAACCGATAACGGAAAATTATATAGTTCCTTCGACCAGGAAGGTAAAATCTTAAACAACTTCCAGATGACCTGGTTAACTAATTTACACTGGTCGACCCGTCATTATACATATCATGTTCTGGCGTGTTACAATTGGTCGACGTGCGTCATACGTGCAAGCACTCACACACACACGCGCGCACACTCTCGCTAATTATCATAGGTAATACTTTAGGGAGTTGTTTTAAAGCCAAGTCAAATACAGGGTTTAACTTAACGTAACAAACACCCCGTTTAAGTATTAACAACCCTACAACAGGCTTTTTTTTACATCCTGCATGTATGCACGATGATCAGCGGTCGGAATAGGTAGAGCTAATTTACCTTAACGATTTTCAAATTAAAATAAAATGTATAGATTGACGTAAGCCAACGATCAGTTGCGTCAGCCGTTTATATCAATTCCATACATTTTGTCGATTTAAAAAAAATAGTTTAGCTAGCGTAATGCATCTTGGCTAGGCCCCCAGGCCGTAACAGTTAAAGCTCCTGCACACAAAAGCAGCGCAACGATGCAAGACTCACAAAGTGCGCAGAATTATAAAGCAGGGGCTTTACTCCAGTTTAACATTATTATATCCAGGGTCGGACTGGGCCTAAAGGGCCCGGGTGACATTACTTTTTTATCTCTAAGCAAGAACGAACTATTTTACATGTAGGTTGGAAACCTGGGGGCACGCACAGGCTAGGGCCCGGCTGGCAAACGCCACTAATAATAGCTCTTATTTACTCAATCGCAGATATTCGAAATTAAATATAATAACAATGTTTATTAAAACTAAATAGAATAGAAGCCAAAGAAGAGCGCACCACATCCTATCGCATAATTTGCTGTCCTTACTGACAAACGGACCCGTCACTTGCTTATTGTAAACATCGTGACGGATTAAAAGCAACTAAAGGACCAATCTATGGTGAACAGCAAATTGTTTGTGTGTGTGTGTTTGTTTGTAATGGCTCAGGCTACTTCCACAAGCCTCGTTAGGGGTTCCTACAATTTAATCCGCATATGTGCTTGTCAGATACATTTATAAAATCTGTGTGCCCCAGGGTTCTATTTTAGGACCTCCCCTTTTTCATGTTTTACAAATTTAAGGAAAATCTACTCTTCTAAGGTTCGAATTTGCTAGCTGTTAGAGTTCCGGTAGCCACCGTAATTTCGCTTAGGTTCCTAGACAAGTTGTACTAATAACCAGTAACTGATAAGAAGGTGGTGGTAGTTGGGCATTTTTTCAAAAAAAGTATTCATATTTAAGGATGAAAATTAAGAAACGGTAACTATTCCAATACGTTATGAGTAACGATAATTAAAGAGTTGCCGAAAAAATTCAGCGGTTTTGGTCCTTCCTTAGTACCTCTTAAACAGGAACATTTTGTAAAGAATGATGAGCAATCTGGATCAGGCTATTGTTACTTACTAATGTAGTACCTAAGCGAGGTGTATATGTATATTGACATAATAGTACATTATAAGATTTATAAGTCAGTGATATTGTTTACAACAAGATAGACCAGTATTTTTTATGACGCGAGGAAGCCAAACAAACACACAGACAGACGAAATAAATACAGAAAACCTTCCAGCCCTTTAGGAGCCCTTGTTACGTTACGGTACATATGACGTCCATACAACATTGAATTGATTAAAGCTAAGTTTAAAGGAACTATCCACCGTACCAACAGAGGTCAGTACTAGCTACTTAGTTTTGAGTTTAACGGAAAAGGACGCGTGTGTTATACGTATTATCTGTCACTCATAGATATTTCAATGAGAAGAATAATTTCAGCACCTTGCGAATTGTTTTGTTTGGTTTTGTATCGAACGACTTAGGTAACTCGTGAACAATTGGCACCGCCGTAACACCGTCAGTATACCACTTGGGCTAGAGCATTGTAGCCAATTCTATCCTGCTAAGATATTCGAATGCGATTAAAAATAAACCGTTTTATCGTGCAATATGGAACAAGTTTTGGTATGTACTTATAATATTAATTTCCTAATATGTATCTTTATGCTAGAGTAGCAGCATGTGTTTTATGCGTCCTTTTTGTTAACACTGCTAGAACGGAATGCATTATTTCGTTCAATTTTAAAGCATTATCTTCGATGACGGAATTCGGATGTAATTGATCTAGTGCGGAACCTCTTAAACAAATAGGTAGTACTACTGCTACTTCGAACCGAATTTTTTCGGATAGTCGTTAACTGCATTCCCTTTGTCTTTTATGTAAACAGTGTACAGAACTTTCAATCTATCAAGCCAGCCAGCGAGACAGCCATCGATCCCTAGTAATTAAAAAAAAGTTCCTTTGTCTTTCGATTTGTTACCTTTTCATACCTAATGACTAAAACACTAAACGTAACATATAGCTTAGCTTTAGCCCCAAAAATATAGGATAAATTTACATGCCAGAAAATAGTTTTCAAAGAAAATTGACCTGTCGCGATAAAATCGAATTTATTTATACTTTCAGATATTGATTGCTTCAATCCCGTGCTTCAGTACACAGCACATCTTCAGCCAATTACTCCAGATCGATCAAGAAGACACAGCAGGAGAGTTACCAGCATTTGATATTCTAGACCATTCTGCTGTGCAATACCAACCAAACAATAACCTATTCGAGTATTTTACTGGACAAGACCAATTGTCAAACCTTCATTTACAAATGCCTTCCGAAAAAGACCCACGTCCTAATGGATCACGAAATGACCATGACCGAGGTTCGAATAGCTGTGAGTGCGACTGTCAACGATGTGAAAACTTGAAACCGTGCTGTGAACTACTCTGTTATTACAAATGTAATGATGAAGCGGTCCTTAATGTCAATGATAACCCAAGTAGAGTATCATTTGTACCGTATTCCTTTTTATTATCGGTTCCTTTAAAACATTCACCACTAGCAGTATCAGCTCACCATCCTATGCAACGTTTAATAACTACAAAACTAACAATAACATCAACAAAACGACCAACAGCAACAGCAACAAAACGACCAACAGCAACAACAACAAAACGATCAACAACAACGTCAAAACGGCGAATAACAACGTCAAAACGGAGAATGACAAAAAAACTATCAAATTCTGCAACCATGAAGCCACGTCACGAAATATGGAATGTAGTCAAAATACACGGAAAGACATATTATTATCCTCACTCTCCTTATAATTTTAGTAGTGATTTCTATGAATTGCTCGCTACTAATGAAAGATTTAGACGAACAGGATCTTTGTTCTACCGCATTGGCAAGAGTTACAAAAAATGGCAATCAACTCATGAAAATGTTCATGATAAAAAAAGTGATGAACTCTTGAAAAATTTTATCCTAACGCCTCCTGTCTCGGATTATAAACATAACGGAAGTGAATATATTGTTAAAATTTAATGTGGTTTGAACAGGACTAAAGACGCGCTTGATATTTAGGCAGGCTCATAGTTCTTTTTTTACATCAAAATAATCATTAGTAAACATCGAATTTATATTTTTTTCTCCATAGCGATTTCAACAAATTTTGTAGTGAAGCTTACTTTACTTACACCTTATAATGTTTAGCTTTTATTACTTTTAAGCTTTCTTAGTCAAAATATGACCAGGAAACCATAAATTATACATTTGCTTTTGCGGACCACTACATACCTACATTTATTCCAAATTTCAGTCCAATAACTTCAGCCACTATAGAAAACAACGGGCAGGCGGACAGAGAGGCGGACAAATGGACAGACGGATTGATGGACTGCAAAGTCATCTTACAATAAACACAGCAACACCTTATAATAAGTACGATTTTTTTCCCAATAATTACTTTGTCCTACTTTTAATTTTTGTGGAAGCTACGTTATGCTAGAGGTATTTTATATTAAATGCATGATATAATATTATAAGTGCTATACTAAGGTTTAGGTCAGGTTAGACCTACTTACAAGCATTATAAAAAATATAAAACCGTCCAAATGCTAGACGGACTTGCACCATCGTACAAGATTTAACACTACTCGTATGTACTTTTTAAATACTTTCTTAATAGAAACAAGAGAGGCGCTGAATAAATGTGTGAAGATTTGTAAGTAGTAAAGTAATTGTGTAACAAGTCAATACAGGTATTTATTTAAGTTATTTTTTTTATTGGGTATTTGTTGTTATAGCATAGCGGCAATAGAAATACACACTCGGTGAAAATTTCAACAGTCTACTTGTTAGGTACGGTTCATGAGATACCTACAGCCCGCTGACAGACAGACGGACGGACGGACAGCTGAGGCTTAGTAATAGGATTCAGTTGGCACCTTACGTCTGGAATTATGAAATTCGGGATATCGATCAATTCGGCATTATGACTCTTTGGAATTACGTAGTGTACTCATTGAAAACACTATAATACCAGAAATGTACAGTGAACAACTTTTTATTTTGTATACACCACGTAATGTTAAGCACAAAATTATTATTTTTACTTAATTTAACATAATTTCAAGTGTCGTGTGTTTTTACCTACCACTTCCATTGAAATAAATATAATTGAAACATTTTGTTACATAGCAGAGAAATCATGTATATATTTTACGTTTTGCAATAAAATATCAACTACTAGGTATTCTTTCATTGCCACTTGTACAGTATTGGAAATACTATAATACTAAGAAGTAGGTAGGTAATGATTTTTTTTTTGAAAAAAATGGTGCTAACTTTAAAGGATTGCGGCTCATAAATTATAATGAAAGTGTTAAGCAAGAAAATTTAAGAGGGTTGTGAAACTTCTTGGCATATAATCGTAATCTAATGTAGAAGAATATAATAAAAAGTGGCAAAAGAATGACAAATATAATATTGTTGCTAATAAAAAACATATTAATAATGTGCTTGCTGTTGCAAATAAGCTCACAATATCGGTACCGCCATCAAGGAAAACACATTAGTCAACACAGAGAAGTAAACAAGTGGCACAAGAATAACAAAATATACAAACATTTTGGGAAAAATTCTAGACATAGGACATATCCTGACCAACTCTTCAAGGGTCATCATCCCAAACATCACTTACATTGCAAGTGTTCCTGCCGAAACTGCATGACACCTAAGTCATGCTGCGTTCCTGTATGCAACCAGTGTCGACAGCAGCAACCTATTATTTATCCGTACCCATACCCGGTAGGCGTGCCAGTGATTCTTTCAAGTAAGTCAAATCACATAATGTCTTCAACAATCGACTCTAATACCACCGAGTGTACAGAAACGAAGACTATAACAACAACGCCCATAACAACTAAGTCTGTAGTGACTAAGTCTACCGAGGCTACAACTGAGGGTATAGTGTCCGAACCTAACACAATAAATCCTACAGAACCGAAGACTACAGGAGCAAAGCCTACTGTAACGAAGCCAACAAATAAGTCCCCGGTGACTAAGCCTGCCGAAACTACAGGCACTGAGGTTGAAGTATCGGAGCCTAAAACCACAAATCCTACAGTACCGAAGTCACAAGTAACGAAGCCTATAACAACTCAGTCTACAGTAACGACGCCTATAACAACTGAGTCTTCAAAAGTCGACTCAAACGAGTCTACAGAAGGTGATAGTGAAGCTACTGAGTCTATAACAACGGAGACTCGGAGAGTACCGGAGACTACAGTAACAAAGCCCACTATACCGAAGACAACAGATACAAAGTCTACAACTAAGTCTACTGAGACTACAAAAACTGAATCTGAAGGATCTGATTCTATAACGACGGAGTCTCAAATCACCAATCCTACAGGAACAAAGCCTACTATACCAAAGACAACAAAAACAAAGCCTACAACTGAGTCTACAATAGTTGAGTCAACTGATTCTGCAGATACTGATTCTGAAGTAATCGAGTCTACAACAACGAAGTCTCAAGTAACCAATCCTAGAGTATCAAAGACAACAAAAACAAAGCCTATTGAAACGAAGACAACAGTCACAAAGCCTACAACTGAATCTACAGTTACTGACTCTTTCGAGTCTGTAGAAACTGAGTCTGAAGAAACCGATTCTACAACAACGGAGGCACAAGTAACGAAGCCAACAACAACACAGTCTACATTAACGACGCCTACAGTAACTGATGCTACAGAAAATGAGTCAACCGAGTCCATAGACACTGACACTGAAGTAACCGAGTCTATAACGACTGAGTCTTCAACCAAGAAGCCTAAAACCACACAGTCTACATTAATAACGCCTACAGTAACTGATGCTACAGAATATGAATCATCCGAGTCTATAGACACTGACACTGAAGTAACCGAGTTTATAACGACTGAGTCTTCAACCAAGAAGGCTAAAACAACACAGTCTACATTAATTACGCCTACAGTAACTGATGCTATAGAATATGAATCATCCGAGTCTATAGACACTGACACTAAAGTAACCGAGTCTATAACGACTGAGTCTACAACCAAGAAGCCTACAACAACAAAAGTGCACCACAAAACAGAATGCGAGTCAACTGAGTCTACAGAATGTGAGTCAGACTCTATAATAACGGAGTCTGAAGTAACCGAAACTCCAGCATCCGAGTTTCCTATCACTACCAAATCTACTCCGATGGAAGGACCTATAACTCTTTCTACCGCTTATGTTACAGAACGAGTGCCTTTCTCAGAAGACGACGGACACACTTTTTGCCGTAATTTAGCAAATTGTAGATCTGCCTTAAAAATTGAGCATCTTGCACGAATACGGCCGCGACTGGGATACTTTCCCAAATATGGAGTAATACCGAGTCCTGGCGTACTAATTATGAGACCAACAGAGGACCCACAACAATATAAGCAACTAAGAAAACCTAAGAAAATAAAGAAATACCATAGACCGCAACAAAAAAAACATAAACCAAGAAAGAAAAAAGATAGTAAGTATCTAAGTAAACCAAAGCCATTAGGGCGAAACGAACTACAATTCGATAGAATAAGATACACTATGACAAGAAATCAATATAAAAGTCGCTATTTTAGGAAACTTGATAGGAAGCTGCTAAGAAAACCGATAACAGAGATCTTTAGAAGGACTCGGCGTTATAAATAGTATGAAACTGATCACTACGTTTCCTGTGCTCGAGAAACAGCTTAAGTAGCAATAGTGTATAAAAAAATACCACCTGTTTCACAACGTTTCCTGTTGAGGCTATGGTAGAGCGAACGGATCTGACTTTAAGTCTTGTCTCCCAGTGGGGTGACAAAAATTTAGTCAGTTTCAACGCCACCAAAACACAGGCGTGTCTATTCTCTGCCAAAAGGAGTCAGTTCAGTTTGACCCCTACTTTCCGAAGTACATCTGTGCCTATTACCGACCGTCTCGAGCTTCTCGGCATGGAGTTGACGTCTAATCTCAACTTTGGTGCCACCATTGAGTACAAAGCGCAAACCGCGGCCAAAAAGCTGGGCATCCTAAATAGGGTAAAGCGGTTCTTCACGCCTGGACAGCTTTTATCTCTCTACAAAGCTCAGGTCCGATCAGGCATGGAGTACTGCAGTCCCCTTTGGGATGGTTCAGCTAAATACCAACTAGCCATACTTGACTCGGTGGAACGCAGAGCTAAGAGACTCATCGGCCACGACTTTCTCGAAAAAGCTAAGCTTCACAGCCTAGCTCACCGACGGAAAGTTGCCTGCTTGTCGGTGTTCTACAGACTGTACTTCTGGGAGTGTGCACAGGAGCTCCACGAGCTAATACCGCCGTCTCCTTTCTACCATCGGACTTCCAGGCGCACCGCGGGATGCCATCCGTACTTGGTTCAAATTCCGCCTTTTCGAACGAAGCGTTTTGCATCATCTTTCATAATGCGTACTGCAAAGGAGTGGAATGCGCTTCCGGCGTCTGTATTTCCGAGTGCATACAATCTGAACCTATTTAAAGCTAGGGTGAATAGGCATCTTCTGGGTGAGCTCGCTACATCGTAGACTGAATCTTCGTCCTCCAAGGGCGGGAGTTGGTCAAGAGCAAACCCATTATCAATAAAAAAAAAATAAAAAAAAACTATTTGACGGATAAATTTAGTCCTTTCTCTTTCCTACACTTGAAAATAGATGAGGAGAGAGGCAACTTTAGTGCCATACTTAAATAATATGTTATGTTACGTTTAATAGGTAGTACAAACGGTAAGCAATGAGACTTGCCTTCGCGATTATCTCATTAAGTCAGCTACCGATTTTAATTATTCTTTCGGCAATATAATCCCGATACCTTTGTGATGGTTTTAATTAACAATAAACTAAACATTTCATGCGGCGTTGCTTGCGGCAAATATGATCATAAAAAAGTATGAAATAAAAATGTAATGTTTTAAAAACCAATGAACCGACTGGAGCACTAGAAATCATCAAATTCAGCAAATTTCATAAATCGGGAATATATTTTATCTGTAAGGACATTATCACCGTTCATTTTCCATATTTTGCAAAGCAAAGGCCTGTATGTTCTATCTGAAGGGATATATATAGTCTTTGCTTCGCAAAATGTGGAAAATGAACGGTTTCGATTTAAATGTGGTCCAGGGTTACTTGTAGCAACCATTTAAAACTTTTAGTCCGAATTTCATTTGTCCTCGACCTCGACCTTGGATGGAGGCTCGAGCCGCCATCTTGAATTGAAGATGCCAAAACACTGCCAAAATGTGTTATTTTATGGTAATTTTTAATAACGCCTCAACGATTAATTTTATGACATTACTATCAATGAGAAGTTTGATCAAGACAAGATAACACATTTTTGCATTGTTTTTCTACTTACTAAATTCAAATTTAAGTTATATCGATTTCTGATAAACGTTTCAATGAATAAAAACGATTTTTTTACAAGCCCATAAAATCATACCACAAATTTACTATAAAATATTTTATTTCTTAGAAATAAGAAGTACACAGCCATTTTTGCCATTATCAAAAATATAACGTGCTTAGCTAAGCCTACGAGTTGCTATCTGCGGTTGTATTATGCACTGTCAAACCTGACAGATTGCGATAGTGAAAGAGACAGGAATATATGACTCCTATAGCGCTATCCCTTTCACTAAGAACTTGACAAATTTAAAAGCTTATAATACAAGCTCTGGACGGAAATTGGCGCGTCCAAAAATATATCAGTACAACTATATATTATGAATAAGACATAGTATATTAATTAAATATACTATTTACAATTAAATAAATTAATCACGCTATTTTATATATTACATTTTAATTACAATAATTAATTTACTATAAAAACGTGGTAACAATATGAAAACATAAACTTATGAATCTAAACTGAAACAATTGTACACTGTTATGGAAGCACCAGTTTCAAATTGTTTTTATCTATTTTATTATTTACAAATACGGTGATACTTTAAAAATAAATTCTTTACAAATTCCAACTACCAAAACATCAATGTCAAAAACCACATGAGACTTGGTCCCAAAATACTCGTATAAAAATAAAGCACTAAAATTCTGTACTCAAAGTACCATCACATCACATTTTGAAAATTACTTTAACAACAATAAATGCACAATCAAAATAGCTCTTAGAGGCCGAAGTAGCCGCTATGGCAGTCGGCAAAGTCAATACTGGATAGTAAAATTATACTAGAGTGGAACACAATGTTTTAGGACAACTGGGCTCTGATGGCGTGGCGTGGCCGACTGCGGCGGCGGTGAGCCAACAAATGCATATAAATCGCCTATTTGCCGCCGCAGCAGCTCATGGCATTGGCAGGCATGGCATCTCTACGCATTTATTGCCGCAAGCTGCTCATCAAAAAAAGTTGTGGCCAGTCCATAAAATGTCGATCTAAGGTTCTTTTTCCTGTCATGTAGATTCTACTCCACGTGCGTGACTCCCGCAATGCACCTTTACATTATTAAACTTGGTACTCGTGTTGGAGACCTGACAGGAAAAAGGCAGCCGGACCTCACGGAAGAGCTAAGGTAAGTTCGAATGCGCAAATGAATTGGTCTATTTGTTGGTATTCACTTAGTCTGCAGTGTTAGGGAGGTGATGAGCTCTTGGAAGTCTGTTACGTACCACGTGGCTCTCTTTTTCACCTCCTCGCGCAACACGTTGCCGCCAAAACCTGGAAAATAAGTAGAAACTTGGAATATAGGTATGTTGAGAACAAGAGTTCTTTGTAATATCAAAGTTATCGTACTTATGGTACCGATCTCGTTTAAACTTTTATGTACTAGGGTAACCAAAATATACTGCGCTACCAGTGACATATCCTCCTTTAAATGTGTCTTAAAAAGAGTTTAAGAAAAAAGAGTTTAAAAAGACTATGTCCACTGGCAAGACACACACTATCGCGTTTACATTATATTAATTAATAACGAAACGAAAGGACGTTGTAAACGTACCGATAAACCCGTCGGCGGGCGGACTGGCCTCCGCATCAGTAGCCCCGTCTCCGATCATCACGACTCGCTGGTACCCGTGGGCCTCCTTCAGCCGGCGGATCACCAGCCCCTTGCCCCCCGACCGGGACGTGGGCTCGTTCTCGTCAAAACCGGCGTATTCGCCTGCGAAATAAGAAGAAAAATCTAGAACATTTTATAGTCAACAATATATAGAATATAGTTCAAGTACTGTACAGGTTCTCTTCCTAACAAAACAGCGTTTATGTAGGTGGAACCAAAGACTTTGTGGAACGTGCCCACTGTGCTTCGCTTTGTATTCATTTGCACGCAGCTCAACCCATACTTAAAGTCACACCCAGATTTTCCAGCCGATGTAATTGTAGCATCGCGCCTAAAGTGCGGAGTGCACTGGGCCTGCTATGCAACAACATGGTATACATTGAATTATCATTGTCTTAGAATAGTTTAGAGGTGAGCTGGCTAAATTTATCGCGTAATAAGAGTCATGTCTACTTTTTGATGTCATTCGAGTTTTTTTATGCGATGGAGAAGGCACAGGCTACCTGACGTTAGGTGGACTCTCGGGCCATGGGCATTGGCATTCTCAAGGGTGCAAATATTTCAATAGCTGACTGATTGATATAGTTCGGCAAAAAGAGTTGAAAACATGTAGACGCTGTTCGGGGTGAAATTGGCAACATGATATTTATGATATGATATTTATTGCCACTATAATATTATAGTTCTACCACGACAAGCTATTTTTTACCAAGCTAGGGCAGTGCTGTTCCACTGTATTTAATCTCGTGGAATAGATATTGAAAGGATTTTAGAACCTAAGTACCAATTTCACTATACGATGTTAAATGTTAATCGATTGTTAGTTCATACATTTTGACAGCTGTTAACACTCTAATCATCTGTTAAGTGGTTGGTGAAACCCGACATTAACCAGACATTTTTAACGAATAGATTGCATAAAAATGCAAACCCGCACTAAATATTCGATCTATGTAAAGAATGTTTGACCGAATCGATTGACATATCAATCGGCGAGCGTTTCCGCAGGTCATTTCCACCGAGAGGTCACTAGTCACGACAACACGCAAGAGACGTCGGCCGACCGTCAGGCGGCACGCGTTTGTCTCGTGAAATTGATAATTATACTGCCGTGTTCACACCGTTGCGATTAATTTATAAAATAAAATATTTTATAAATCTTTACCCAAAGATATTTTGTTAATATGAGAGCTAAAAACTGGCATTTCACGTGTTTGCTATTGGCACGGGTTTTGATCACGTTGACAGGTGATCCAGACGTGGCCAATGCATTGGAATTTATTATTAGTGATTTTTCTGAATATATTTTTTTGGAACAGGTTTTCAAACTGTTTTGTATTTAGACCTAATACCTACTTACCTAGACCTAGTTTTTCCAAGGTGTATTATTCCTCGATTCCCTTGTGTTTTTGCGACGATGAGCGCAACGCGGCAGACTATCTTGGTTATTTTGTGGGGTCTCTATCGTTTGACCGAATTTCATATGCAATAATTTCATTTGGCCGAATTTCATTTGACATAATTTCATATGCCGAAACGAATCATGTGCCATAATGATCATTTGGTATATTTTCACTTGACATAATTGTTAGGTGCCATAACGATACGTATGCCATACTTTTCATTTTCCCTATTATCAAGTTTTATAAAACTGTATGCCATAATAATTATTTGCCATAAAACATTCAGAATGCGTTTTATTATATACCTGTTGAAGCCCGGCTTTTTCTTGTTTTTTTCGTTGTGTCGAAGTATAGTAGGTACTATAAAAAAAAACGGGCCTGGCGCTTCGCCGGCCGCTGCCGCGGCACACTTGCTTCGCTCGCTCGGCTCGCGCGCTGCAAGGTCGCAGTTATACCTAACACTCCTCCTCGCTTCACTCGTCATCGTACCTAACAGAGACCTTCCTTACAGTAGGTAGGTTAGAATAGATAAGTTATTATAATAGTAGTACGTAATCCAGATTGTACCAGTACTTCAATATACCCACTGAAACACACTGATACAGTCTGGGTCTGCTTTTTCCGAAAATATGGCAAATGAAGTGTTATGGCATATAATATTAGGGATTATGAACATTATTGAAAGTAAATATTATGGAAAGTGTACTATGGTATCTGATATTAGGGAGGTTGAACATTATGACACTAGAGTATTATGGCATTAAAAAATTATGGTATGTGATATTAGAGAAAATGAAGGTTATAGCCAGTGACCATTATGGCAAATGAAATTAGTGCAAATGAAATTATTAAAAATGAAGGGATACCTATTTTGTGATTGTGACCAAAGCATCGCGTAAATAAAGGGAGCATTACATGTAGATAAATGTAATAACAACCAGTGTGAATGCAGTTTAACTGTCCGACTTAACGTGTAACTCAGCCTGTTGCGATAGCGAGCAAGTAAACTATCGCCGACGAAATGTCATCATTGTGGAACCTCTGACCACACCTCGTGGTCGAGTTCGAGTCAAACTTATCTCTCACTCGGATTAATAATCACGAAATCTTATTTATAGATGACGTACTTGCCCTAATTTGTTAGTTGATGTTTTACAATGACATGAAGATATATTTTATAAATGTGGCCAAGTTGCCATCTTGTTAACAATTTTACCAAACCCTAGACTTTGTTGTTTTCCTGCTTTTTCTGTATCATAAATGTTAAAAAAAATATGCAATAAATATGGAACAAATTGTTAAATACTGTTTACTGATTCATATTGACTGATACAGTTTCCATATTGTGGTTGCTACCGAGAACCGGTTAAAACTAGTTACAAATTAGTATAAGTTAGTATTGTCTGCCAATGTCCGTTTAGATAACCAAGGCACGAGCAGCAAACTGTCAACAGCTTAAGCTTAACTTGCATTCCGTGCCATCTGCTCGGCTGGTAACAAAACCCCAGGCCCCAAGCCGTCTCCAATATCATTGAAATATCAATGCCACGTTTGAAACTGGCTTATGCTCGCAACTAGTCCGCGTATAACTAGTTAACTAACAAATTTTCTAGAAATACAATTATCTTACGAGTTTGTATTTTAATATTTTCGATATATTATTTGTCTATACAAGTGGATGCCCACTGCTGTCACAGCAATAATATGTTAATTAAATTGGGCTCAAATATATCTGAATAATTTCAGATGCAATTGAGACAAATTGGCTAAAATATAAATGCTAGAGACTGTTTGAGGTGCTATAAACTTTTCCACCATAGATGTGCTAAGCTGCGTAGCTACGGATGTGTTGCTATCCACCAATTATCATATCTAGTCGAAAGGCACCCTTAAGCTTAGTGTGCGACCACGAAAAGGTCCCTAAAAATATTTTTTTACTTATAACATGTTTTACCAGTTATTTAAAAACTTGAAAAAAAATAAGTATGACGTTAAAGGCCAAGGGTGAAACTACTCAAAACATACACACCCACAACTGACAAACAACATCACAACAGTCTCTGATGAACTTTAACACAATGTCAATAAGGCAGGTTATCCCAGGATGTGCATTGGTCTGTCAATGACACATTGACCTCTGAAGCCAGCTAAGGGCACGAGCCTTACGTCAAGATAAGAAAACCAGTTGTTGGATTATGAGTCTACTTATACTGGTCAGATGTATTGAAATGCCAATCGACGACCATTATTATAAGACCTTCACAACACAGTATAAAAAATGTAAAGTACAAAAAATATATCAGGACAATGTCACATAACTGACCTAGTCCCAAACGAAGCAGGCTTGAAAATGTGTACTAGACAATGACAAAAATACTTATAAAGAGTAATAATAAAGAATTTGAATTAAATACTACTACATATTCATATTCATTTCTTGCATCCATTGTATTTACAGAGGTCTTACAAGGATAATAAGATACTAGACATACATAAGGTACTTGACGCTTAATTTGGTTGGGTTGTCAAATCGTACGATATATTACTATTGAAATTTGACGATTTGACAACCCGACCGAATTATGAATGTTAGCATGTGGCTCAACAATCGCGTGGCGTGGTGTGTGGTGGTAAAGATTACCATTGAAAACCAAAAAGGTAAAATTGATATATGTCTAAAGTTGACCCGGGATCAAACGCAACCATTGTTTGTTACAAACAAAACACTTGAATCTGCCTGATGAAATCTACGCAGACACCAATGACTGATAAATGTTGACAAATTGAAAGGCCGACAACAATACCAAAATAGTTCAAAGATGACGCACTGACGCATCGAATAACAACCCGGCGGAGGCGTGACTGATATGGCCTCAATAATTACATCTGTTTCGTTATCACTGCGTACGGTTACTACAAGCCACAGGATCGAGTTGACCTGGCACGCTTATGTATTAACAGATCTCTAGATAAAAATAAGAATATTAATAAAAATCACAAACCACATGGTCACACACAGGCATTATCCGGGATATTTACCAAACTAGGCGAGCCTGAACCTTGGGATCCACGGAGTCAGTTGAAATATTGCCCTTAGAAAAGTAAGCCGAGACACAAAAATATAACATATATTATTATTATATTTCATATAATGAAATTTATAAAACTAACGGCAATATCAATAGGATGATAAATCGTTGTATCACGAAAGGATCGAATGAGTGAACGATAGTCCGTATGTGCATAACACAAGCTGATTAAAGTTTGAAGTAAGTAATACTACCTAGTATTAAAAATGTTGGCTGTTTACAAAATATATCTACCGCAAAGGAGGTACGGTAAAATTTCTTCTTCTTTCGTGACTGACAATGACAAAAGAAATTCGTCTTTACTTCATTTAATATTTACATCTAAATAATAATATATCTAAACCACAATAAACTACATATTTACTAAAGAAACTCAAAGATACTTTACACAATGTGTAAACACCTTTGTGATACTTTCATAAATTAAATCTCTCTAAAAGTGTTATCTCTTTCAAAACACACAATCAAGAAATAAGGATGCTGTTTTCATCCTTATTACCGTCTACGCTAAAATGTTCATCCTCTATAGACTTCAACAGCCTAAAATTAACCATTATTTAAATTACACGTAGAAAAAACCCCTGACAAAATTACTGCCCTGCTAAGGTAAAAGGCAGTATTTTACACAAAACTACTGTAGCAATTGCAGCCTTGTTACCCAGTAATGTGGTTGCAATTATTACAGTAGTTTTGTGTAAAATACTGCCTTTTACCTTAGCAGGGCAGATTAGGACTCCCACTTTCAGAGCTCATACTTCTAGCCCAACGGTTTTCTACCACAATTAAGAACACTAGATCAAGGCACCTTTAAATAAAAAAAAACTAAATCAAAATCGGTTGATCCGTTTGGGAGTTACGGTGCCACAGACAGATATAACGATACACAGATACTCACGTCACACTTGTAACACCCCTCTGTTTTGCGCCGGGGGTAAAATAAAATAGGTACAGCCAAGGTGATAAATATAGATACATTCAGAGTGTCAAAAATATGTAACCACGACCTTATTACGGCGACATAAGATCGTGGTTACATATTTTTGAGGCTTTGGTCGTATCTATGTTTATAACCTTGACTGTACATAACTAATATCGATCTAACCGCACAACCTCCTTTAGCCCTATCTAGATCCTAATAGAGAACTACTTCGAAGAGCCCATCTAGTTTCCTTAAAGAAAAACTGCGTCAAAGATTCTTCCAACCAGTTAAAACCAGTTAACGTTCTCAGACAACTACCAATAACAAGTCACAAGCAAATATCTTGTTTATGCTTTATAATGCGTCAAAGTAACAATATATTCTTTGTTTACGATTACAACGTTATCTAATTTATATGCGCGGTTTTATAAAATTCTATTGTTCTCGAGTTGAATGTATTTTCTTTTCCGTTTGCGTCTAGAAATGTCCGCGACCCAATTTCGTATGAGGGTAATTTTTCAAACGTGTCAACCACCCTCATTCCCCTGGTCGCATTAATGTCGAAATTCCTGTAGCTTTGGATGATATTTTCGGTTATCTCGTAGAGTGCCCTGACTTCTACAAAATAACTGTAAATACTATGCTAATCTACAGGAAATTCGACATTAATGCGACCAGGGGAATGAGAGCGGTTGAAACACTCGAAGAATTACCCTTGATTAGACTGATTTATTCTCTGATATGCTATCATGCATGCTGCGTTTGGAGTTGTTTACAATTGCATCGCGTTGTATCTGTCAAAAACCTTCGATTGCATTATCTAGAGTATGTATTTAAAAGGATAACAATCGACCTCAATATGTCAGTAAATTGTTCGGAAGTTGTAATTTTTAAGGAGATATGACACAAACAGTTTTTCATAACTTATGTGAAGGTATGGCAACTCGTCTATATACAGGTGTCTCATAAGTCGCACGTCAACCAATGACACCGGAGGTAGACCAGCCTAAGACGCACCGAACTAGCCGGACGTGACCTCAGTAAAAGTCGCATGGTTTTCAAGATATGCCAGTTCAAAGTTTAACCCCCTTATTCATAAACGCACAACAAACCTATTTTAGTAAAAAGTATGCTTTGTCACTTTCTGTCAGATTCAAATGTCACAGTGAAAGATAAGGACAAAACATACTTCAAGCATACTTTAGTTATTTAGCAATTATGAATAAGAGGATAGGGCCTGTTTCACAATCGATTTCCACCCCTTAAAAATATTAAAAGAAAAGGCTGGTTCTATCCGTCTTACTCAGGCTAGTCTCCGGTGTCCCTGTGACGTGCGACATATGGGACACCCAGTATAATCGCGGGAAACCAAAACAAGTTTTTGCGTGTTGTATTTTAACCATTTTAATTTTGTGCACATAATAATTGTGCTATTTGACGCTGACTGTTCACTCACTTCTTTTTTATTTCCTTGTATAAGTTTTGCCCCGCCTATTGTGTGTTACAAATTACTTTAAAGCGTCTATTTTTCCTAAGGTTGTCAAAAAGAGGTCGCTAACTAGCGATAAAACCGCCTATTGTCTTCGTTGATTTCACGGGATTTTTTTGTAATAGTTTTTGGATGATGTTCAATGACGTGTATTTGTTGTACACTCCGTCAAGATTTAAACAGTTTTCGGGTTTTGCTTTTTCGCTCGCTCTTTTGTGAGCTTGAGATTAGAGTCCAATGTATAGAAACAAGTCAGATATTTTTAGAGCCCCATATTGGCTAAGATTTTATAGCTGTTGAAGTATTGACTGTAAATACATAATTACACAGTAGGAAGCTCGTCCAAAGGAAATGTTCTTTACTAACCATTGAAGTAAAATTTAAGTCTATTCGCGTAGATGTTGGTCGGCGGGAGTCCTAGGATCTCTGCTACCGGCTCGATGAGGCACCTGAAACCCCCAGACACAAGGTACACCGTGACGCCTTTGTCCTGCAGCGCCTTTACTAGTTGTCTAAAAACAAAATACAACTAAGTATAAATAAACTTTTAGTCTTCACACAGCAACGAGACAGAACACCAAAAGATATTGTAATATATTTTAATTCAATTTGATTCTTTATGGAGACGGTCGGGACGAATGGCGGAAAAGAGGGGACGCCTTTGCCCGGCAGTGGGACCAAGATTGGTTAAATATATGAGAGACACTAGGGATTCTCCTGGTAGTTTTGTTTGCATGACTAAATGTCCAATATTTTTTTAACATCATTAATGTTAAAAGCCGTGGTAGCCTAATGGTTTGCCCTGCCAACTCTTAAGCAGAGGGTCGTGGGTTTGAACCCGGGCTCGCACCTCTAAGTTTTTCGGAACTTATGTGCGAAATATAATTTGTAAATTTACCATGAGCTTTTCGGTGAAGGAAAACATCGTGAGGAAACCTGCACACACCTGCAAAGCAATTTGACGGTGTGTGCGAAGTTCCCAATCCGCACTGGGCCCGCGTGGGAACTATAGCCCAAACCCTCTCATTGTGAGTGGAGGCCTGTGCCCAGCAGTGGGACGTATATAGTCTGGATTATTAATGTTATATTTTGCCCTAATCTAGTATCTAACCGGCTAGTATCTAAATTAGCCATTACTAACAGGACAGATCATTTCTCGTAGATAACAAAATGCTGCATTTATTTTAAGTGGTGAGGATTATTTTAAAGATTAGATTAGTCATCACGGAAAAGCGATACCGATCCAATCAAGTATACCTATTAAATTCAATGTCACTAAAAATCTCTAATATTATTATCTCAAATGATATATTCTATATTAAATGCATCTAGAGCTTTTTTAGTTCATGATTTTTACACAATAATAGTGTGCTCGAAGTTCTGGAAAAAATAACCATTAAATAAGACCATTAAAAGATACTTATGTTCTACAGAAAACAAAAGCAAATCAGGATTAATAAAGATTGTATAAAAGATATGAATTTTAGGCAACTAGTCCGTCGAATAAGTAGATTATAACCGAACGCACGCGACGAAACCAATCGATGTTAACCACCAATAATTCATCCAACACATTAAATGCCAAGAACTCGATATGCCTATGGATTTGACCTTGAATAAAAATCCAGTTAGGCATTAATTAACGGATTTTTAATAAGTCCTTAACTGCGCTGAAATACGTTTTTTTTTTAATTCGCCCAACTTAAACTTGGCAATCCATGTCATGTAGACGGGAGTTGATGCCTACTGAAACATCGACATTTCCTCATTGCCTTCCTCCTTCTCATCATTATCATCATCATCATCATTATTATCAGCCCGTACTAGTCCACTGCTGGACAAAGGCCTCTCCCAATACACGCCACTGCTCCCGATTCATCCTCCTTCGCATTACCATTAAATTTCTTACACATCTGGCAAACACCCTGTCCAACAAGCTCGTCTTATCATGTATGCTATTATAACCGTAGGCTGTCATTTGTTTTTATCTTTACCACCTAGGAAGTCTATAGATGTTTGTGTCTAGTATGGCATCGCCAAGGTCTTAGACATCTAACTGACAACAAACAACTAGTTGATTAAATAAACAAAAGAGGAAGTATAAAAACAACATCCACGGGGCTACATACAGGTCGATGAGATAAACTAAAGGCGGCTAGGTCTGGTTATATATGATATGACCGACACCGGCTTGAAAGAGCTGATTATATTTGCATTGGCCTCTTCTGCTATCGTCAAGAGATGATAATGTCGCGTTAAAACTGGATAAGTTCGAGTCTGTCCTATATAAAAGCTGTTCGATCTTGTCACGCAATAATTTTATTTTGATACAATGGAATGAAAGAGTAGTATTTGATTAAAAAGTATATAAATATAGGACACTTTTGTTTGGTAAAATGTTATAATTTCCGAGGCAATAAAGAAAAATAAATAAAAAATATCAATCTACATACATAAACGAAACTCCGTCATTAGGTATTTAAGTTCAGGATTTGTATTTTTTATTTAAAGTGCAGTTAAGTTTCAGTAAGTAAATAAAATCTTCCTGTAAAGGCCCAACCCCTCCGGAGTGTATATTATTGGTTTGAAAACTGACCAAGTTACAATTCGTTACCGTCAATAACTAAAACATGAAACATTTAAGTTTAGTTTAACAATTCTAAGGAACCCTGAATATCAAGCGATATTTACACTTACTTTTATTTATAACTTCATAATCAAAACTACCATTGTCACAGTTTGCTTATAAATAAGCCATAAATAATTATTCATTGTTTTGCCATGTGATTATCACGTTAATAACACTGACAATTTTAAAACTTTTCTTTGTTACCTCTTAGGAGATATAAATTAATAAGCAAATAACCATCTAGATACTTTTAGAAATTATAATATTTTTTACTTGATTTCACACTGCATCTCTAACCTCATAAACCTTACTTAAAAATCGTTTAAATACAAGTAGGACCAAAGGCCAAAATTGACCCCTTTGAGCTACCGCACCCAGCCAGAACATGAAATATACAGGTAGGTACACAATTGCTAAACTAAGTTAGGTCAATATACTTACGAGACTCCTGGCGTGAGATGAATTGGGAAAGTGTGTAGGAACTCCTTGATTTGACTAACGGTCGGTCTGATGATGTCTAGCCTCTTCTTTAATGCTTCCTGGAAGGTCATGTTGCCACCCATCGCTTCAGCCGTTCTGAAGAGAAAATTCGCAATCAAGCAACAAGTACCTACGATCGCTACATTTAAGGCCCCGTGCAGACGGCAGACTATTTATTCGGACGATTGTGTTTTGTCTCCACAAACTAAAAATGGATAAGGATAACCCAGGGAAACCGTATAAACAACCGTTAAAAACAAATCTTTCCTGCGCTAAACATTCAGTCATGAAGAACTCCGTATAAGTGCCATTCTCATTGGAATTAGCACGACAATTATCGAGTTAAGTCATAAACTCATAAGTAGGTCCAAGTATAACCAGTTTTACTCCTTTTGAGGAAATCCGATCAACATTACCTTTTCAATTCAATTCAATTCATTTATTTTGTTTATTCTGTCGCTATCGGCCTGGCCACGAATTACGCGGTGGCAAATCACTTGGTTATTATTTGTCAAACGTTTTATATCGCATCTTTCAATCGACATGACAATGAGAGACGTATGTAAGAGCAATATTTCGCAATACTGCCAGAAGGGACTGTTCAATAATTACTTATGACAATTTTAACCAATTTCTGACTCCCCCTCCCCCTACCTAAGAAAAAATAAGACCTGGATGAACCCCCTCCCCCTTTTTAATCTTACGTAAAATCAGTCTTTAGTAAAATTGCAAAGAAAAAGTAGCAAAAATATTAAAAATTCTGCTTGCTTTTGTGATCTTACGTAAGAACAATCTAGACCCTCTCCTACCCCAATGTAAGAAAAAATAAGACTTGTTCAGACCGCCCCGCCCCCCCCCCCCCCCCCCCCAAATCGTCTTACGTAATAAATGAACAGCCCCGAAGTAATGCACTATTAGAAATTGCCACATCGCTGCGGCAACTCATGGCATGCTTCATACATCTCTATAGGTACATTTATTTGTCGCCCTTCGCTCGTCGTCGCTGCTACCACCCCGTCACCACACTTTAGCTTTATTTATAGGCATTCAGTGTCAAGGAGCCTCTATTACCATATGGCATAGACACCATTATACTTGGCACTAAATCCTCAATACTCAATAAGTTATTGCGTTCCATAATGTATATATATACATATATAACAGGTGGTATTTAAATTAACTTGCTTAATAGGTAAGAGATCATTATGGATAGGGCACAGCAAGTTATGCTACGTATTATATTTAATACAAATATACCCTTTTTTTAGGGTTCCGTACCAAAGTGGTAAAAAAGGAACCCTTATGATGAGACTTCGTTGTCTGTCTGTCTGTCACAGCAGTTTTTATCAGCAACTACACAAGCTATCAACTTGAAATTTGGCAAAGTTGTATAACTTGCTCGCCCGCATCTATTTAAAAAAAATTGAATTAATTTTATAAATAATTGAAAAGGGGTCTAGTATGGGGGTTGAAAAATGAAAGTGATTTGATTATAGCAAGTGGGGTGTCATATGATAGGGTTCAATCTGCATATTACAAAATTATTTCTTTTTATAATTTTCCGTAACGTACTTTTTGATTTATAACCAAAAATTTAAAAAAAATGATCGTCACCGTGCCGACGTGTAACCGTGTTCTCGGAAACGGTTCTATTGTTAACAAATTAAAGACCGATTCAGAGCTCTCATGTTTAGGAAAATCTTAGTCAATCAGCCTTTCGAGTGAAGTATTATATAGAGGTTTCTGCGTGCAAAAAAACGGACTGTGAGCCCGAGGGTCAATTACCAGTTGAACTGTTATCGATTTAAAGGTAGGTAGTGTATTTTCGTAAGTGTTATTTTGTCGCGGAATATACTAGACAATGAATCAATTAAGTATTTCGTTTAATTAGACTTAAAGAGCAAACGTCCTTCTTTTACGTTAAAACGGTGCACCTAAACGTGATTTTGCAATGAGTTATTTGAAGACCTGGGCATAGACAGGCATAATCATCCAGCCTTTGGTTATTTTTTTATTTCATAAAACTCAAATGAAATAGTGTACACGTTATAATATTTTTGCTAACTCTCAAAAAATAATCACTTTTCGAAACGAAGCAGCCATTTTATGACAGCCAATTGATTACAAAATGGCCGCCAATACAACAAAACTTAGGTAAAATTAAGAATTTCAGTTAAAATGTATATTTAGATAGCTAATTAGGTCTACGACTTTAATATTTAGTTCGTAAGGTAACTTATACGATTAGGATAATTATTTATCAGTTTTATCACTATCTCTGTTATCGGAACGCGTCAACGCGAGCGCGTCAAAGAAGCCGTGATATTTACCTATAAGTAACAAACACGGCTTAGCTTATCACACCAAATAGTGTAATAGGTTTTACTGTCAAGTTCAATAGACAAAGGATTTTTGAATAGCGATTTGTAGTTAAGATATTTTTTTAGGAATTTAAATGGGTTGGCGGTTTATGGAATATTAATTTAATAAATACCCGAGATACTTACTTAAAAATATAAATTTCATAATAGTTGTGCCGCAGTTTTTGTTATTGGCGATTTTTAGTGAATTTTTTTATAAGTACTTATAAAAAAAACTTTGTTTTTGATTATACTGAGCATCCTTAACATAACCAATAAAAACGTCAAACTTTGCATGGTAAACATACGTAGCTTAATGTTTTAAAATAGCTACCTAATTTATCATCCCCTTAAATCTTTGTACATATCTAGCTTCCAACCACCCCGTTTTACTTCCACAACACAAACTTACAATCTCACCAAAGTTATTTTTATGAAAGGACGAAGACCCAAAATACACTGGCCCGCAAAACTAAGTATCACACTTTTAAAATCGCAATAACTAAAAATGGCTATTTTATTGTTTTATCTTTTTTTTAAGTTGAAAATGGTACTGTTTATTTTACCTAGTTATAATTAGAAAGAAAGCTGATCAAATTTGCTATAAAACGTTTTTTATTTTAAATCTCTAACTTCTATAGTTCAGAAAAAAATTGAAATTTTAAAAGTGTGATACTTAGTTTTGCGGGCCAGTGTAATACCCAAAAACTGGTTATTGTGTATTATTTTGGGTCTTAGTCCTCTTATTCCGGTTTTGAACATTGTAGCGACGCGTCGGTACCAAACAACTCAGTCAGTATTTACTCAGTAACTTTTTACCACCAAAAATGAACTTACAATTTTTTGACTTCATCTCCTTTGCCGCAGAATCTGGCCAGTTCGTCAATGCCCTCGTCCCTGATCACGGTAGAGTCCACATCGAAGCACACGCAATCAGCTGTACGAAACAACTCCTGGACGCTTTGCTGAGGAGACATCACGCTTATGGACACCAAAGACAGGGTCTTCAGGGTCGCGTACTGCAGATTGTTCTTAATGCTGCGGAAGAACAGAAAATTTGAAATAAAGAACATAATTTTTGAAAAAGCCATGCTGGCTAGCTTTTATTTTCATACACTGGCTGAGATTACGGTTTAAAAAAAAACAACATTCACATGACACTGACTAGAGACTAATGACTGAGCTTTCTCACGTCAGATGTTTTTGTATGATAAGGCCGATGACTGGCTACTGGCTAACAAGTAATAAAAAAATAAATGTAAATACAGTCAGTTTTATGACCAAAACACGACTTTTTAGGGTTCCGTACCCGAAGGGTGCCAAACGGGACGCTATTATTATTATTATTATAAAAATAAAATAAAACTTAAAATTAAAGGTTGCTCCCATACAAAAAGCGTGATTTTATTAAATTTTGTCACTCCGCGGGCTGTAACTCATGAACCGTAATATTTTAGATAGACTGCTGAACTTTACACAGTGTGTATCTCTGTTGCCACTATGACAACAAATAATAAATAGTATGAAATCTTGTACGATGGCACGGAACCCTTCGTGTGCGAGTCGGACTCGCACTTGACCAGTTTTAATTATTATCACACTCATGTGCAAAATGTGGTACCCGATTATTGATATTGGTCTAACAAACCAATTGTGAAGATAGCTTCAATTACTATTCAGAGCGATTGGTTAAATTGGTCGCGGTCAATACAATCATTTATGTTCATTTATGCAATACTAATTTTAGAAAATATAACATGCCACATGCGATTCCTATAAGAAATTGTCAAACCTGTAAAGGGCCATTATGGTCGTCTTCTTCAAACGTAACTATCAGAAGCTGTTGCACTGAGTTGATTCAAGTGAATGGTAATCAGGGGAAAGGTCAAGAGATTAATAAAACAAATACCACTTGGGAACTACCGCGCACACCACACCTCCAATGAGTGTGATATCATACAGCGCCCCGGCCTACCGTTATCGCCTTATATCCGCCAGCCTCCCCAGATAACGCGGTGATGCGAGCTACAGCACTACTCTCTGAGAGCTACGTACTATGAATGACGTCACATCGCCGTCTTCATTTGAAAGACATATGGCCAGACACGAGCCACATTAGAAGTAAGGGCGCCGAAACGACACCCATCTCGCTCACTCGCGATAGAAGCGTATGGAATATTTGTGGAAGCACTTGTTTTGCGAATTGCGTCGAGCGCAAAAACGATAAGCGCTGGCGGTGTTGATATGGGAATGTTTTTGTTGAGAAAAAATAAATATATGACTATTTATTATGTTTTTAATTAGTATAGGAAACCGTCAATGCAATTCGAAATACTCAATGTTTAAAATAAGACGTATAAATTACCTCACTGCCAATAATGGGGTTTCTTTTTTAGTTTTTCCCTTTGTCCGTCTGTATATCTCTGGATGTTTTAAGGGTTCCGTACCTCAAAAGGAAAAAAGGAACCCTTATAGGATAACTTCGTTGTCCGTCTGTCTGTCTGTCTGTCAAGACCCTTTTTCTCAGGAACGCGTGGAGGTATCAAGTTGGAATTCATATCAAAAATCAAACTTCTAAGTCAACGCAATCAAAGATAGGTACGCTCTTTTATACATAAAAAAAAGTCCAGTATAAATTGACACGCACTAAGTATCTACTCTCGTACTTAGTGAGTGTCAGCTTATACTAGACTTTAATTTTTACGTGATGTAACTACAAATTAACGGTTTCCGGGCTTTTTCATTTACTTGTGCTATAAGACATTGTTTCTTGCCAAATTTCATGATTCTAAGTCGGGAAGTACCCTATAGGTTTTGATTCCCTTGAATATGCGGCATAAACGGCCGTATCTTTTGATTGCGTTGACTTAATAACTTTGATTTTTTGACATCTCCAAGGGAAAATTCCGAAAAAGAGGGAAAAAATTTCGAGACTCGATTCCCGCGATTTACGAACTATTTACATACCTACAAGTTTGTGCGGAACCGTGCGCAAGTCCGACTCGCACTTGACCGGCTTTTTCATTTCTAACTCTGTGGTGGTTCTTAGCTAATTTAGCTATGATGGAGATTGGTGGGACCGTTCAAAAGTTATGAACTCTAAAAGTTCTGAAACCAGCTCCGAGCCGCAATATTCGTATCTACAATATTGATAAAAGTATTTATCTAGGCTCGACACAAACAACACGTAGTTATAAGGGCTTAATAGAAATGAATGTACGACAAATTTTCGTTACGTAATGAAAAAATTAAACGTATTTTAATTGACCTTAACGTCGTACAACCTTTTTGCGATTCACTTTTGCTTTGCTGCTTGCATGCTTTTACACCTACGCTTACGTCGGGGGTTTTCTAATCATAAAATTATTTTGTATGTGTACTTTTAAGGAAAATCCTCTACATCAAATCACTTGGGGTTTCTTATCAGTACCGCTATATCACTACAAACGCATGCATTAGGTAACAACAGGGTCAAGTGATGAAACAACTGAAACAAGAATAATTATTTACCTAGATGTACCATTTGAAAAACTGATAAATCAAAGAATGACGGCTAGTCGGCTACGCAAAAAATATTAACGTAATGTTTCTTGCTTGTACATAGGTACATCAGTGATGTCATAAGATGCATTGCTATAATATATATTTTGGCATATCATTTAGGGGGTAAATCAGTAAGTCATACTGACCAACTTTCACTATGGGACCAACACCGAAATCGCGAAAAAAAATTCGACCCTCCCTTACAAAACATCGTCAGCTGACTAGCCAAAATGTATGAGTATTAGTTCCGTGTGTGACGCGCTTAACGTATATTATAAGTAACACAGTGTATAATATTATCATAATTATAACACACTAGCGACCCGCGCCTTCCTAGATAATCCCTCTATCTATTGGTGAAAACCGTAGGAAAATCCGTACAGTAGTATCTGAGATTAGCATATCGCACCTTTAGAATGAAAGTGACCTAATTCCAAAATGTTTAGATTTTGAATTAGGTCTCTATAATAAGTAATCATTTTATGACTCAAATTAGAAAACTTAACATTTTGTATTACGTCACTTTCATTCTAAAGGTGCGATGTAGTGACTAGGTTTCCGCCCGCGACTTCGTCTGCGAAAAGTCAGTACTTTCGTAAGTTAAAATATAGCCTATGTCCACCCTGAAAGTTCATTCTAAATGTTGGTGAAAGGATTTATGAAATTGTATGTGCAGTTCCGGGGATTAACCCTTACATCCAAACAAAAAAACAAATTTACAAACTTTACCTCTTTATAATATTAGTATAGATGTAGTCATGCAGTGATGTAGTGATTAGTGATTTACTGCTAAAATGTATCTTCTAATAGGAGAGATTAAGTAAATACGTAGCTGAAAACTGGCGTAAGTATAGTAAAGCGCATGTGTGGCAACGCGCACGGACCTGGAATGGACCACGCAGCTTTCTTGGGAATATTATTTTTATAATTTACATTACACGTTTAGGGTTAACTTTGATTACTTTACCTCAGCTTCTGTGCAGTTATTTTAGAGAGCACCACATCCATAAACATATTATAAATAATAAAACTCTTTTCCCGCAGTAACACCTCATGCTAAAAATAAAAATGCGTATAGACTGCAGGCAAATTCAACGTACTTACGATTCGAGTATATTGGTTAAAGTCGATCAGATAAGTGTTACATGGTAATAAAAATACCGTTTTGTAATAATAATAAAAATACCAATGTAAGGACAGGAGATAGCGTAATCAGAGACAACGTGAAAGAGTAGGACAGAGCTTTAGAGCGTCGGTGGCCTAGTAGCTAGCGGAGTCGACTCGTGTTGGTGAGGTACCGAGTTCGAACCCCCAAGCGGTCGCCATGTACCAATGAGTTTTTCTAACTTACGTACATTACCTGCACGATAACCGATGCTCTTACGGTGAGGGAAAACATCGTGAGGAAACCTGCACATTTAGGTGGCAAAATGTGTAACTATGATTCAATTGGTTTGGTTCCCGTGTCACTAGGGTTACGGAGATCAGATATGGCGGTCCCTACATTGTAATAACCAGAGTGGCCGAATCTGGATCATGGTCAAGCGTACCCCGACGAAGAACGGGAAAAAGCGCTAGGAGGATGATGATGTGAAAGAGTAGGAACATAGGAACTAAAGAAATAGTATTGTAGTGAGACAGCGAATATAAATTGTAATCTGTTAGAAGAGCAGGAAAGAGAAAAAGGGAATAAAGAAATTTGGCAAGATGTCTGTGTTTGATTTATACGCCTTACATGGCGCTGCGGACACACCAATACACCAACACCGTGGTGTGCCACAATAACGACCCGTCCTCGCTTCGCTTTGGTTAATATGAGTTAAAATATACCCTATGTCCATCTGGCTGGAATAATGTACCTTTCAAATAGTGAAAGCATTATGAACACCAAAACATATGGAGAAAAGTCATTGCAAAAACGACTAAATCACGTTCTTATTTTCTTTTTAATTTGTAATATTTTGGAGAAGTTGCATGAATGCAAAGCAACTTGTATTATAAGATACTTTGCACACTCCCCACGCCTCCAATGTGTGATACCACGCTGTTTATGTCGCTGATAAGAGACTCCTGAGGAAATTCTGACAAACATCTGTGTTTATTTTAATCATTTACAAGTTATACGTTCTTCCCATTTTTTTTTTAACAAATGATTACATGATTTTGAATTTTAGTGAAACAAACAACACAAATAACACATTTTTATTATATATGTAGTTTGAAAAAAAAAAAAATTTTGAATGAAAGTATTCACATTTGATGAAGATAATAATTGCATAACAAAAAAGGAAAAAAAGTTGCAAGTATAATATTACAAATTAAAACTAAAACTTTATCAAATATTACCATTAAAGTAAAAAATATCTAAATGTTAGCATTTAAGCATTTGTATGTTTTTTGTTGTTAGCTTAGCCTAAAAATTAAAAGTAAAGTTTATTTTATTTTTTTCTTTTTGTAATGTAATTATTATTTTCATAAAATGAAAATTAAAAGGGGTGAGTGAGTTTAATGTAATGATTGATACGTACGCAAAAGTTTGAAAGTATGTTTTTTTTTTCACTTATTTTATGAAAATAAATTCAGCTGTTTTAATGTTATCAGACTTATCAGCCTTGAAAGAAGAGGTCATATTTATGTAAGGATTTTTAAATTTTAAAGTTATTGATAATTGAATCCTACCTAGTAACAAATGGATGCAGATTTAAATCCGAACCCTAACCACCTTATTAATAAACATGGAGTAGTTAAGCCATGCTTTGCCTTTATCTGCCATTGTGACGTTTGAATTCGACAGATAAGGACAAAATATGGCTCAACTACTCCACCGTTGCTCCACATTTATAAGGGTATTAGAACTCAATATTTTTGTTAAATATAATAATAAATATTTATTAAAAATTTGAGTTCTATTGCCCTTATAAATGTGGAGTTTTCATAAATAGAAAGAGGGATTACCTATCTAGGATGGTTATAAGCTATAATTTATGAACATTGCTAGTAATTTAATATTTTTTCACCATACTTCAATCAGAGAGTAAAACAAATAGAATTTCAATTAATATGTTAGGACAAAAGATATATGCTGTTTTTGTCACATTTATGACTATCATAATCATTTACTCATGCTCATGATCAATAAAATAATGATTGCATTCCAGTATTATCCAGTTTAGTACATAAACTTTCCGCTGGCTTAATTTCTTTAATGTATTGGTGAATTATCTCTATTTTTTAAACTGGTTTGCAGCAGATCGGAGCCTGATAATCATGTGCTTAACGTATGTGATTGCCAAATCACAACTGTTTTTTAAGAAGAGAAAATTAAAATTGTTTTGTAATTATGAAACTTTATCATGCAATGAGAATGTTATATCTTATCTATTAATGTATTGATTAATTACAAATAACAGCAATATCAGACTAAAATAATAAGGTCCTCTCAAAAGTATACAAATTTGGTCCTACCTTTTTTGTGCTACATATCATCATATCACGTCAGAGAACAAAAATCAAATTACTTAACCAATAGTGGTGTTGTACCGATTTTAAGTCATAAATTGTTATAATTTGTATGAAAATATCTCGAGTGGAACAAATTTACTATCTGTGCGTGTATTATGCTAGAAAACAGAATAATACCGACCGCTAGAAACGTATTTCTAAGCGACCTTGCGACCCAATTACTTCTAATGACACTTTGTAGAAATTGCTGAATCATATTCGCGTAAATACTTCAAATATAGATGCAAACTCTAAATACTACTACAAAAAATAAATAGACAACGTTCGATATAAGAAAATAGGTCACATTGTTAACAAATTACTAGTAAAACATCGTATAAATTTATTAAAATGGGAAGTCGTTCAAGGTTATGTTAACAACTCCATTTTAACATATTAATAAGCATGCAATGACCGTGAAACTACACGTACCTTTTCCTTATCGTACTTCGAAACACCTTAAATGTTTTTAGTGATGATTTTCAACACTTTTCTTTTATAAAGTTACGCTAAACTTTGTATTTCATATTACGTACGAACTACCTGGCTTGCGGTTGAAGTGACATTGACAATTGCATTTACATGACAGATTGACATTTCGAGTTGAGTCCAATACAAGATTCATAAATTTAACAGAAAAATAAATTACTCGTTCATCATCTTTATAGATATTATTATATATCGTAAAATCTTACGTCAACTGTAATATAATCTAATAATACGTTGAATAATTAAAATTTTAAATTAAAATTCGTCACCTATGATCGCAGGCTTAAACCTTAACTTGGTCCGAATCAATCTTAAGAAACTTTTTCCTAAAATAAGCTTGAATGGAACTGTACAACAAGTAATTTGCTAGTGCTAATTCTATTAATTTTTATCGTTTGTAATAAAACAGTCTTCGAATATCTATTTTCATAAAAAGAAACCTTTATTCTTAGATAGAAAGCGTTACGATTAAGTGACCGCCAAGTTCAATTTGGACCAAAGTCTGAAAGCGCGAAATAGTTTACAAAGTTTAAAATCGTTGAGCTGATGAGCTCGAAACCGTCGAACACATACCCTTATAATCTGTGCAGTCGAAACAGAACTTCACTGCAGTGACTTATCGTCTTATCACTGATGATGTACTTAATAGTAAGTTAAAATGAATGTCGTACAAGGGAATAATACTAATAAAAATAAAAAACACGCAAAATCAAGAAATGAGCTCGTGCGGAAAGAATTTTCTTGGGGTGAGTTTAATTTATATAATTACTTATTTATTAATTAATAATTTTCACTTCTCGACTTGGTTTTTATATTTTTTCTTAACCCAGGAATTCGGGGTGGGACTTCATTACCTTCGATCCAAAACAATGGTCCCAGATACCAGTTTAGCAATAATAATGGGGAAACTACCTCAAAATCAAAAAAGTCTACCATGGGGCCTCCTTTAGAACCTCCAAGAAGTTTGAAACGCAAGTAAGATTTTAAATAATTACCGCTCGTAGGCATAAAGATGTCTGGTTAGTGTTCTTTATTTTTCTTGCATTACCACAAAAAATATGTCGGAATAACTGACTAGTAAGCCTGGGCCCTACCTAATCCGTCCCAACCAAATTTAAAAGTGAATAATTAGTTGAAATTCTACGTTTCCCCTTAGAACAAGCTAAATTATTACATTATAAAGATAAATAGGTACCTGCTGTCACTTTTGAGCGAAATAACATGGTTTATGCCAAATAAATAAAAAATAAGTACAAGTGCCTAGGCAGGGAGCTTATCTCAGCTAAGCATTTATTGTAATGTTCGTACATTATACCTAAATTAAATTATTATCAGGTTATCGACAAATGCTCGCGAGGGTTACATCATTCTGATCATTCACACGCGAAGTGTTAGGTGCAGCCGAGGTCAGAGAAAATAAACAAATAATTATAGATTATGGTTAAGTTTCATCATATTATAATCTATTTTAGTAACACGAGGAATTTCACCAGTTTTATTAATAAAGTAGTAGGTTATTACATTTTGTCGTTTTTTTTCTCTGAAAATTTCCGAGATAAGAACCTCTAATAAATAATAATAATAATAAATTATATAAAGATAAAAAATTAAAATACTATATTTTTTCGAAGACTGCTGCCAAGCTTCAGTTCCACTAAGCCCGATTCGTCGTCCAGCGGTAAGGGGAGACCGAGGGTCCTCGCCAGCGAAACGGCGACTGCTGAGTCAGACTTCTGCACTCCGAGAAATCGACCGACGGCTCTGAGATACATCAGCAGTAGCAGCAGAGGTAGGTACAAGATGACTGGGGTCTAGTCTGAAACTACGAAAGACCTGCCGTCAATAGCAGCATAATACCTAATTAAGAGTAAAGAGAAAAATATTCCCAAATGTTGAAGTACTTGAAGTTTTATTTTAAAATACTGGAATTTGGAAGTATGATCGTATTATCTCCTTCATTTAATTCAGATATTTGGAAGTCAGCGTTAATAACTAACTTAGGAACTTCTACGAAATGGATATATAAATTAAGTACGGTTAACAACGTTTATTGTTAAACCATTATAGAACCCTGTCGCAAAAAGCTGAAGATTATTTTGACGTAGGTAATTTCTTTCATTTATCTGAGTTTCTTTCGCTAGACTTGACGTGACTTAACGCTGTATTATGGCAAGGTTCTATGGTAGCTCAACAAGGTGTCGATGGTACATAACAAACTTTAAATACACTTTTACTCTTTTAAACGCATTTTGATCGACGTTATATATAGAACCTATATATATATATATATATATATATATATAGAATAGTGAAGAGAAAGTATTGTTTATTTACAGGTGGATATAGCGGTACGAGGTCTGCTCGATCATCCAGTACTGCTGTGGAACCTAGTGTTATATTAGGTAATAATTACCATTTTCGAAAACGAACGCAAAAAAGTTGACTTTTTGTAAACTATGTGAGTTAGGGTCCATTATGGCAGTTGCAGTGAAAGTTAAAGTGACGCCTACATTCAGCGAGGATGTTTTTCGGCTGATTTGACCGCGATTTGACGATAGTTACACACATATTACTTAATATTATTTTTCAGCAATATCTGAAGGCAGGGGAATGGCCCGTGGCGAGATAGGCATCGCAGCTATCGACCTGAAACACCCGAATTTGGTGCTTTGTCAGTTCAGTGACTCACTTCTGTATACCCATACAATGACCAAGATTAACTATTTCAATCCTATCGAAGTAAGTTTTCAATATTTTAGAATTCAATGCATGGTTGACTGCGGAACCCTAAAAACCGGCCAAGTGCGTGTCGGACTTCGCACATTTAGGGCTCCGTACCAAATAATCAATATTTTGGTATTGGTTAGTAAAATTCACCTAGGTAATAATAAACATCACCAAATTAAAGTTCATAGGTCAATGGGAAGTTAAAAAATTCTTCGGAAAACAAGCTGACATTGGTTGGCTTCTCATTACTTTGTTTCCCAATATTTTTTAAAACAAAAAATACAGTATTTATTACTCAACGAGTTTTAAACAACGATACCTCACTCTATGGGGTAGGTGAAAATATTTTGCGCCCCCCTTTAGCTGTCACATTTTAAAATATTTTTTGACAATGACTTTGGGTCAACAAGATGCTTATACCACAGTATAGATATTGCTAAAGCAGCAAAGAAACTACGAACAAACTTTAGAAACGTCGTACTCACACAGACGCAACGCAAGTCTCAATCATTCGTGTCCATGCGACACCCGCCACTGACAGCACTGCCATGTCCGCTTGGGGGTCTCGTTGAGGCGTGCGTCTATGCGTTTGTTCGTAGTTTCTTTACACTTTAGCTATATTTATACTGTGCTTATACTGTAAAAATTTGAAGACTGTAGCTCCATCCGTTTGGCTGTAAAACCTGTGTGACAGATGACGGACAGACGGACACGTGAGTGATAGCAATAGGGTTCCGTTTGGACCCTTCGGGTACGAAACCCTAAAAACAAAAGATAAAGTCTATTCCAAGCAAGATTACTATACAGATACACAATCTGCATTCTACATCAACAGATAATAGTTCCAAACACATTCTGCGAAGGCGTAAAGCCGAACCAATTGTATCAGCTGATCCGAGATCAGTACCCCCTGTTGAATTTGACCACGGTCCAGAGAAGACACTTTAACGACGCAGTCGGTCGTCAACATATACAGACCTTATGTGCCCCTCAATACAGCGCGGTGTATCTTCAGGTTCTTCATAAGTAAGTCAGAGATAATCTTTATTCGATTGCCTAAGAACGTCGTTTCCGATCGTCTTCTATATCGCTCTTGTCCTACTCTTGTAGTGCCACACTGCCAAGATATTATAGCATTGTAAAACACTCAACACCTAGTGAAAACAATAGCATACAATGTTGGCAATGTTTAATTTAAAAAAGCCGATGAACTTCAATTCTCATCCAATTTCCTTCTCGATAAATACTTAAACGTTTTACTTACTTCTAACAGAATCTCAGGCATTTATGACTGATCTTGTTCTGCATACATACATATTTAGAGTTTGACACCAAGGTATAGAATTTTAATTGTAGGTTCTACGCGTTAACAGCAGCGGCAGCGGTTCTCAAATACGTGGAATATATTCAATGCATCGTGTTTGCGAGAGAGTCTTTAAAAATTGAGTATCATTCATCTGAGAATACCATGATCATTGGTAGGTACTTTTTTGCCTTTTTTTAATCGCCTTAATTCTTCCTCGGTTATCAGCCCCTAAAAATATTTTTTATAGATGTAGGAACAGCTACCCAGTTGGAACTGGTACAACCTTTACTTCCTTCTGCTGGAGCAACTTGCTGCCTTTTAGGAGTATTAGGCCCTACATACACGGTTGGAGGAATCAGAGCTTTGAGAGCTGCGATACTTCAGCCTTCATGCAACAAAGATTTGATTGAAAATAGACTTGATGCTGTCCAAGATTTGATTGAAAATGAAGCTGGGTTGATGGTAGGATTACAGGTGGGGTGAACCAAAATATTTAAAGCCGCTACATCAAAACAACTGTCCTATAGATCAGATAATAATTGTTGTTGCTACCACGTTGTTTTTCATATGGCGGTATTACCAATAGAAAAGCTGATAGCACGATGATATAACTTTTGGTGGAATAATAAATTACTACCTTATCTAATAGGTGTCTAATAGTCACGTTTATAATACAAAATAAGGTATGTTTTTGTAGGATGTGGTTAAGAAATTATCAGACATCGATAGGATACTGTTACTATGTGTTGAACCCCAAAACCAACACATGGACAAGATGGGAGAAGCCCAGTTGAACCAGACATTATTATTGAAGACAACTATGGAAATGGTTCCAAAGCTCGTGGATGCACTTAACGCGGCTGACAATGGAAGACTTAAGAAAATTAGAATGGTATTAGGTACTTTAAATAATAAAAACATATTCGATGTTTTTAAATGATTTTAAACAATTTATTGATTCTAACAGTAGGTAAATCTACCTCGTCAGGATTTTGAAAACCCTCACTACGGTGAGATAACTGAAAGGATTAAAAATATTATTCAAGACGATGCACATCTAGAGAAAGGAGCTATGGGTAGTCTTCAAAGGTGTTTTGCTGTGAAGCCTGACATTAACGGCCTTTTAGATGTCGCTCGTCGAACTTACTCGGAGCTTATCGACGACATTCAGAAGATAGTGGAATTATTGGGGGAATCGTACGACTTACCGATAAGACTCAATCAGAATATGATGAAAGGATTTCATATAGTAATGACGGTCGCTCCGAAAAAAAGAAGACATTTCAATGTGGAAGATTTGCCTCCTATCTTTATTCAAGTATGTGATAAGTAGAGGTACAATGATATCTTATTAAAAATACGCATAAGATTTTCAGGATTTGTGTAATCAACCAAATCGAATTCTAGATAAGCTTTCATCCATTGATAATTGAATTGAATTTGTTACTCCAATCTAATCATTTTAGGTACAAAATAATGGTTCGAGGATTTCAATGAGTACTGAAGAATTGGTCGTTTTGGATCAACAAGCTAAGGAGTCTCTTAATGAAATCCAGAAAATGAGTAACATGTAAGGAAATATACATTTCTCTATTTTACCTTAACTAAACAAGGGGTAGGTAGTCTTGTATACGTATTTGGGAAATATAATATTTTGCACTTTCTTACAAAATAGTGGAGTAAATTAAAGTTATTTTTTTAGCGTTATTGGAAGCCTACTTAAAGACCTACGTCCTTTCATGTCCAGTCTTTACAAGCTGTGCGAGAATGTTGCTGAATTGGACATTTTGCTGGCTATTGCTCAAGTATTTATTTACGATTACTAAATCAACTTTAAAAATGTCAGTTGATAAAATAATCTTAGAAGCACAAATTAAGGATAATAATATTTTCTAGGCGAGCACAGTGGGCTCATATATACGCCCAGACTTCAGCAACTATCTGGATATTCGCAACAGCATACACCCACTTTTGGATTATAATAGCCAGACCCTGCCAATCCCAAATGATATTGTAAGTATATATTGAAGTTAGAAATCCTTCATTCAGGACTTAAATAAATAATTTACTTTGATTTCAGTATGCAAGTCCTGAGCAAAACTTTACAATAATCACCGGACCAAATATGGGTGGCAAAAGTATTTACATAAAACAAATTGCCGTATTGCAAATTATGGCGCAGGTTCGTACAAAATAGTAACATAAGTATAGTATAATTTTACACGTTATAATATAATGTAAGTACATTATAAGGAAAATTTAAATAGGTTAGAAGATAATACAATCTTATTTGATCCATGCTCTAGTTGGGATGTTTTCTGCCGGCAACCAACGCTGTTCTAAGAATATGCGACCGAGTATTCTCTCGGATAGGTTTCAACGATAGTGTGGAATTGAATGCTTCCACTTATGTCGTCGAGGTAAGTACTTAATCATAGTGAAAACACTCACTTTAAATTTGAATATTATATAAGTACCTAATCCTTGTTACACTTTCAATATCTTACAGATCAAAGAAACCCAGCACATATTAAAAGCACTGACACCATCAAGTTTGGTGATAATAGACGAACTTTGTAGGTCAGATATTTTATTTAGATGCATACAATACATATTTTGATAAAATCAGGTCAAAGTGATTATTGAGATAATTGAGGATTCGATTTTTAGAGGAACGTCGACGGATGAAGGGACGAGTATAGCCTGGGCAATATGTGAAGAATTGCTTGCTAGTGATGCTTTTACCTTTTTCACCACACATTTTATGTATTTGACCAGACTGCAGGACTTGTACTACAACGTGGTCAAGTAAGAATTTTCAATAAACGTATCCTATAAATAGTTAAGGGTCTGTCATAAGCACAATCCAAATAATCTTAATTTTTTCTTAGCCTACATACAGAAGTAAGAGAAGAAGAAGTAACCAACACACAAATAACGCATAAAAGACTTGTATACGAACATAAGGTAAAGCCAGGCGTTACAAGTATAGAAAATTATGGCTTGTCATTAGCGGCTAAAACAAATTTGCCACAAGGAACTGTTCAACTGGCGTGGGAACTGGCTGAACTTATTAATACGAGCAGAAAGGTAGATTCATCTTCAAATAATAGTTCTCATATTTTGTTTAATTTTACCTATTCTGCATTTGATAACCATTTATTTTTAGCCTCAAGATATAAATCCTTTAACAAAAAGTGACGACAAAGTACTTTACGAACTTAATGCTGAAATAACGAAGGAATCCAGGCGACAACTCAACAACGAAAATGTAATAAGAGACATGAAAATAAAATTCAAAGAGGAAAATCCTCTTCTTATAGAAAGGCTTAAAGTGCAGCGAAGCAGAATAAATAATAATATCGACACTAGTAACAAGTCATCCATGTCTAATACGAGGCAAGACCCGTCTAATGATGTTGTATTTAGTAGGGATTCTTATTCCTCCAGCGAGCAGCCTAATCAGATATCCAATAACAGACCACAAATATCAGAACCTGTCACTTTCAGGCCTTCAGATAACGTAATTAATGACAGCGTAGTGAACAAACCTAGTACAGAATATAGAGAAGTTAAATGTTCGAATGAGCTGTTAAATACCATGATTCATCATAATGATGCTGATCTAAATCAAAACATAACAGTTGATGTTCATGCGCATGACGACACAAAAAACGTAAAAGAACTGCATTTTGATGATATAATTAATAACTCTAATACGAATATATTAAATAACGAAAGCTCTGTAAACGTCTTCAATAATGACGACAGCAACCATGATGAAGTTCTGTATAATAGCACAAATGTAACCAATGATTCTCCCCTTGACTCTGATTCAGAACTTGCTGATGCTTTAACTCAAATTATTGAATGTTCCATGCAAGATGCTAGTGAAGGAAGCGTCATATCAACTGACGAAGACCTGATGGCTGAAACATTGAATGAAATTTTAGATGATGTGATTCTTACACCTCCTCTAGAATTTAGAGATAAATAAATAAGCATTTTTCATTAAGTGGTTTTAATCATGCCAATTATTAAGAAAAGTAAATTTAGAGGAGCCAAGAAAGTTTGCCTCAAACATTAAATAAAGCTCAATTCGAAACATCTAATGACCCTTCCCTTTCTCTTGTCATTCGAGAATAAAACGGGAGAAAGGGATGGAGAAGACGTAAGTAACTTCGATTTGAAACTAGGGCCTCACTCCTCGTCGAGGAGTCCTCGGCGATTTCGGCTCGATAATGAAAAACTTAAATTAGAGCCGACGATGCTGACGTGAAAAAGTGCAAGAGGTCTTAAAGAGTATTTCGAATTCCGGCAAAGCTTGTTAGGAATACCAAGGAGCGGATGAGAGAGAGGGAGAGAGAGTGAGAGAAAAGTACAAACCCGAACGTGGTTTTAGGGTTAACCCTTGAATCATCGACACTCATTTCATAGAATGTTTTGCTTCGCCGAATTATCATTTCATCGACAGGCATTTCCATGTACCTACAGGAGATATAATTTTTTGGTGGTCACAGGTCTAACCAAATCTAACCTACGTAATCCATGCTTAAGATAACCTGAAAACAATAAGGTTTCAGCAGAAATTAGGTTTCGATGAAATGACACATTCGATTCGAGCTTAGGATTCGAGTGTCTGCAAAACAAGGGGCGCGTTTCTAGCGCGTATACATATATCCGAATTTTTAAAATCTCACGGAAAAAATGTAAACAAAGGTGTTGCCGTTAACGATAAAAATTTGAAACATTCAGGATATTTATACGTAACACATTTTTAAGAAATCGACTTTGTATAAATAAAATGTATATTATAATCAAGATAAAATAATTTAATTTGTTGATGCCAAACTTAATTTTGACATTAACTATTTGTTATATCAATTTAAAGAGAGAATACTGTTTTCGTGTGCATAATTTATTTATTGCACTGGTATCACTGTCTCGATACACCCGGTTCATGAAGTTGTGGGCCGCTTAACGTGAGACGTCACTCACTTCACTGAACATTCTAGATTGAATGCTCCCGTGATCCCGTAATCGCTTTCCGTTGACTGTTCTGTTAAATTGTTAGTTGTTACGTTTTCTATTGTTGTTAGGCTGCTCATTGTTACGTTTTCCGTTGTTTTTCGTTCACTGTTGTGTGGAAGGATGGACCCTGGTCCGAGTACTTCTCGGTCAAAGGAAGACTATATGTTGTCTCCTGTGAAGAATTGACCACGTCGTTGCTCTTTATCGGAGATGAAGAAAAACATGTTGTTAAACACATTTAAGCACGTTTATAATAATTGGCCAACTTCTTATGCCAATAAAAACTACACCCACGGTTCTGCCACTGTTTAAATCATAAATTACTGGTAGGTGTCATTGATTTCGTCAATATATTAAGAAACACAAATGACAGCGGTTGAAACGCCCGGACATTGACCCGCCCATACTTTGAGATCCCCTGAAATGTCACTTTGACAGTGACGTATCTTTGTTTACATTTTTTCCGTGAGATAAAAAATCCGGTTTTATAAAAACTTGGAATGAAGTTCCCTCTGAGATTTTCCCAATGTGCTACAATATGGGGCTTTTTAAAAAGTGTGTCATTAAATTTCTTCGAGACCGGCAACGCATTAGTGCCGCCTCTGGTGTTGCAAATGTCCATAGGCGGAGGTGACCACTTGTCTGTCTAAGGCAATAAAAAAATGGGGACACGGGTTTTAAGAGCTATGGCACTGTATTAAACCCGAATCTTTTAAAACGACGTTATTTTTACGCGCGTTATAAAATTACCCATTTATATGAAGATTTTGGACAGGTGCATATTCACCCTTATTTCATCGATCGTGTTGTTGGCAACATTGGCTGGCAACACTAAAATAAAAAAAAACAATTGCAAATGGCCGCGGCCGCTTGCTTGGATTTGGTAGAAATACGTTTTGCGGCATCGCGTTTTGTTTTATTTCGGTTTTTGTTCACGAAGTAATGTTGCGCAGATTAGTGTTTGGCTTGCTGAGTACGTGAAATAAAGCCTGTAAGTAGTTTAAATTACATATTGTTACGTTATTTACTTGTGATTTTCGCCACGCTTGTTGATGCGAGGCGTCGTACCGTTTTGTTGTGCGCCATGTGAGTGATGGTGTTTTTGTTGTAGAAGGCGGTCAGCCATGTCGCTGCCGCCTTACCTGCTGGGGCCCAACCCCTGGGCCACCATGATGGCGCAGCAGCAGCTCGCCGCGGCGCAGCAGGCCGCCCTGCAGGCGCACGCCGCGGCGGCTGCTGCGGCCCCTCCCGTGCCTCCATCGCAGCCACCGAAGCCTCACCATATTCCCGAGGAAAAGATCAAGGAGAAAGGTAAGCTCGAGTTTTTAGTTATCTAACATTGTTTGCCACAGCAGGTACCTTGTAATGATGGATGACCTCTTTTAGCTTGAATAACACTTAAGTCCTTCAACAATAAGGTTAGTATAGTGTTAAAATATTCGAATGTCTTGTCCAGAGTTGGGCGTTATTTAGATAATTATTTCAAATAAAATCATTTCAAATAAATTTATTCGAAGATAAATTCAATCACAAATAGTGAGTTGACAACTTTTTTATTTAAATAAATTATCTAGATGAAGATAACCGACCTCGTTTGTTATTGAAGTAAGCTTATAATAATAAATGTATTAAATGTACGAGTATACAGAATGTCACGTCGGGTCATTTGTTCTTCTTTTTTCAACATGCAATAAAATAATCACAAGCCAAAACAGGCTGCATACCAATTACATCTCAGTATCGACACAATCAGTCAACAGTGTATGTTTCTTTCCATAAGTGTGTTGAATAGCTATACAACACACTTATGGAAAGAATATAGTAGCTACTACAGGAGAAAAATGTCCCATATATTTATATTTCATATATTTAAGTATGTACAAAACATTCATTACTTTTGTTGTAGGTTATTTTCATTTCATCATGCCCAACCAATTCTAGTTCTACATGACTGTACTACTGACATTCATCTTTTATGTAAAATCACAATTAATTTATCTAGATAAAAATGAAACTGATCTAGATAAATTCAAAATAACAAATGACGGATTATTTAGTTACTTCAAATAAAAGATGATTTAGTTATTTTCCCGGTTTTTCGTAAATAGATAATTTTTGCCCAACTCTGGTCTTGTCAAACAATAGCCAAATGTTTCATGTAGCTAATAAAACTGATGTATGATATTTACAATTGTTCAAATAACTGTAACAACATTATTTATTGTCTTCTCTATATATATGAAGTGCCAGCATAGATTAATTTTACCAATTTTTAATATTTTAAAACAACAGTTTGTGAGATCTGTATTATAATGCTGATAAACATTACCCTCCTGTTCAAGCAGTTGTGTAAAAATATGTATCATCTTAGTGAAACCTCAGAATCTAATGCTGGCATTTCACTTGGCTGTTATTTATCAAATATTTACATTGCAACACTGTGATTGGTATGTCAAACGTAAGAGATGTAAGATCAATTTTTGGCAAACATTGTGAAGTGCCACCATAATACAAAGATCTAGTCCAGTTTTATAACTTAAGAATTACATTCCTATTCCTGAGACAGGATGATATGCATTCATATGCATATCATTCAGTCCCAGGAATAAGGCTAATGTATGACTGTGGTGGTTTGTTGTGTTGTAATTTATTAAACTGCTATTGGCTAAAAAGCAAAGTAGTCCTGTTTGAAATATCCTAATGAATACCGATGTTGCACATACTCTCATGCTCAACATTTATTTTATTAATCATTTAAGGCTCCGTCTCTCAACTTTTTTTAGCAACAGAATCCTTTTGAAACACCATTTATTTTACAGAGCCCAAAAGATTTTTTTTTATATAGGTACATATGTAATTTAGGTTTATTATTAAGCTGTAGGGAATGCAATGTCGATCTCGCGGGATCGGCCATATTTACCGAGATTAATCTCGGCCAAAATCTAATGAGATCTCGCGAGATTCATGAGATTGTTCAGGAGCATTAAAACACGTGTTTTGTGAAGCGCGCTCGCGCGCGAACTGACCAGCTATATGAAGCTGGGGAGTCTAATCTAAGGGAAACTGCATTCTGTAGTGTAGAGGCTGAAAGAGGAGCAAAGCTGAAAGTTGTTATACCTAAATAAATGAATAATCCATCAAATTTCCTATTATTGTGTCAATTTGAATAAAAAAAAAAACAAATCCACCAATCTCGCGAGATCTCGTAAATGGCGAGATCTCGCGTGATTGATCTTTCTTATCTCGCGAGATTTTGGCAAAGCCGAGACATTTTTACATTCCCTATTCAGTGGTGCCAATGCACAGACCTTATGATGTCCTGAGGCTTTGCAGGACACACATACATAGATGGTTTAGGGAAGTTTTGTGGTTTTGGTTGAAGAATGTTATGGTGTATTAGTACAAACAAAAATACTTGAAAAATAAAGCATTTACATACATAAATGTTAATATTATAATAATTTTGTGTTAGACAAATCAATGCAGAGTCTAAAGAAGTACTATTTCATATTTTATTTAAATGAAGCCCTTAATTTCACTATGATAGTAACCTCTTGACCCTTTAAAAAGGTTTTGCCATGTAGATATTGCCAAAACTATTTCCTTTAGGGTGACATAACTAGCAGCAGATATAGTTTTCCATACCAGTATCCATGGAAAATGCTGTTGTTGCAAACATTAAATTTCAATCAAAGGACTTTGAAGTCATGAGTTTAACAATTGACTAATCTATAATTATTTAATTCCTTTAACAGCCCAAAAATGGCTTCAACTTCAATCAAAGCGTTTCTCAGAAAAACGCAAGTTTGGTTTTGTCGATGCACAGAAAGAAGATATGCCACCTGAACACATCAGGAAAATCATAAGAGACCATGGTGATATGACTAGTCGCAAATACCGTCACGACAAACGTGTCTATCTAGGAGCCCTGAAGTATATGCCTCATGCGGTTATGAAACTCCTGGAAAACATGCCCATGCCTTGGGAACAAATCAGAGATGTCAAAGTACTATACCACATCACTGGAGCTATTACATTTGTCAATGAAATACCATGGGTCATAGAACCTGTGTACATTGCACAATGGGGCACAATGTGGATTATGATGCGTCGAGAAAAGCGAGACCGTAGGCATTTCAAGAGAATGAGGTTCCCACCATTTGATGATGAAGAACCTCCTCTAGATTACGCTGATAACATTCTTGATGTGGAACCCTTAGAGCCAATCCAAATCGAACTTGATGCAGATGAAGACGGAGCTGTGGCATCATGGTTTTACGACCACAAGCCTTTATTAGGCACTAGGCATGTCAATGGATCCACATACAGACGTTGGAACTTGACTTTGCCGCAAATGGCCACACTATACCGATTAGCTAATCAGCTGCTAACAGACTTGGTAGACGACAATTATTTCTACCTCTTTGATTCAAAGAGTTTCTTCACTGCAAAAGCTTTGAATATGGCCATACCAGGTGGCCCCAAATTTGAGCCATTGGTCAAAGATAACTCTGCTGGTGATGAAGACTGGAATGAATTCAATGACATCAACAAAATAATCATCAGGCAGCCAATCAGGACAGAGTATCGGATTGCTTTCCCCTATCTCTACAACAATCTGCCACATTTTGTTGAGCTGTCTTGGTAAGTTAATTAGTTACTATCATTTGCGATTTATTTTTAATCTTAAACCAAACTTCATAGAATTATTGCTTGTTTTAGGTACCACACCCCAAATGTGATTTACATTAAAACTGAAGATCCTGACCTTCCAGCCTTCTATTTTGATCCATTGATCAACCCAATATCCCACCGGCACTCGGTGAAGTCTTTAGATCCAGTACCTGACGAGGAGGAGTTTGTTCTTCCGGAAGAAGTCACTCCATTTTTGCAAGAGACTGCTTTGTACACAGACAATACTGCTAACGGAATTGCCTTACTTTGGGCGCCAAGGCCCTTCAACATGAGATCAGGTACTTTTATAAATAGTTTATTTAATATTCACCATTTAAATAAATGAAATAATTATCTATATAAGTATGTTTATCGTTGTCTAGTACCCATAGTACAAGCCTAGAGCTTAGTTTGGGACTAGGTCAATTTGTGTGAGATTGTCCCCTGATATTTATTTATTTATTAAATTTCAGCTAATTTATTGTGCTTTTAATTTTTTTTACTAGGTCGCACGCGTCGTGCTATTGATGTGCCGCTAGTAAAGACCTGGTACAAGGAACATTGTCCACCTGGTCAGCCTGTCAAAGTCAGGGTTTCATACCAGAAGCTCTTGAAGTACTATGTGCTGAATTCATTAAAGCACCGACCTCCAAAGCCTCAAAAAAAGAGGTATGATACTATTTCGAAAATATTTCGCTATTTTAATAGATTATCGATTGCCTAGTGCACAAATCGTACTAATAAAACATTTTTTGTCACCGAAATTAAGACTTGATTATTTGTGCACGAACATACTAATTACAATAACTTTACTTCGTACGATTGTGTGAACTAGGCCATCAATTTATTTTATTTCATTAACAATCTTTATTTAGGTATTTGTTCCGTTCGTTCAAATCGACGAAATTCTTCCAAACTACCACCTTGGACTGGGTGGAGGCGGGCCTGCAGGTGTGCCGGCAGGGCTACAACATGCTAAACCTGCTTATCCACCGCAAGAACCTCAACTACTTGCATCTGGACTACAACTTTAACTTGAAACCTGTGAAGACACTCACCACTAAGGAGAGAAAGAAGTCGCGGTTTGGAAATGGTAAGTGCTAACGTTTTATGTACCTAATAACTCTTATTCTGAGTTACTATTACAAATTACGATGTAAAAGCTAGATGGGCTAAAAGAAATTTGAATATAAATTAATTTCCATGGTTCCACAGCCTTCCATCTGTGCCGCGAGATCCTGCGTCTCACGAAGCTGATAGTGGACTCGCACGTGCAGTATCGCCTGAACAACGTGGACTCGTTCCAGCTGGCCGACGGCCTGCAGTACATCTTCGCGCACGTCGGCCAGCTCACCGGCATGTACCGCTACAAGTACAAGCTCATGCGGCAGATCAGGATGTGCAAGGATCTGAAGCATCTCATCTACTACAGATTCAATACTGTTAGTATTTTTTTGTTGTGTTTTATATAAAGTATGTTTTTTTTACTGCCCTTTTATACCTGTTCTGAAAATATTTCTTGATTTTTAGACAATAATTTGAAATCTGTATTACTCCATATGTTAACTGCTGTTACTGCTTAGATTGCATAGAATAACCCCAAGGAAGGCCACAGCGTAATTATAATCTGAGTCAGATTTCAGTCCATCACTGGAAAACGTAATAAAGCGTTATTTCTTTGTACGGTCAGCTGCAGAGAAAACCCCACCACACCTGCTAGGTAACTTCTATGCAGTGGTGGTTACGTTTCTCTGCAGCTGACTATACATAAGAATTGTTGGTATCTAGGGACCAGTGTCGAAAGGCCCCGGCTGCGGTATCTGGGCGCCCGGCTGGCGGGTCTGGTTGTTCTTCATGCGCGGCATCACGCCGCTGCTGGAGCGCTGGCTCGGCAACTTGCTGTCCAGGCAGTTCGAGGGCCGGCACTCGAAAGGTAAGCAGGATAGTTCGCTCTTGTCACACTGTTACTATGAAGTTCAAGACGAGATGTATTATGCATCATTTGAACTTGAAAAATACTTTTGTACGAACTACCATTTTGATTCATGAAAGATTCTTGAAAAATAGATATTGAACAATGATTACTTTATTTTAAGCTCTTTTCAATTATAACTTTGTTATCATAGTAAAGTATCTGACTGGCTCTTTTCAGTTTTTTTATGCAAACAACAATAATTGTTTCTAAACAGTTAAAATTACATTTAGTACCTTTAACTTTATCATCTCGTTAGGCGAACGTCGTGCAAAATTTATCGGGATCCATGATCCATATTCTAGATACCCTGTGATTCAGACGGCGAATTAGCCTGTTAAACCACAAATAAACAACACCCAACATCCCAGGTGTCGCAAAGACCGTGACGAAGCAGCGCGTCGAGTCCCACTTCGACCTGGAGCTCCGCGCGTCGGTGATGCACGACATCGTGGACATGATGCCGGAGGGCATCAAGCAGAACAAGGCGCGCACCATCCTGCAGCACCTCTCCGAGGCCTGGCGCTGCTGGAAAGCTAATATCCCGTGGAAGGTAAAGGCAACTGGTAACATGACTAGCATAGAGGCATTCCATCTTAGGCCCCATACTACACGAGCGGTTCTCCCGTCGCGGGAATCCGCAATTAACCGCAGCACACACAATTTACTATGAATGTTGTAGGATCAATCTACACTGCGGTTTCCCAAACAAAAGAAATGCGGATTCCCGCGGACAAGCACAAACGTGTAAACAGGGGTGTTTGACTTGGCTTGCGTGAGTTGGGAGAAGTTTGTCGCCGTCGCTCTTAGCATTTCAGAAAGACAAATTAAATCATAACTACATGACCTTAAACATACGTCTTCTGCATCTTGATATAATTATCCCTTAGGTCCCCGGGCTGCCCACGCCTATCGAGAACATGATCCTCCGCTACGTGAAGATGAAGGCGGACTGGTGGACGAACACGGCGCACTACAACCGCGAGCGCATCCGGCGCGGCGCCACCGTCGACAAGACCGTCTGCAAGAAGAACCTCGGCCGCCTCACTAGGTTATACCTCAAGGCTGAGCAGGAGCGCCAGCACAACTATTTGAAGGTAAGCACTTACTTTAATTGACACCAGTGCCAAACTTCTTGATTCCCTATAAAATGACGCTGTTAATGTTATTGAAGCTTTGGACTTCAGACGCATTTCAATAGCAATACAGAAGCGATGTTCCGCATGTGGCCGCTTCTGGCGACGCCCTACAGTACAGTTCTGCCTAGTGCGGTCAACAAACATAATGATTCGTCTTCGCGACGTGATATGCATTCCGAATTATTTTCTTATTGAAACTGGTCACTATCGTGTTTGTTATAACGACGTCTGAGTTTGAGATTTCACCTATTTAGCTAGCTTTCTAGTAGAGTATTAAAACAGCTACTAACTGTTATTATTCTACCTAATCATAGGACGGCCCGTACATATCTCCCGAGGAAGCCGTGGCGATCTACACGACCACCGTGCATTGGCTGGAGTCGCGGCGCTTCGCGCCCATCCCCTTCCCTCCTCTATCGTACAAGCACGACACCAAGCTGCTGATCTTAGCATTGGAGCGGCTTAAGGAGGCCTACAGCGTCAAGTCGCGACTTAACCAGAGCCAGAGAGAAGAGCTGGGGCTCATCGAGCAGGCCTACGACAATCCCCACGAGGCGCTCTCCAGGATCAAGCGACACCTTCTTACACAGAGAACTTTCAGAGAGGTTGGTCGTTGTTAATGTAATGTAAGAATTAAGTGATGAGATGTTGTAATAAGGCCTTCTGTCTTGTGTCTAAAACATTCCCAGTGATAAAACCCAATCATTTACGAAACAGGTTGGAATAGAATTCATGGATCTGTATTCCCACCTGGTTCCCGTGTACGACGTGGAGCCTCTCGAGAAGATCACAGACGCGTACCTGGACCAGTATCTGTGGTACGAGGCCGACAAGCGCCGGCTGCTGCCGCCGTGGGTCAAGCCCGCCGACACCGAGCCGTCGCCGCTGCTCGTCTACAAGTGGTGCCAAGGTAACTCCACCAACTTGACTACAGTTTCAGCGGGATGAAAGAAAGGCCACAAACCTTTAGCGATCGCTTCCACTAACTACTTCCGTATCGAAATTTCGTCGAGCTTACGAAGGGATTATTCAATTTTTTCAATAATATATATTTAAATATTATTATTATGATTATACCGAAGGCAGAGGTTAAACAGAACTTGAACAGCACTGCACAAAAATAAATGTCTTAGTTGTTGGACGTTGCTTCGTACCGTACCTTTATTAAATACATTGTTTCCCTTGTCCCATGTTGAGGTATACACTAACATGCATGGTTTTAGATAGTGGAAAAGTGCCCAACCCATAATGTATCAAGTATTTTTTATACTATCTATTTCATCTATTTGACATGAACTAGGACCTGGTCACTAGGTATAGGTTCATTGTAAAATCTATTTATAAAAAAAATATGTATAATCATGTATCTGAATCTGATGCCTTAGTGGCATGGTGTCATTTTATACATATGAAGTGTGTGGCAACGAAATGAAGAATGAAGCCTGCAATGTGGTTGCCCAAAGTGTGCGTTGTGGCAAAGGAGATCTTGGTTGTACCATCCCCTTGTTACAAACCTCACTTTGGTTGATCGCGCTGTCAACGAATCAAGATGGAAGATTTCGAAACCAACTGGCGACTGATACATTTGGTTACTATGTTTTGTTATTAAGGTATATAATATATCTACCATTCTTTTTATTTTTTTATTATGTGATTATTCTGAACACTTCAGTCGCGTTTACAAAGAACATATTAAAAAAAGTCAACATACTAAAAAAATTATATTCTATCACGGTTCAATTGTTTTTTTTTTTACCAACTTAATTCATCATCAGGCATCAACAACCTCCAAGACGTATGGGAAGCGGGCGAGGGTGAGTGTAACGTGCTGCTAGAATCTCGCTTCGAGAAACTGTATGAGAAGATCGACTTGACGCTGCTCAATCGACTGCTCCGGCTGATCGTCGACCACAATATCGCCGACTACATGACTGCTAAAAACAACGTTGTCATTAATTACAAGGTGATTTACATGATTGTATGATCGGTCCCATTTAACATATCTGATATCTCATGTGTTGTGCAATGATGAATCGCGTAGGGGTCCTGAAACCAGAGAGTCTATGTGCTCTGGAGGCGGCCCGTAGCAGCGGTCGCGTCGATCGCGCGTACCGCTGCACAGGCCGTCCGATAATACGCTACCTGATCACAATCCTCGAAAATATAAATTGAGACTTAAGTTACACCACCTACCACAACAAACAAACTTTGTTACTCCCGCAGGACATGAACCACACAAACTCGTATGGTATAATACGAGGCCTCCAATTTGCCTCATTTATCGTGCAATACTATGGCCTGGTATTGGACCTGCTAGTACTTGGCTTGCAACGCTCCAGCGAGATGGCCGGGCCTCCTCAACTGCCGAACGACTTCCTGTCTTATCAGGACAGACAGACGGAAACAGCGCATCCGATTAGGCTGTACTGCCGATATGTGGACCGGATTCATATATACTTTAGGTGAGCGCTGACACTGTTCAGTTAAACCAAATTTTTAAGGTTTTTCCAGTGGGCTAGCCCATGGCGGGTTCCACTAGTACAAGTTCTATGTGTGTATACAAACTTTTCTTTTATACACAGATTCACAGCAGAAGAGGCACGTGATCTCATCCAGAGGTATTTGACAGAGCACCCCGATCCAAACAATGAAAACATTGTTGGTTACAACAACAAGAAATGCTGGCCGCGCGACGCTCGCATGCGTTTAATGAAGCATGACGTCAATCTGTAAGAACAATACACTTTCTAATTTGATTGACCAATATTGGATTTTCGAATGTTAACAATGCTCCATTGCCTACTATGTTTTTTTAAATTTCTTATTTACTTCCGACAGTGGCCGTGCGGTGTTCTGGGACATAAAGAACCGACTTCCGCGATCAGTGACTACCATTCAATGGGAGAACAGCTTCGTCTCTGTCTATTCAAAGGACAATCCAAACTTGCTGTTCAATATGGCTGGGTTTGAGTGCAGAATACTGCCTAAAGTAAGTTATAGGCAATCAATATGATTTAGTTTTATTAAAATAGTAACCATTCATGTTCAATATGATTTAGTTTAATTTAGTATGATTTAGTTTAATACATTAACATGATGAACCGCGTAGGGGTCCTGAAACTAGAGAGTCTGTGTGCTCTGGGGGCGGCGAGTAGCAAGCGGGCGCGTCGATCGCGCGCACCGCCGCACTAACCGTCTGACAATACGCTATCTGACTATTAAAAAAAAAATACAAACCAAACAAACCTCCAACAGCTTAATAAATTGACCAATATTTGTAGTGCCGCAGCCAAAACGAGGAATTGTCACACCGCGACGGCGTATGGAACCTTCAAAATGAAGTGACGAAGGAACGCACGGCGCAGTGCTACCTCCGTGTCGACGATGAGTCGCTCGCCCGGTTCCACAACAGAGTCCGACAGATTCTTATGGCGTCTGGCTCTACGACCTTCACGAAGATTGTCAACAAGTGGAACACAGCGCTTATAGGTAAAGCTCTTTCAAATATGAAAACACAGAAAAAGTAAAGAATGGTTGACAAATCTATATCATATTGCTTATCCAAATATATCTTTTTGACTTTTATTTGTGTGAATATATAAACCTATTTATTGTATAAAATTTTATAATCTTGTTTATGATAGGTCTGATGACCTACTTCCGCGAAGCCGTGGTTAACACCCAAGAGCTGCTCGACCTCCTGGTCAAGTGCGAGAACAAGATCCAGACCCGCATCAAGATCGGTCTCAACTCCAAGATGCCCTCGCGTTTCCCTCCCGTCGTCTTCTACACGCCCAAAGAGCTGGGAGGGCTTGGCATGTTATCCATGGGGCACGTTTTGATTCCGCAGGTAATTATTATTTTTAGTGTGAAAATACCATAATTTCTAGGAATCACTTGATTTGGTTTTTGACTATTAGTTGTGTTTATTTTAAAAAGGCTCCATTCGTGGTTGATTTATATTTGTACTTCGACGAACGCTTGTTTAGCCCACTTGGCGTCACATACCATACATAGTGTAATGTAAACTTTTACTTCGTCCACAGTCTGATCTCCGCTGGTCGAAGCAGACCGACGTGGGTATCACCCACTTCCGCTCAGGTATGTCGCACGACGAGGACCAGCTGATCCCCAACTTGTACCGCTACATCCAGCCCTGGGAGGCCGAGTTCGTGGACTCGCAGCGCGTCTGGGCTGAGTACGCGCTCAAGAGGCAAGAGGCTAACGCTCAAAACAGGTACTTATATCTTACTGATGTTACACAGCTAGCTATTTTCTATATGACACATGCATAGTTTGGAAGGATTTTGGTGCCTTCTTTTAATCATTTGATGATTTGATTCCTAGACGTCTGACGTTAGAAGACTTGGAAGATTCCTGGGACAGAGGCATTCCTAGGATCAACACTCTTTTCCAAAAGGATCGACACACGCTGGCTTACGACAAGGGCTGGCGAATTCGTACTGAATTCAAGCAATATCAGGTAAGGAATTGTGTTCAATGCTAATAAACACGTTCTGTTTGAGACAGGTTATGATGCTTTGCGCGTACTCTATTCCAGGTTATAACGGACGGTTCCAAATAATTTAAACAAAAAAATCTCGTAGGAGTATAAAGATTAAACCGCAAATTAACAGCATCGGCTTTTAGCGGGGCGTGTCTGTCCTATGATTGAACTATAAATGGACAGAAATGAGCATTAGTTTTGTGTGTAGGTCTTGAAACAGAACCCGTTCTGGTGGACGCACCAGCGGCACGACGGCAAGCTGTGGAACCTGAACAACTACCGCACCGACATGATCCAGGCGCTCGGCGGCGTCGAGGGCATCCTCGAGCACACGCTCTTCAAGGGTACCTACTTCCCCACCTGGGAGGGGCTGTTCTGGTGAGTGCACAATCATCATCATTTAATTTTATACAAATAAAATGTTTTCTCGATAACATTGCAACGAACACACTTCGTTCCCAACAGTACTTCTAACACTGATATTAAACTCTCTATAAAAAGACAACCCAAATAAGTCTACTCATCGCTCTACTTCGATACTTTTAGCCATTCAGGAGTACCTGGTCACCTTACGTTTCATCAAGCCACCTCGAATGCGTTAACTGTTATCGGAATTTAAATATAGAATTAGTATGCCGCCTTCTGATGAGTGTTTTGTTGGAATATCGTTGATGATCTCTTTATTTATTATTTAGGGAGAAAGCATCAGGCTTCGAAGAGTCAATGAAATACAAGAAGCTAACCAACGCGCAACGGTCCGGTTTGAACCAGATCCCGAACCGTCGCTTCACGCTGTGGTGGTCACCAACCATCAACCGAGCGAACGTGTACGTCGGTTTCCAGGTACAGTCACATTTTTTAAATTAATCTATGGAATTTCACCAGGTCTTTTGATTACAAAAAATATGTTTAAAATAGTCCACAAATGTGTATGAATTTTCCCTTTAAATAAGATATAAGAAACCGGCGGTAATACACACGATGTAATGATGAACCGCGTAGGGGTCCTGAAACCAGAGAGTCTATGTGCTCTGGGGGCGGCGAGTAGCCTCGGGCGCGTCGATCGCGCGCACCGTCGCACTAACCGTCTGACAATACGCTATCTGATAAATCTAGGACATTATACCCATTTCAACTAACATTCCTAACGGTCTCATCAAGTTTTTAAAATAACAGGTACAACTGGACTTGACTGGCATTTTCATGCACGGCAAAATCCCGACGCTCAAGATTTCGCTCATCCAGATCTTCAGGGCTCACTTGTGGCAGAAAGTGCACGAGTCTATTGTCATGGACTTGTGTCAGGTGCGTACTTTGTAAACGTTACTGCTATGACCTTACAGTTTATTTTAGTTTTCCTTTGTGATGTATCTATTTTTTTTTTACCATTTTAACTGTGTTTTCTTCGGCAGGTGTTCGACCAAGAGCTGGACGCGCTGGAGATCGAGACGGTGCAGAAGGAGACCATCCACCCGCGCAAGTCGTATAAGATGAACTCGTCCTGCGCCGACATCCTGCTGTTCTCGGCGTACAAGTGGAACGTGTCGCGGCCCTCGCTGCTCGCTGACACCAAGTACGTTACCAGCTGTTGTAATACGAATGCCTTTACACTCTCTTAAGCGCTTAAGCTTTAGGAGCTAGTATTTTTCATTTCCAAGTTAAGAAATACTGACAGATATAACGATTAGGTTAGGTTTTATAGGGCTTCTACATTTTTGAGTGGCCAATTTATTAAGTAGCAGCTATTGAATAATGTTTCCAACATGCTCCGAATAGCACTCTATTCAAACTCTTTGTTGGGTGAGTATATATACAATTCTGAGTTAGATACGCGAGACTGACAGTTTATGATAGTAGTGTAAATATAAGTCCACGTGAGCCACATTGAGCGATCTTTCGAAATTGTATGATTCAATCAAGCAAATTCAATCTTGGTTATTAGAAAACCTTATTACTGTATTTTAACAGAAATATGTCCCTGACCTGAAACTGCTTTTATGCAACCAATGTAATGAGAAATAATAATTTAGGAGGAAGTTAAAACACCAAAAAACTAAAAACGTTCAGGTCGCTAATCATCGATTATTGTTGACAGAGACACAATGGACAACACCACAACGCAGAAGTACTGGCTCGACATCCAGCTGCGCTGGGGCGACTACGACTCGCACGACATCGAGCGCTACGCGCGCGCCAAGTTCCTCGACTACACCACCGACAACATGTCCATCTACCCCTCGCCCACCGGCCTGCTCATCGCCATCGACTTAGCCTACAATCTGCACAGGTGAAAACTTTAACATATTCATTACTACACAACACACCATCACGCACACAATCACACTTGTGTGGTATCACAGTAACTTCGTAAGCTCAATACTATTAGCTCTACAAGTTACTATGCAGCCGAGAGGAAGGAACAGGGTCAAAAAAAAACTTCGCCCTCACAAAGCCAGTCTTATTGCCAACATATTGACGACATCCTTGTTTCAGTGCGTACGGCAACTGGTTCCCTGGCTGCAAGCCCCTCATCCAGCAAGCCATGGCGAAGATAATGAAGGCCAACCCCGCTCTGTACGTGTTGCGCGAGCGCATACGCAAGGCGCTCCAGCTGTACTCTTCGGAGCCCACCGAGCCTTATCTGTCCAGCCAGAATTACGGAGAGCTGTTCTCCAATCAGATCATTTGGTAAGTATAACCAAGGTTAACATTATTATAAATCACAAGGTGTAGAGCTATAAATAATTTTCTCAACATCTTGGAGGGGCAGATCCAGATTATCTCCATTTCTTAACGTGGTTTTGAAGCTTGTGCTGGAGCAAGACAGCAAACTTGGGCAACTTGTTTCAATAATTAATTTTATTCAATGTCTCATCGGCGTCTTATTGCTAGTCTTAACTGTAAGATTAAGAAAGGTAGTTAGTTTCTGCAAGTTTTATTAAGAGTTTAAACAGCACTTATCACTTGAGTTATCTTGCTTACCGCATCAACACGCCGACTATGTATTTCCTCATTAGAAATCCCACTGAAGTAGCATAATTTCAACAGGTTCGTGGACGACACAAACGTGTACCGCGTGACGATCCACAAGACGTTCGAGGGCAATCTGACGACGAAGCCGATCAACGGCGCCATCTTCATCTTCAACCCGCGGACTGGTCAGCTGTTCCTCAAGATCATCCACACCAGCGTGTGGGCGGGCCAAAAGCGTCTCGGACAGGTAATTAAGCACTTCCTGTTTATTAATAATGAACTGAGCAGCGATTGACCTCTATCTGAACTGGTGGTGGCATCATCGGCAGTTACCGTTAGTTAAGGGTAGAGTTCGCTAGCTTAGTAACTGCCTATTTATTATTCACTAATGTCCTTACAACACAAAAGCTTGAAATGCAGATGGAGGAAGCTAATTCCACTCTTTAACGGTTTTTTTTAGTATTTAAACAAATAATTTTGTTCTAGCTTGCTAAATGGAAGACTGCTGAAGAAGTAGCTGCGTTGATTCGATCGCTACCCGTTGAAGAGCAGCCCAAGCAAATCATCGTCACTAGGAAGGGAATGTTGGATCCTCTCGAGGTTTATACACGCATTATCAGATAATGTAGCCACATTATTTGTATTTATTTAGTTTGTTATTTCTGACTTTAACCCGTATACAGAGTGATCTAAGTAAGAACTTTTTCGCACCTCGCCATGTGCCGAAGGATTAAAATCGACCCGCCTTGACATATGACTAACGATGTTTACGTCTGTCACTCAGGTGCACTTGCTGGACTTCCCGAACATCGTGATCAAGGGCTCGGAGCTGCAGCTGCCGTTCCAGGCGTGCCTGAAGGTGGAGAAGTTCGGCGACCTCATCCTCAAAGCCACCGAGCCGCAGATGGTCCTATTCAACCTCTACGACGACTGGCTCAAGACCATTTCTTCGTACACGGTTCGTATTACACGATATGTGGCTCACATCAAATGCCAATTTGACGTTTATTCTCACATCGCCTAGAATTTGTTTTATTATCTCGATTCCACCAACAGGAGAGTAAAGCAAACTTATGTTCCCCAGGCATTCAGCCGTTTGATCCTGATCCTGCGCGCGCTTCACGTGAACACTGAGCGCACCAAGGTGCTGCTGAAGCCGGACAAGAGCACGCTCACCGAGCCGCACCACATCTGGCCCTCGCTCGCCGACGACGACTGGGTCAAGGTTGAGGTGCAGCTCAAGGACCTCATCCTCGCCGACTACGGCAAGAAGAACAAGTCAGTACTTTTCGTACAACACCTAGACAATTACACCTCTTGGACGACAAAATATAAGTCTACTTAATGCAGAAAAACACGGAATCAGTAGGGCTTGCTAAATAACATTTAAACTAGCGGCATTTAATGTAGAACGCGTGATTTGTTGTATTAGTGAGCGGCCTTAGGTCGTCGTCGTCGGAGTGGGTCGAGGAATGAGACCGTCTTTACCGAAAATATCGGTATTCTCTCACAATCTGAATCCAATGTTGCGGATGGATCTTTCAGTTATATAATTAATATTTCTGTTTCTTGCTCTAGACCCCGGTCAAAGCCCTGCCGCGTCAAATCTGCGTCGAGTTCGCTAGCTATGCCCAACGTTTAACCCAAATATATTTGACAGCGTGAACGTAGCGTCGCTGACCCAATCCGAGATCCGTGACATCATCCTCGGCATGGAGATCTCTGCGCCGTCCGCGCAGCGCCAGCAGATCGCCGAGATCGAGAAGCAGAGCAAGGAGCAGAGCCAGCTCACCGCCACCACCACGCGCACCGTCAACAAGCACGGCGACGAGATCATCACCTCCACCACCAGCAACTACGAGTCGCAGACCTTCAGGTGACCGAGATCATCGGCATCATTTTAATTAAAAGAAACTCCCTACTGGGCAAAAGCTTCTTTTAACAGTCGCTACCACTAACGGCTCCACGTTGCCGCTTTCGGATAACTTGACAATAATAAGAGCTGTGATCGAGGCGCATTTTTTGATTTACTACGGATGCACCGTCTCTTTCTCTGGTAACTTGTTTTTTTAATAGATGCATCCTTTCTTGTGCAATATTTCATATAAAATGTTTGTTTTAGCTCCAAAACGGAATGGCGAGTAAGAGCCATCTCCGCCACGAATCTTCATCTCCGCACGAACCACATCTACGTCAGTTCGGACGACATCAAGGAGAGCGGATACACCTACATCCTCCCCAAGAATTTGCTCAAGAAGTTTGTTACCATCTCAGATTTAAGAGCACAGGTAATTTTTGTAAAATCTTTAAACATATTTTATTTTGGAGACTATAATTTCCGTACAATATTTAATACCAATGTTTACATTTTAAAAATACGTTCGTAAAGTTACGCATGCACCTTGGACTTTTTAAGACGTTTTTCAAAAAAATCTGTAGTGCAAAAAATTTTAATCATAAAAATGCTAATAATTAATAAATCACATGAGGGGGTAACCATTTTATAAAACGTCGTCGTCCGCTTAAAGTTAAATTGCTAAACTTTTTTCGAGAATGTTTTATAGTTTGGTAAGCTTTTTGACTACATAATTTACCTTATTGTTGACAGATCGCGTGTTACCTGTACGGCACGTCGCCTCCAGATAACCCGATGGTTCGCGAGGTGCACTGCGCAGTACTGCCGCCTCAGTGGGGCACGCATCAACAGGTAACATTTTAATAGTCATAAAGACGGATGCATAATGGACCTTTAATAAAATCCATGAATATGATAGCTTTTCAACGCCATGCCAAATACAAAACTCGTCAGTCATAATGTCTCCCCCCCCCCAGGTGCACCTGCCGCGCCAGTTGCCCAAGCACCCGCAGCTGGGCCACCTGCAGCCGCTCGGCTGGATGCACACGCAGCCCAACGAGCTGCCGCAGCTCTCGCCGCAGGTACACACACACACACACACACACACACACACACACACACACACACACACACACACACACACACACACACACACACGCAGCTGGGCCACCTGCAGCCGCTCGGCTGGATGCACACGCAGCCCAACGAGCTGCCGCAGCTCTCGCCGCAGGTACACACACACACACACACACACACACACACACACACACACACACACACACACACACACACACGCAGCTGGGCCACCTGCAGCCGCTCGGCTGGATGCACACGCAGCCCAACGAGCTGCCGCAGCTCTCGCCGCAGGTACACACACACACACACACACACACGCAGCTGGGCCACCTGCAGCCGCTCGGCTGGATGCACACGCAGCCCAACGAGCTGCCGCAGCTCTCGCCGCAGGTACACACACACACACACACACACACGCAGCTGGGCCACCTGCAGCCGCTCGGCTGGATGCACACGCAGCCCAACGAGCTGCCGCAGCTCTCGCCGCAGGTACACACACACACACACACACACACACACGCAGCTGGGCCACCTGCAGCCGCTCGGCTGGATGCACACGCAGCCCAACGAGCTGCCGCAGCTCTCGCCGCAGGTACACACACACACACACACACACGCAGCTGGGCCACCTGCAGCCGCTCGGCTGGATGCACACGCAGCCCAACGAGCTGCCGCAGCTCTCGCCGCAGGTACACACACACACACACACACACACGCAGCTGGGCCACCTGCAGCCGCTCGGCTGGATGCACACGCAGCCCAACGAGCTGCCGCAGCTCTCGCCGCAGGTACACACACACACACACACACACACACACACGCAGCTGGGCCACCTGCAGCCGCTCGGCTGGATGCACACGCAGCCCAACGAGCTGCCGCAGCTCTCGCCGCAGGTACACACACACACACACACACACACACGCAGCTGGGCCACCTGCAGCCGCTCGGCTGGATGCACACGCAGCCCAACGAGCTGCCGCAGCTCTCGCCGCAGGTACACACACACACACACACACACACACACGCAGCTGGGCCACCTGCAGCCGCTCGGCTGGATGCACACGCAGCCCAACGAGCTGCCGCAGCTCTCGCCGCAGGTACACACACACACACGCAGCTGGGCCACCTGCAGCCGCTCGGCTGGATGCACACGCAGCCCAACGAGCTGCCGCAGCTCTCGCCGCAGGTACACACACACACGCAGCTGGGCCACCTGCAGCCGCTCGGCTGGATGCACACGCAGCCCAACGAGCTGCCGCAGCTCTCGCCGCAGGTACACACACACACACACACACACACACACACACACACACGCAGCTGGGCCACCTGCAGCCGCTCGGCTGGATGCACACGCAGCCCAACGAGCTGCCGCAGCTCTCGCCGCAGGTACACACACACACACACACACACACACACACACACGCAGCTGGGCCACCTGCAGCCGCTCGGCTGGATGCACACGCAGCCCAACGAGCTGCCGCAGCTCTCGCCGCAGGTACACACACACACACACACACACACACACGCAGCTGGGCCACCTGCAGCCGCTCGGCTGGATGCACACGCAGCCCAACGAGCTGCCGCAGCTCTCGCCGCAGGTACACACACACACACACACACACACACACACGCAGCTGGGCCACCTGCAGCCGCTCGGCTGGATGCACACGCAGCCCAACGAGCTGCCGCAGCTCTCGCCGCAGGTACACACACACACACACACACACACGCAGCTGGGCCACCTGCAGCCGCTCGGCTGGATGCACACGCAGCCCAACGAGCTGCCGCAGCTCTCGCCGCAGGTACACACACACACACACACACACGCAGCTGGGCCACCTGCAGCCGCTCGGCTGGATGCACACGCAGCCCAACGAGCTGCCGCAGCTCTCGCCGCAGGTACACACACACACACACACACACACACACACACACACACACACACACACACACACACACACACACACACACACACACACACACGCAGCTGGGCCACCTGCAGCCGCTCGGCTGGATGCACACGCAGCCCAACGAGCTGCCGCAGCTCTCGCCGCAGGTACACACACACACACACACACACACACACACACACACACACACGCAGCTGGGCCACCTGCAGCCGCTCGGCTGGATGCACACGCAGCCCAACGAGCTGCCGCAGCTCTCGCCGCAGGTACACACACACACACACACACACACACACACACACACACGCAGCTGGGCCACCTGCAGCCGCTCGGCTGGATGCACACGCAGCCCAACGAGCTGCCGCAGCTCTCGCCGCAGGTACACACACACACACACACACACACACGCACGCACACACACACGCACGCACGCGTAAATAACTACTCATACCAACACTTATTACACTTGTTTCTTTCACTTTTCATAAATACTTAATTGTTAAAACTTGCGATGACGCGTTATGGGCAAATACTTGTGTGATGAGCGCGAGAATTTGTTCCTGAGTCATGGATGTTTTCTATATATTTAAGTATGTATTTCTCTATATAAGTATGTATATCGTTGCCTAGTACCCATAGTACAAGCCTAGAGCTTAGTTTGGGACTAGGTCAATTTGTGTGAAATTGTCCCCTGATTTATTATTATTATTATTATATGCCTTGCCTGCGAGTAAGTGTTTCAAATTACAAAATAAGGCTGTCACAATACTTTACATACATTCATACAGTGCGTTTGGGACAAAATTTGAGAAAAAATTAATTTGATTTGGGTGTTTCATTTGAATTCATTTTTCCTTTTGTTTAATATGTCTAATGTAAACCAACTCACAGGGTCCCAAGATACAGGCCCAGCTTAGTTTGGGGTCTATTGGATATATCGCATTATGTAAATCTTTTATTTTACTCAATAAATTTATTCTTATTCTTATTCTGTTTGGATTATACAATGAGGCTATTAGACGCTCTGGGGACTCGTCGACGAAGGGGTTCAGTGTCGTGTGTTCACCCGCAACTAATATTTTCGGTCCGAGTCAGGTTTTACATAGGTGTGTTTCCGCAGGACATCACGACGCACGCTAAGGTGATGGCGGAGAACCCGTCGTGGGACGGCGAGAAGACGATCGTGATCACGTGCTCGTTCACGCCCGGCTCGTGCTCGCTCACGGCGTACAAGCTGACGCCGAGCGGCTACGAGTGGGGCGCGCGCAACACGGACCGCGGGAACAACCCCAAGGGTTACCTGCCCAGCCACTACGAGCGCGTGCAGATGCTGCTCTCCGACCGCTTCCTCGGGTACTTCATGGTGCCCTCGCAGGGCAGCTGGAACTACAACTTCATGGGTAACTTATCAACCATCTCACTCATTAACTGCTCTGTTGGTTGACTAACTATCCGAATTAAAGTTTTTGCGATTAGTTTAGCAAGGGGAAAGACACTGTTCGTTTGAACCCCCCAACCTGTGTAGGTATTAACAGGTGTTCGCAAAAAACTGGCACAAATGGACCGTAAGAGAGAACGGTAGATTGTGCAGTGCAATAGCTCCTAAAATCTACCTTCGAGTTTGTACTTCTCTTTTACTCATACAAATGAAGTGTAACAAAAAATGTAACAACATAGACGTTTCAATCGCAATCGCGAGCGCCGCGTACGTGCAATGTCTGCGCTGGTCAGACGATAGAAGAATGCGGCACGCCCGACAGACGCTAGTCGGATCGGGGCCTAAGCTAAGCATTATCTATTGTCAACCTTTATGTAAACAAATGTAAAAGTAGATGCAATGCTTTTATTTATAAATAGTATGATGTGTATGTCTGCGCAGGCGTGCGGCACGAGCCCAACATGAAGTACGGCGTGCAGCTCGGCAACCCGCGCGAGTTCTACCACGAGGTGCACCGGCCGGCGCACTTCATGAACTTCGCCGCCATGGAGGACGCCGCCGCGCCCGTGCTCGCCGCCGACCGCGAGGACCACTTCGCGTAACTGCTGCACTTCACACAGGAAACACTTATATATTTTATATAATGACCAACTTTGCATTTAATTACATGCTGCTGAAGGTTTTTGGATGGCTGCATATGCCAAGTTTGAAAATGTGACGGTAATAGCAAGCCCCGATGCCTCAAAGTTAGATAAGAAGAAGTGTCAACCTAACTAAAAACATTTTGGCTGAAAGACTAATTGCAACGTGGTGCAATGGTATGAAATTGTTCTTCAATTTTGTATATAATTATTAAGTTAAATAAAATTGAATAATTTGATGACAAGTGATGTTTTTTTTTTATCCCGTCCTGGATAAATCCGTCCAAAGTGAGCAGTTCTTGTAGATACAGGAAGTTTAGACTACTATATATAGGTAGGTAGGTACCAATTCTCCAAATAGGTTATCAACTCATCATTCATAAAAATATGTCTTACTAGGGTAAGGTTAACCATACAAACAACGAAGCCGAAAAAAGTTCAGTTGTGCGACGAAAAGTATCCTTACAATTGTATGGCTAATTTTATTTTCGTCGCACAAAGAAAATTTAATTGCGTGCCCATGCCCAACTTTATGAACTCGACCCAAATACTTATTTGTTTCTAGGGTGCATCCACACCGAAGTTATTTTTTGTAGAGCAACATGGTTCGAAATGAAAAATAAACCAAAATATCACATGAAAAAGAAAATATGCCCTAAAAATTGTTTGGCATATTCATTCCATTGTCCACAAAAAGTTACTTTGGTGTGAATGCAACATTACACTTGATTCACTTTTATTTTGTATTTCACTCGAAGTCCATTTTGGGGTAATCTTCTTTGGATAGATAGACGAACAGCCACAAATTGATCGTCATTTACTGTTCATCAGCGGCACAGGCATGTAAAACATTTTTTTTCCATCACAGGAACATAAGACAGCTTCTTATGGACACATTAGCAAGAGCTCGGATGCCGTATGTATATGTATAGTGGTGTACCGTTGGCTTATAAACCAAAACAAGTAATTAACTATTTTCATTACAAGGAAAATTATGATTCAGATTTAAACATCAAATATTGAAAGTATAGTGTCTCGATTTTGTCAGGGGTTTATTAACTCGGTTAGGTTAGATTATTACGTACGGCCACGGAGCGTTCGAACCGCCCGTCCCGTGTGTTACACAAAATTTAATATGTAAGATGACGAATAACATTAGCTTTTGAGAAAACCTGTAAACAAGTTTGCTCAACTTCTTATTTTTTATTAAATGTTAATGCAATTCATCATTCTCCACATCAAATTTTGGGTAACACGGTATGGGCGGTTCGAACGCTCCGCGGCCTTACTCTTTAATTACCTCGTTTTCTCATCTGTCCGTTATTTTAATAGCAAACGTGATGTTCGGTACAAAATTTGCAATCTATTTAAACTAACTTCCAGTACAGTCGAGGTCAAAAGTATGTACACACATGCACCTGACGAGTTAAGCTTTAACTAACAAAAATTAAGTGCTAATACGTTAACAATAAATAAAAAAAAACGTAAAATTGGTCGTTCGTCAATTTCTTTGACTATCTGTCTTAGCTCAAAAAACGAACAATTGTCATTTAATAAATCCACAATTAAAGAAAATATGCAATTTTCCGTTTCAATACCTACCGGAATTAGCCACCTTTACAATTTTTTAGGGTTCCGTACTTCAAATGAAAAAAAAACGGATCCCTTATAGGATCACTTTGTTGTCCGTCTGTCTGTCTATCTGTCAAGACCCTTTTTCTCAAGAACGCGTATCAAGTTGAAATTCATATCAAATACTTAGGTATGTTATCCCTTGGATCAGTGAAAAAATCAAACATCTAAGTCAACGGAATCAAAAGATACGGCCGTTTATGCCGCATATTGAAGGGAATCTCAATGGAACCAAAACCTATAGAGTACCTACTTCCCGGTGACTTAGAATCATGAAATTTGGGAAGAAGCAATGTCTTGAAGAAGTAAAGGAAAAAATCCGAAAACCGTTAATTTGTAGTTACATCACATAAAAAAAGTCCAGTATAAACTGACACTCACTAAGTACGAAAGTGCATATTTAGGGCGTGTCAGTTTATACTGGACTTTTTTATATTGTATTCCCATGATTTACGAACTATTTACATGCCTACAAGTTTGTGCGGAACCCTCGGTACGCGAGTCCGACTCGCACTTGACCGGCTTTTTTTTTCTATAAATCTATACAAAATTGACATGGGGTAACTTCTAAACTTTGATTAGAATATTGAACTACGTCGATCTGCAGAGTCAGCAAAAAATGTCCGGTCCCAAGCGTTCCTCGAACACTGCATTGCTTCAACTCAATTATAAAAAAATAATACCTACTTTCAAGTATTAACGATCTGTGGAAGTAAATTCCCAACTGTAAACTTTAATATGGGAATTCCCGGGGGATTAAATCCTTATCGAATTGCGGCGAGCGCCGCCCGCAGGAATTTAATAACGCAGCGCATTCCGCCGCGCGCCTATTCGTGTACGAATCTTATTAATGTCAAACAGGACAGTCTGCCTAGAAAAAAGAGATAATCATAACAGAGGTTACCTGGTAGAAAACCCATTAAGTCCGCCTTATATTTGTCAATATGTTTATGCAAACTGCAATAAAGAATTATCATACATACGTACATACATTTCACTTGATGTGATGTGAAAGGGGTTTTTAACAAAACCTATTTATCAGACGGACCTACTAAGGTATGTGAGTTCACCTGTTTTTAATCTCAATAGATAGGTAATTTGAATAATTTTTGAGATGAAAATATTAACTGCATTCTTTTAGCATCCTGAATACCTGCCTTTACAAATGTCTATATTTGTACGGCTGTAGAAAATGAATCAAGCGTACGATTCATTGCCAAGTAGTAGGTAGGTATTTATGTAATTGAACTTTCGATACGCGGTCGCCACTCTAAAACCCTTCCGCCCCATCGGCCATCAGTACCTACGAGCTACTGTTGCTGCCCACTCCCAATTGAGGTTTGCAATTCGCTGAGCTATGTCTTTAGGGAAGGCCTATGTATGGCGTGGACGTCTATCGGCTGACATGATGTTGATATGGAAATAAATCACAAACCTACGTAGCGATATATTTTATTTTAATTAATTTGTCACGCTTGTTAATTATAAATAAATATTTGTTACGCTAACGATGCATTTGAAATCAATATCAATGCCGATAACTAAAATTAGTTCTCATACCGATAACTTAATTGGAAACGAATTGGAAGACATGTGTATGATCCGACCTCTGAAAACATAATAAAAAAAGTTGAACTAAAACCTGAAAAAGTTTAAGTGGGGGAGTGTGGCCTGTTGTCGTAGCACTATACGAGTCCAATGAAACTTCATTTATCAATTTATCCCTTTTCGGCTTAGTAGGTCAAAAGTAAAATTTGAATTAAAATTGAAATTCAGAATCTTGTTTACATGGAATGTTGTTTACTTCTCTTTCTTGTTGTATTTCTTGTCCTTGCTGTAGGTATGTGGTGTTCAATAAAGAGTTATTGTATTGTATTGTAATGTTCTTGAGTGTGAAAAAGTTATTACGCAATTTATATGTATATCGGAGGTAGGCACATAGAATACATTGGATATTTGGGTAGGTTGTGTCACGACTCACGGTCAACTGTACTAATAATCAAATCTTAAGACGCGGGAAAATCTTTAAAAAATTTAAACTAGAACAGAAAAGTTTTTTTGTGTCAAAATGTATGAGAATACAAGGGTTATTCGACCTCATATTGTTTATTATACTCTCGTGGTGCTTCTGACTGTACATTCGTTGTACTTGGCGAGGGCCGGAGGGCCGTCGCCTCTCATTGAGTCGCTCTCCTCTGCGCGGATAACATCTACGCTGTAAGATGAGTGCCAAAAGCATCGTAGTTATTTTATCTACGTTTATATGCTCTCATCTAACATACACCATTCATGAATATAAAAATACAGGTAATTTTAAATGTTGTGTTAGACAATTTTAACATACCTAATCTATTGCTATAGCAAAGAAAGTGACAGTAGCAACTTTAATCAAACTTAAAAGTTAATTGACGTCTCTGAGTGCGGCCGAATAAGTTTTTTTTAACTCCGTGAAAGATGTTTTGTTAGAACTGTTTTTTTTTATATTGGTTTTTGGTATCGATTTAATATTTTTAATTAAAAATACATTTGCTGGAATGCCGCCAGTGCAAAATAAAAACGTATCGTACAAGGATGAAAAGGTTATCTATTTAAAGATTTCTATGTTTATGGTAAAAGACGTCAAAGGTAGTACAATTTCAATCACGTAAAATATGTCTGGCTCCCGTTGACATTTTTCGACCCTTCAGTTAATCAGGCAGAGAGCCAGGCCGCGCTGGACCCGCACGGTCAGTTGGTGTTGAAGTGGCGCGTGGACTACGCCGCCAGCAGGATTCAGTTCCAGCTAGTGGTGTCGCCGTCGGCGCCCGAGTTCAAGTGGCTCGCGCTCGGCTTCTCGGACCGAGGAGACCTCGAGGGCTCGGACGTGTGCGTGCTGTGGACCGACTATAATGGATTGGAACATTTTGAGGTAAGGCTGAAGTGGATAGAGTTTTAAATAGAAAGAGTAAGCCTGATGATAATCGTCACAGTGCAATTTTTTTTTTTTTCGTTTTACCTATGAACTAAGCTCTTGTCGTCGGTAGAGTAAACTGTCAGTTCTCTCTTTTCTTCGCCAACCTTTTCATCTGATATGACTAAATCACGGCATTCCTTCTGACTTACTTCGCCAAAGTCACTAAGCCTAGGTCTTTCTCTCCCTCTTTTTTTCCGGACGGACTACAATACGTATTTGATTATATCATAATATCTGAATCTGGTGATGGAGCCGGAAGGAGATCTAGGATCTTCGATTTAATAATCGTAAATGCAAAAGTTTAAACTCGTAAGATTGTTCTTGGTAGATAAGCAGTTAATGGACTCGGAGGGAATAAGTACAGTCGGCAAAAAAGTTTGTGTCACAAACAAAATGTTAAACATATAGGACATGCACGCCGACGGCAAGGGACGGCTGGTCCGGGATCCCCTCCAGGACTGCGAGGGCTACCAGCTCGACGCCGCGGCGCGCACCGTCACCTTCCAGCGTCGCTTCGACACCTGCGACGAAAACGATTACGTCATCGAGGTATTTAACCTTTAAACCTCAACGCGATTAAACACCCTGTATAATATTCTACCTAAATCGTTTCGGTTTAAACAAATAAAATACCTATAGCCTACATAATTCAGGGATAATGTAGCGTCCTATTAGTGAACAAAATATTTAAAATCGTACATACAAACAAACACACAATTTTACCTATACATAATATTAGTATAAGTATATATATATAGATAATTTTAAATGTTATAATGAGTAGCTGAGTCTGTCTGTTTGTTACACCTTCACGGCTGGTTCGTTTTAAATGCGCCAAAGGCTTTTAAATGTGCATTCTCCACGCGGATGCAATCCAGGACAAAAGCTAGTTCCAAATAAGTAGTCATAGTGTCTACATTAAACGATATAATGTAAATTTATAGAATGCTAATCAATGTAAGTATATTTTTAGGATGGCACAGTTCACGTGGTCTGGGCTCGCGGAACCGACAAACTTTATGCATCCCACGGCGTCTGCTTAAATTGTACCTCGTCCAAGAACCACGGCTTCATCAGAGTGAGGCTCTTGACGCCCGTCACGACGCCGACGCCCGCGGGCATCCGGTATGGCATCACCAACCAAGACCTGAAGGTGCCAGACGGTGACACGACCTATTGGTGTAAAGTCGTCAAGCTGCCTGACTTTGTTACAGAAAAAATACATCATATAACGCAGGTAGGTATATTTTATTTTAAATGTTCACCTTTTAACCTTTAATTTATCAGCCTGTTTTTTGTCTCACTGTTGGGCGAAGGCCTCCCTTCTGATTTTCTACTTCTCCCTGAATAGAGTGCGCTCCGGTCCTGCCAATCCCTTTCAAACCTTTTACTGTATGGATCTTAAATTTAAAAGTTCGAATTTCTCAGTTCGAATCTATCATAACCCATGGGAACGAAGGCTTGGTTCACCACATGGAGTTGTTCTACTGCGACGAGGATCCCAAGAAGGACATACCACTCTACAATGGCAACTGTTTTGCTCCGGAAAGACCTGAAATTACCAAGAAGTGTTCAAAGGTACGCCTCCATTGTTATTGGAATATGAATAAGTATTTTATTGAGAGAACATTGATGTGTAGTTTTCGTGCTAGGTAATAGGAAATGTTTATAAATTAGTCATGCTAGAGCAATACTTGTAAATAAGAAATCGCATATATACATGTCGGTCTAAAAAAGCGCAAGATACTAGAGCCAGTCGTTGCGTAAAACTGAATTAAACAAGGAAAAGGACTGTTGACGGCTTATGTTCCAAAGGACTTGATCTACTGCTGCCTCTTTAGCATTCTATTATATCACAGATAATAGTCGAAACCATGTCAACAATAGCAGTTATTCATAATAACTACTCCATTTTCCATTACGTTTATCCCATTATATGTCCAAAACACGATAAGTAAGTATTTAAAAATTCACTAACTTTGAAAACGGCCTTTTATTTTAACATATATGTGTTGGAGTAATAAATATGTAAACATCGACATGTAAAAGGTTAAAGCAGCCTGGGCTATGGGCGCGCCTCCCTTCGCGTACCCCGAGGAGGCAGGGCTGCCGTTCGGCGGGCCCCTGGCCAACCAGTACGTCATGCTAGAGGTGCACTACAACAACCCCGCGCTGCGCAAAGGTACGACAGTCTTCACTTTGAAATGAGGGTCAGTGGAATATTACCCTTTTTTCGTCAATGAAATTAATTTAAATGGTACTGTTGGTAGTGACACTGACTAAGAAGCTAGCCTCCGGCGTTCGCATTTTGGGCGAATATTTTGTTACACGAACACTTGTTTCTGAGACTAATGAGTAGTATTTTGCATTTCAAATGATGCTGTAAAATATAGAATATTTTTATGGTATTTGTTAGCGGGATATCTATCTTTAGTATTTATTTATAATGGCTTATCAAGGTTATCAAATTAAATTTTTTCTGCTATTTATATGATGTTTTTGTACTTCGGTCGTTTGTTTGGTATAACAATTATATGCCTGTAGCGAAGTTAACTCACTTTTCTTTAACTCTAGTGCGTCAACTTGTTTGAGTTTAAGAGGATTATGAGTTGACGGGTTTCCATACAAACAGCGATAACGTTTTCCACCCCCTAAATGTTAACTGATTTCGACCAATTTTGATATGTCAGTCGGAACAAAATTTCCGTACGTTTCGTTTTTTTCAATTTAAAATTTTAATTTATTCTCGTTTTATTCTTTCATACAAAAGTAATGTCGGCCATAGTCTGTTTATAATTAATAAATATTAAAAAAAAAAACGAAACGTACGGACATACTTTTTATTCCGACTAACCACATATCAATATTTCCAAAAATCCTCTTTAATATTTATATTTTCAATGTTTTATAGGTTTGATAGACAGTTCAGGTATCGTGCTGCACATCACTCCAGACCGACGACGCTACGACGCGGCCATTATGGAGCTCGGTCTCGAGTACACGGACAAAATGGCGATCCCAGCAGGGCAGCACGGGTTTCCGCTCACCGGGCATTGCATTCCACAGTGCACCGGCGTCGTAAGCACTTTAACACACACTTTAGCATTCGTGCAGGGATGATTTTATCCTACGTGTAATTATATGTACCTAATTTCACGCAAATGAAGCTTTATAATAAAACCGATAGTGCATTTTTGTGCGCACAGGAAACAAAGCTGCGAACGAACCGCCGAACGAACCAACGACATTACTTTACATTACTCAGTCCTAATTAACAAAAAAAACTACTTAACTACTGACTTGGTAATAACTACTACTTTATTGAGATTTACCGTAACCGTGTGGTTAGTTACTAACGATCAATATATCATATCATTAATTTGAATATAGATATAATATTTGGCAAGGCGCGCAGTTAACTTCGGACCTTAGAGCCCACTTGTTGCCTGTGCTCATTTGCCTACGCATTCTATAAAAAAGCCGGTCAAGTGCGAGTCGGACTCGCGCACCGAGGGTTCCGCACAAGCTTGTAGGCAGGCATGTACATATTAATTCGTAAATCACGGGAATACAATATAAACAAAGTCCAGTATAAAGTGACACGCAATAAGTATGCACTTTCGTACTTAGTGAGAGTCAGTTTATACTGGTCCTATTTTTTATCTATGTAACTACAAATTAACGGTTTTCGGATTTTTTCCTTAACTTGTGCTATAAGACATTGCTTCTTGCCAAATTTCATGGTTCTAAGTCAACGGGAAGTATAGGTTTTGATTCCCTTAAGATTCCCTTCAATTTGCAGCATAAACGTCCGTATCTTTTGATCGCGTTGACTTAGATGTTTGATTTTTTCATTGATCCAAGGGATTGCAGACTGAAGCATTTGATATGAATTTCAACTTGATATCTCCACGCGTTCCTGAGAAAAAGGGTCTTGACAGACACACAGACAGACAGACAGACGGACAACCGGACGGTTCCGTTTTTTTTTTAAATTGTGGTACGGAACCCTAAAAAGTAAGAAAAGCTACTTGGTCGAGTTGAACCGGGACATGGCGTCGTATCCAGGGTCTCCCAGCAGCAGGCATCACGGTGTTCGGCAGCCAGCTGCACACGCACCTGACGGGCGTGGCCGTGTGGACGCGGCACGCGCGCGCCGGCCGCGAGCTGCCCCCGCTCAACCGCGACATGCACTACTCCACGCATTTCCAGGAGATCCGGCTGCTGCATAAGCCTGTTAAAGTGTTGCCGGTAAGTACGGGAATCAGGGAGGATTATTTGTGACATTAGCAGAAGTTCAGCAACGAGACTTTTAATTTGTGTTGTATAAAGGACAAAATGTCAAATAATTTGAATCCGTACTACGCGAATCGGGCAGGATTCTTTGTGACGTTAGAAAAAGTTCAGCAACAAGACTTTTGATTTGTGTTATGTAAAAGACAAAATGGCAAATAATTTGAATCCGTACTACGCACCGGGCAGGATTCTTTGTGACATTAGAAAAAGTTCAGCAACAAGACTTTTGATTTGTGTTATATAAAGGACAAAATGTCAAATAATTTGAATCCGTACTACGCGAATCGGGCAGGATTCTTTATGACTTTAGAAAAAGTTCAGCAACAAAACTTTTTTTCGTTCTTAGGGTGACTACTTGGAGACGACGTGCATCCACCGCACGCTGGGGCGCGCGCGCGCCACCGTCGGCGGCCACGCCATCTCCGACGAGATGTGCGTCAACTACCTGCACTACTACCCCGCCACCGACCTCGAGGTCTGCAAGAGCGCCATCTCCAACGCCGCGCTCGAGAGCTACTTCAAGTTCGAGAAGAAGTAAGTTGGTTCTTGGAATTTTAGAATAGAACAGGACTTACTTCAAATTGTGGGCAAATTGATAACTAAACGTTTCCCCATCTATCGACGCGGAATCGCCTTAAAGGTGGTCAGAAAAACCTGCTAGTCGACGTCAATGAGCAGCCGCCGCCTGAATGGAAGTCGGTGGCGCTGTAGCAGTAATGTTGTAAATAGGGTTAAAGGTGAAACAAGTGATTTTCAAATGCGAATTTTTTAAAGGCCAATCACGATTAATCCCAAAAAGAATGATGTAAGGTATAGTTTATTACTCGAGATAATCTTATAACAGCCGTGCGACTAAGTATAATGAACTTTTAACAAATGCCTGAAGGCTTTTGCATCACTTTAAAAATTCCACATTAACTCAAGTAAAATTCAAGTAAACTTGTATGAAAAGAAACGAGGGAATTAAAATTTATTCAGAATACTACCAAACAATATTTTCATCTTCCCATGCATTACAATAGCACTGGACCGGTCATGGTGGGGATCTTTGTGGAAGGATTATGTCCATCAGAGGCCGTTCCGGCTGTTATGATGATGTTGCATTCAGTCCTAATCATTATAAGGTTCCCTGCTTTTTAATGTGTACGAATCTCTCTCTTTTAATTTAAGAGTTCTGCTCTTGTCGGTGGAGTAATTTCCATTCCTCTCTCCTCTCTGCTAGCTCCTTGACCTCTTTATACGACACGACCTGCACCTTCTCCTTAATTGTACGAATGTACGAATACTTCAACATATTTCAGAGTCAACCACCTAAAACTCTGTGCTCTTTACCATTCCAGCTGGGACAACATGTCGGTCTCGCTGTCGGCGCCCCCGCGGCACAACTACGTGGCGATCGCGCCGTGGACGCCGCTGCGCGTGAGTGCGCTGCACGCGCTCTACGCAGACTCCCCGCTGTCCATGCAGTGCAACAAATCGGACGGAACCCGCTTCCAGGTGCAGTAGCTAAAAGCTTCAGCCCCATTCCTGAAGTCTGATTAAAAAGGCCCGTAAAATAGATGAAAGTAATGGCTGCACTTAGTTTCGACACATTTCTTATTTTATAATTAGGTTATGGGCGATTATTGCATTCACTTTTACATCCTGCATGCACCTCATTGCTTATTAGATATCTAATTATACACCTTATTGGTTCTGCAGTCAAATATGTGTATACATATACGTAGACGTTTATATTTATATAGAGTAAATTTAGGTTTTTAGTCAAATTGCAACACTATTTCGTTTTCAAAGTCACTTAGGTACTATGAAAATGGTACGGTACGGTAATTTTCTGAAGCTTTCGTTTTGTTTAACCTTTTGACCGCTACGTGTCCGGCAGTATAATGTAACCTACGTCAATTGATAGGAACAAAGCAACGGTCAAAAGGTTAAATGGCGCTTAAGTCGTTTCATCGCTGATGCAGGTAGCCATGTCGTATCTGTAATGTAAAAGTCTATTATTAATGTATTTATTTATTTGATTGTTTTCTCTTGTTTTAGGGTGATTGGGAAGGGTTGCCAATACCACGAATCCAGCTGCCATTGCCGCGCGAGGAGCGGACCTGTCCTCCATCCCATGATGGAAATATATTTAAGAAGTAAATTACGATATTCGGGTAAAATCAACACTTTTGAATGATAAGTATATATGAATTAAATGCGCAGCTATAGATCCAAATGTGACATATATACTCTAGCTACACTCAAGAGTACATATTTAAGCATTGTTATTCTAGCCACATTGACGAATACTCGTATCAAACGTCTCTTTTTGCGCAAGTGAAGCCAAAAGTAGGGTAATTATTATTGTTAAAGCAAGCGATGCCAATCTTCGCCAAGGCCGCAGCGTAGCAAAAAAACATTTATTGTAAAATATTATATTTAACTAGAGATATATTATTAGGTATAAATAGTGGTTAATGAGTCAAACGTATATCAGTGATGTATCAGTATTTATTGTATCTTTGTTTAATGTGGTGTAAATAGACGAATCGTCAAATACTTTACCCTACTTATAGTAAACCAGATTACCTGAATAAAGTTAGAAAATAAAAAGCTGTTTCAATTTTACATAAAGAACGTTTTCAAAAAAAAACAAATTTCTTTATTAGGTACCTTATAACAACAAAATATTGTGGTCGGTCCCTCCTGGTAAGTATAGCAATACTTGTGTTAGGAGGTCCCGCTCCTCCCCTACGGAGTTTGCGCGGTAGATACCTCTTGCGAGGATTTTTGAAACTATTACCTACTTTAATTAATTAATTAATATAACATTTTTACCAGTATAAGAAAAAGAAAATTGTGTGTGTGCGTTTGTGTGTGTGTATGTGTGTCAGCATTATATGTCTACTTTAGAAGAGATTCAGTGTCTTCATAGGAAAGTGAGATTAGCCACTCGGTTAATTTTTCATTACGTTATATCTAGAGAATATTTAATTCACGACGGCTCGCCACTCAAATTGACATCGCGCGGTTGCGTCAATGTATCTAAAATTAACTAATGGGGCATGCCGTAGTGGATTGAAAACACTATAGTATACTTATGACGCTTTCTGAGTATCGCATTGAAATAAGGTGCAAAAGTGTGAACTTATTTTTGATTTCGACTGTACCAACAAAGTGAGAGAAGGATCCGTAACTCGAAGTATCGAACTATTTTAGGGTTAGGGTTTCTGGATTCCTGGAACTGACTCAAAACTCTAAAATACTAACATCGCCTCATCCAAAGTTTTTTTAACCTTTTTACCTAGATCCTCGGTTAGCATAGCTTTTTTTAATGTCTGATTAGCTACAAAACTATATTCTTATTTCTACAATTTAAAAAATGAATCTAAGTACTACAACAAGTGTTAAGTCTGACCGTATGTTTAAGCCGTGTCTCTGCCGTTTCGGCAAAATATTTTTGGTCATAAGTATTTCCCGCCACAACAGTTTGCATTTTATTGTAAGTTACTATAAGTCTAACTTATACTAACCGATACAAATAGCGATTTTATTATCGTGAAAATAAAACAAAAATAATAAAGCCTTTTGGGAAATTGTACATTTGACCAAAATATTTGGCCAAATAACAGGTTCGAGTAAACCTTGGATCATGTTGCCAATTCCATTCCGAACAGCGCCCTAATTTTTTTCTTACTCTTTTTTGTCAGGCTGTATACATTTATTGGGATTTCACCCAAGTTCTGAAAAAGTTTGGAGTTCGAGTTTTGGATGGTCGTATGCAGGACAGGTTTAAAGATTTGCAGCTTTGCAGAAAACGACCAAAGCCAATTTATTTTACGATTTTACATTTTATATTTTACAATTTTTACTCCGGTGTGTACTCCTGTTTATTATCGTGCCAATAGAATGGGGGATATTATCAATATTATCACGATATTATCATGATCCTAGTATCGCGATACTGTATTGCTATGGGGGTTATTACATTATCAATACTATCCACTACCACTGCGGCCACTACGTTCGGGAGGCTTCGTGCAAGAGCCTGTGACAACAGGCATCTAACGCTAAAGACGAAGATCCTTGTTTACCAAGCGTGTGTCTTGAGCACACTCTTGTACGGAGCGGAATCCTGGACGACGTATGCAAAACAGGAGCGCCGACTGAACTCGTTCCACATGCGTTGTCTTCGAGGCATACTGGGCATCACCTGGAGGGATCGGGTGACAAACGAGGCTTTTACAGGTGCGGCTCTACTCCCGAGCATTACGGCCACGCTCAAGCAGAGGCAGCTACGGTGGCTGGAACACGGTCACCGCATGGAACACGACTCGTTTGCCTAGGTCGCGAGCCGCATATGCGGCTTTTTGAAGGGTCAGTTGTGGCTCTCAAAAAGAAAGTTGAAAGAAAGAAAGAAAGTTGAAGTTGAAAGTAGTGGTTCCCCTCAAAAAGTTTGTCCTATTAAAATTTGGTATACAGTGAAAAACCAGAAACAGAAAACTGTGGCTCTTTGAGCTTCCGAAAAATTGATATTTTTCCGACATTTGGCTATTTGTCTAAAAAGTTGGCCGACCTGGGGCCTAGGCGAATCCTACTAGATGAAGTTGCGGGCGTAAAGAAGTCCGTAGGCTGGGCTATTTTGCGCTTTAAAGACTGCGCTAAGCGTGATTTGGTTGCTTTCGACATCCCGAGCACCCAATGGGAAGAGCTGGCTGAAGATCGTAGGAAATGGTGTCGCCTTGTTCATGCAGGTCAAACAAAGCACGGCACCGCCTGGTGTGGTCTCCTTAAGGAGAAGCGTGCGAGGCGTCACGAGCAGGCCACAAACACCCGACCACCTCGAGGTGCCTACCCTAAACTTGTCGTGTGTGTGGCCGTGGGATCCTGTTCCGTATCGGCCTATTAAGACACGAGCGAGCGCAAGTACCTTACTGCCGCACTCAGAGACGTCAATTAATTTTTTAAGTTTGATTAAAGTTGCTGCTGTCACTTTCTTTGCTATAGCACAAAAATAAGACGCAGAAACTTTAATCAAACTTAAATATTAATTCGTCTCTATGAGACGATGATTAAGACGTCTTGATTACGGCAGTTAATTCGTAGTGCTACTAACCCTTAAATTGGCAAAAATAAAAAAAAGTTGGGTGTTCAAACCTCTTTAGAATAGAAAAAAAGCATAAAAAATTAGTCACAAAAAAATGCAAAACGTGAATGTTATGTAATGTCCAGTATAATGGACGTTGCCAAATTAAGGGCTAAATCATCTGATATAGATGGCTATCACGATATAATTGACGATAATATTGAGTGTTTTGTGTACAGGCCCTTACGGCGATACAGTATCGCGATACTAGGATCATGATAACATCGTGATAATATTGATAATGTACCCCATGATTCGTTCATTGACAAATTTGACGTTTAACTTTGGTACCATATAATTTCTTATCTGTGGCCAGCCTTTGCCAGGAGCATTTGTACATGAACGTCGTTCGTCTATCTTCTTTCTCTTAATTTCATTCCTACTGCGGTATTTATTTTAAAGAATCATGTCTAACGATTACGGTTTTAACAGTGACGATTCTCCTAACAAAACTAATTCACACCTTCAGCTTCCGAGTCCCATAATCACGCGGCGGAACCGAACCGCATCTACGTAAGTTCTGGTTTATGTTATAAACATAGGTACTGCATTATTCGAAATCCTTGGAAATCGTTACATTGTTAATAACTTGTTTCTAGATCTGAGCGAGCGCTAGGAAATCCAATAGAGAGCGGGAAAATCAAGTCGTTTTGCCGGGAAAAGGGCCACGGCTTTATAGACCCCGAAAAGAGCGGGGAGGATATTTTTGTACACATTTCTGAGTGAGTATGTTTTACGTATATATTAAACCACGGTATCTTGAAAAAAAAACAGTTTTAATAAAACATCAAATAGAATCGCACGCGGAATTTTTGGGTGTTGTATGTTTAATTAACACCTTTATGAGGTCAGTCAAGTGGGTGTCCTTAATATTATTTGTTTCAAATCATTCTGTGGTCTATGATAACAGAAACTAATGGTTTCAACCTAATTGAAACATATATTTCTTTTATTTTTAAATGTGTTTATATTTTTTAGTATTGAAGGTGAGTATGTGCCACTGCCAGGGGATGAAGTTATATTCCGCCTGTGTCCGATCCCGCCCAAGTTTGAGAAGTACCAGGCGGTGCATGTGCGCATCGTGCACCTCACACCTGAGAAACACGTCAAGTGGGACGAGCCCCTACTGTAACAGCCTGAGACTGCATCCAAACATTTATAAAACCAGCGAAGTTACTGACTCCCACTTGCCATACTAAACATTCTTCACTTTACAGCAATATCCTACTTTCTGTGATCCCATGATCCCACACTATGAAATTGTTACACTGCAAACTTTTAAGTAACCTTAATACCCTTTTTTGTTCATGTCAAACACAAAAACTGATTGACAAATTGGAACTTGTTAAATGAATCAGCTTTGTGATGTTATTGTTCTGAGTAAATTTACAAACATGTCAAGAGCATTAAGTTTGCTATTTCTTTGCAAATAGCAATGTATGCAAACACGGTTTAAAAGATTTTTAAAAACGCCCGACTTAAAGTGGGATATTATATTCTTAAAATAGTTACATCTGTCTCCCCTGTGTGTTTACATGAAGATATTTTCTGATGAAATTATTTTATAATAATCTTAAACAGTATTGGTATTTTTTTTATAATGCTACTATGGATACACTATACAAATATTGACACTATTTCTGTCATTTTATCTTAAGTGTACAGGATACTGGCCTAACCTTATCTGAAACATGACATTTTGTTTGTAATATGGTAAAAAATGATTAATGACATGTCAGTCGCATGTAAGAGTCAGTATTGAAAAGTGAGAAGCCAACTAAGTGGTGCTAAATTTTTGAAGGTTTTACCATCATCTTAAGATTTTGATATCATTTGTAGAAAATACAGGATGGGTAATGGCTTCTTACTAGTTGTAATGATAGGTGTGTAGTTGGGCCATAATAAAAACAAATTGTTTGTTATCTATGATCTAACACACCCAAGTCTTTGAGGCTGAAGCATTTGTAAAAGATTTGAAACATGGGGCAGATTACTTCAGATTTGTGAGTATGCTCCTTGTTCACCTGTTGTTGTGGTCTGACTATATGTGAAACGTTTTTTTTATTTTCAATTAGTATTATAATAATCAATTTGGCCTAACGGAGCTTTACATGTATTCTAAAGTCCTGTTATGTGTTGCATTGTTAAGATTTAGTTGTAGAACTTAGTTGCACAAATTTGTTGTGCCATTTGTGATAAAAGATCAAACGATAAACTAACTTATCTTAATAATTTGCAAGTGTTTAACTGTGTAGGTTTTGGTTATTTTCTTCATTACTTGGTAATGCACTCGCTCGAAACTATTAGTATTGTGTTGTCAAACTTGTCCATCATCACAAACAATAACTAATTAAATTAAGATATTTCTTACAATAATTATAAATCTTGTATTACTTAGTACAGTATTGGATCTTTATTTCTCGTTGGCTGTTGTCAATGTTTATATTGCCATGCTTAAGTTCTAGTATTACTTAGTTATAATTATCTTATCGCAGCGAATATATCTATGTGTAAGCATGTCTAGTTGTTTTATTTAATTAAGGGTAGGTAATACATGCGTTTATTTTGTGTTTCGTCTGTATAGTCGCTCAATGTAGGAAGCTACTTTGAGGGTTTCCACTCAAGTGAGGAGCAAAAACAACTTATAAGATTGAACAGTCTAGTACATAAATATGTTTACAATGTTACAACTTGCACCACAGTATAAATATAGCTAAAGCAGTAAAGAAACGTCGCACTCACACAGACGCACGTCTCAACCATTCGTCTCCACGCGACACCCGCCACTGACAGCACTGCCATGTCCGCTTAGGGGTCTCGTTGAGACGTGCGTCTGTGCGAATCCGACGTTACGAACGTTTGTTCATAATTTACTGCTTTAGCTAGATATATACCGTGGTTTCACTTTATACCTTTGAAATAAGTTAAATATATCTTTGTACTCGACTGTACCACATGGCGTCAAATAAACTATTTATTCGAACAATATGATTGGTGATTACCGCTCCACTTTGCTGGAATGAAACTAACTACTCGACGTTGAAATTGAGGATTAATGGCTTTTTTTCCATCTGTCTATAGTGCGGAAAACTTAAAAAAGCCTACTAGTTCGCTCACAGTGCAGTCAAGTGGGTATATTTGCTCGAACATAGCTATGTACTATTGTCGTGTTTATGAAGTTAGCTCTCGCCTTAGCTTGGTATGGTAAATAATCAATGGCTCCCTCTGTATATGACTATGACCGTGACAGTCCTTTATCGTATCTTGCTAGTTTCGTTTATATCGTCGGGTTTGATAGCATTCTTTATCATAGTTATAACTTATATGTAGTCTACCAATTTGATTCCTAGGCTACTATAGAGCATGTGAATGTGACGTAACCAATCAAATCGACTCTTAGGGCCGTATTAATAAACTCATCTCAACTGTGATCCCCGTCACAAGATGCATCAAAAATTACAGTTTTCTATGGATTGACGTTTACTTTGACGTATCTTGAGACGGGGATCATAGTTGAGATGAGTTTATTAATACGGCCCTGAGACGCGCGGTTGCTTTATGCGTTAAACGCTGCGCAAAACGCACGCGCTTTATTTTATTACGCATAAAGTGAATAGAATGTATTGTTTTTTGCGTTGAACGCAGCGGCAATCGCAGCCTGAGATGTATGGCGCAACGCAGTGAGTTTGCCGGGCGCAGCGTTTAAACACGTATAAAAGTATAACGTCACTTTGACATAATTCCATAGTAGCCTAAGAATCAAATGTTTAGGTATTTGAGGATATTGTTCTTTTAATAAAATAATATTTCCTGTGTACACGATTTATTAATAAACGTCAAATATATCTATAAATTATTACAAACGACCTAATTACTATTTAGCGATTGAAACATCCAAAAGGACTTACAAAATTATCTTATCTATTAGCAAAATTAGCTTATCTACCAAAAATTGACTTACGTGATTTTAATTTTATTGAAATTTAATAGAGAACAGATAATCGATTTAACTTAAATGTGTACAGTTTAGATTAGGTTAGGTATTTATATAAAATATTTTTAAACATAAAGGTACTTAAACAATTAATCATTTTTATCCAGTTTGCTTAAAGCTGTCTCCCGCGATCGCGAGATGGCGTGTGCTGAGAAGCCATTTCACGTTAGTTAGTGTCACAGAGAAATGAGACTTATTAGAAGGACATAAGTAAAATTTTACATTAGGCAGCACACGCCCATACTACACATCTATTAATACAGTCTAAACACAGCAATTTATTTAATTAGTTATAGACAGACATTTTATTAAAGAACGATGTACTTGTGATTATGTAAATTCCGTGCCATTAAAAAGGCGTGCAAATATTCAGCTCTATTCAGAAAGTTATAAAAATAGTTTTGAAATAATGATCAAAACATCCATTATTATATCCAAGGGAAAAAAACGGATTGAACTAAAAAAAACATGTATAACGAGAATTAATAATAATCTGCATAAGAGAAACCTTACTTATTTGGACATTTGACACCACGTAAAATTCTATGTGCTGAAGAATTTTATGCGGTGTCAAATATCCGCTGCAGAAGTCAGATTAACCTTTTTAACGCTCCACGTTAAATGTGTCACTGATGCATGCGCCAAGCATGTTGCAAAAGCTATGCGAAATTCAACTTAAATCCATAAAAAATAAAGTTGGTTGTAAACTGCCCCTGACGACTATAAGCGTCGTTGGCACTGCAGGCACGACAGTTCATGACAACTTTACGCGTCCTCGGCGTTCAAAAGATTAATGGTTGACAATCTACCCTTCAGTTCATCTATAAAATTAAAGTATATGGATGGTTACCACGAAACACTTATTTCAAACGTTCGGATGCACCATCCCTTTCACTCGTCAATTGTGATTAAATCGTGAGAAAGGGAAGGCGCTAATGTAACTTAGAGATTTAATTTTCAAAGTAGCCAGCTACATCTCATTGCTTTGTCACAATAGATATGTTGTATGTACACGGCTAGTTCACAACTGCTATTTAAGCATAGGATCAATTGAGACGCAGGGAAGACGTGATTCTCTCATCTGTCACAACATTATTAAAAGCATTTCGTTGTACACAAAAAAGTATAAAATGCATATATTGTTTAAGAAATACACGTAAAAATGTGTCAATGCTTTGCAAATACTGAAAAATACTTTGTAAAATGCATGTAAATACATCGTTGATTTTGGAGAAGTGAGATGTCGAAGAAGTTCGTAAAGGGTGTTCCGATTTACTCCTGGCCGTTCATGTTGCCGTTCTGAAACAATATTACCGACATATAGAAAACTATAAAAATGAATAAGGTATAAATTTGCGACACAGCAGTGCACAGAAGAGTGATTTTATATTACAGTAGCCTTTGCCCGCGACTTCATCCCCGTAGAGCACGTTTAGTTCTTTTCCCTCAGGAACTATGTTTTTTCGGGATAATTATTCTAATATACATAAAAACATCCTAAAGTGAGGATTAGAGTAGCAATAAAATTGCAGAAGTTGATTGCTGTCTTTTAATCTAAAAATAAATAACAAAATGAGGCTTCTCGTTCTTGCACAGAAGTTAGAGTAAGACAGCATATCAACTTCAGCTATTTTTTATTGCTAGTCTAATCCTCGCTTTACAAACTTTCACATGAGCGCATCATAATAGGAAAGGAAATTATTTTTAAAAATGGAATCTGTATCAATAGGCTATGATTTAAATGTCATTCTCAATCATTTTTTATTTAAAGGAGTTAAAAGAACTTTATTTCCTTTGAAAAATAGTAAAATATTAGTAGGTTGGATAATATGTATAATGGTAGGTGGTCACCTCCTGCACTTGCGCCAGCTGGTAGTGGCGCGCGCGCAGCGCGGAGAGCCGCGCGCGCTCGGCGTCCAGCGCCGACTCCAGCTCCAGCGAGCGCACCTTGCTCTCCATCTCCAGCCGCCGCGTCGCCGTCAGCGTCAGCGCCGACGTGTCCAGCGCTTCTGCACCACCACAATAATACCAAACAAACTGAGATGATAATAAAAAATAGAGTACAATCTCATACAAATTGATATCTTGAGCTCTAGGCTTGTACAATAGGTACTAGACAACGAGACACATAATAGTATAGAGTAATAAATATTAAATTTATAAATACGTTGAGACATCCAACACACAGGAACAAATACTCGCAATCTAGAAGACCAAGGTGATCAGGAACAATCAGTGATGGTCAGAGAGGGTCAAGGTGACAAGGAACAGTCAGGAATGGTAAGAGTAGGCCAAGGTGACCAGGGGTACAGACAGGGACGGTCAGAGTAGACTAAGGTGACTAGGGGTACAGTCAGGGATGATCAGAGAAGACCAGTGATGAGGTAAATTAAAAGAAGATTAAGGTGATCGGGAAAGTATTAACGATAAAGGTGATCAGGAGATTAAGGAGAATATCAGAGAAGCTCAAGGTGATATCAGTTAGTAAAGTATTAGAGAGGCTCGATAGTTAGGAGGGCTCTGGGACACAGCAGAGGCTCAAGATTTGATCCGTTCAGATCCAGAGCGGAGTCGCTCGTTGCGTTTAGTTTATCCGCTGACCTTGGTCGTTGAGCCGGCGGGCCGTGTCGCGCGCGGCGGCGACGACGGCGCCGGTGGCGGCGGCGACGGCGCGCGAGGCCCGCGTGAGGCGGCGCAGCGCGGGCGCGGCGGGCGGCGCGCGCGCGCGGGACGCGGCCACCAGCTGCGCCGTGCTGCCGGCCACCTCGTGCGCCGCGGCCGACACGCCCTCCGCGCGCCCCGCGGCGCCCACCGCCTCGTCCGCCGACGTGCTGATATCATAAAGGGAATCAACTGAGTTCCGGTACGCATTGCCACCTGCTTCTCTTGCAGTAGTCCTCGCAGTAATGAACCTCGCTTTAAGTATTTTTTTTACTGTACTCGTGCTTTTAGAGCCATCGCCGAGGCTCGGGCTCCGAATCAGCACTCGGTGCGATAATAAATTACTTTCTGTTCGATGCAACAATCCACTATTAAAAAATCTAAAATAAATTAAAACAAACGTTTTTAAAGAAAGTTGTTTTGAATCAAAGAATTTCCGAGATTTTAACCACCAGCGTATTCAAACCTCTGATTCATAAAATCTTTATAAATCTATGGATCTAGGTTTGCTAGAACCTTAAAAATACATCTTTTGAGGTTGTATATGACACGGTACCCTAAACTAACGCGTGCTTAACCAGACTTAATCAGATATTCACTTTATAATGACAATCTGAAACACCTAAGACGCAAACAACCCATCTACACGTTGAAGTTTGGTCTAATGAAGACATATTAAGAAAACCACACTTAGGGATAGCCCTAGCTCAAGCTGTTTCAATAATAGAATTGAAACAGCTTGAGGCGTGACCCCTTAGACCAGTACGATTTTTCCGAACCGGGGCAGAAACTCGATAGTTGCGTCCCCTCTCTTCGAGCTTCAGCATTTGAGAACAATTTATGATACAATTTTTTTTCATCAATTTACAAATTTTTTTTCATCAAGCATTAATTTTGCGCCCGCGGAAATTGCCACCTAGGGCTGGTCCCCCCCCTTCTCCCTGGATTTGCGCCTGCCTCCGATCTCTGTGATTCGTGAGTGTATAGTTTGTAGTTATTTACTTGAACTTTCCCAATACTCACACGAGCAGCTTGGCAGCGAACACAACCGCCTTGGCCGCAGATATGAGCCCCTCGGACCACTGCGGGTTGCGGCGGTACATGCGCTGGCGCGTGCCCGGGTCGCCCAGCTCGGCCTGCAGCTTGCGCGCGTCCTGCACCAGCGCCTTCACGCACGCCATCAGCGCCGTGCACGCGTCCAGGATCTTGCTGTTCACTTCGAGTTTCACGCCGGAGTCGCCGGCGCGGCTGGCTGCTAACATCTCCTGTGGAATACAATCCAGTATTGGTCAAGGCTGTTAAAGGAAGAGATTGCTATAGTGCAGGCAGATGGTTGAGATTTTGCGTCGATAGATGAGGGGAGACCCTTAAACCTTTAATTTTTTATGAAGTCAAAATAAACCTTTTATTTTGAAGCTCTCGTGTAAATGGCATTGTAGTCTATCCGAGAGAACTGCTTCAAACTAATAAAGTCTTCATTAAAGCCTATCTTGACCTAACGGACACTTACATAGAAAATGTTCGATATAATGTAGTTGTTCTACGCTTAATACATTCAAAGAGAGTTTAAAGCCCATAGAACATGCTGGCAATGGCATAAAAAAATAAGGCGGTGCCTGAAATAGCACTGTTTTGTCTAAAAAGTTAACTGGCGCAGTCGGTAGGATGGCCCATTAAACCTAACAAACCTCGATCTGCCCCGCGGCCTGTTCAATAGCGGCATCCATGTCGGCGAGCTCGTCGTCGACGGAGCGCGCGCCGCAGTTGGTGCGGTCGGCCGCCGCCGCCGCCGCCGCCAGCGCCGCCACGCGCTCGAGCGCGCCCGCGCAGGGCCCGCCGTCCAGGTCGCCGCTCGCTAGCCGCTCCAGGCACTCTTGCGTCGCCGACAGCATTGAGCGGCATTCGTTGTTTAATTCTAGAAACAATTTTATCGTGTTAGTGTGCCAAGCATTTTCAATTGCTAAGATTTTTTTATAATAAAGCTCCTATTAAACTGTTGAAATTATTGTCGTTAAATTACTTTGTTAAGTGTTGTATTCAGCTTTGTAGCGGAAATTCAATGCGATCGTCTCAGTATTAATAATGCTGTTTATTTTTTCATTTTTTTCACGTTTTAGGAAATGTTAGCATGGGTGATTTTAAATTGCGTACCAATGTGACGAAACATGAGAAATATTTAAAGTATCAGTAACCAAGGACTAATATGTACATTCTATAGGGTCGAAGTGTTGCCAATGAAACCATTTGAAAGCATGAAAAATTATAATCACTGAACACTTTAAAAATGCTCTCTTACTCTCAGACAGTGCAATGTCGGTGGATAGGTTTGACACGTCGGCGGCGTACGCGGAGAGCTGCGCGGTGTTGTGCGCAGCGAATATGGCGGAGCGCGCCAGCGTCTCCTCGTGCCCTTTGATCTAGAAACAACATACACAGATATGTAGGTTACGGACCACGCTTCATAAACTGTCTTTACTGAATAGCCTCACATTATTCTAACCCATAACCCATGACAAATACTTACAAATTACAACTAATATCATCTAATAATTTATGGAAAATAAATTCAAAAAGCCATAGCCAAAAACTAGAGCCTAGAGCTATTATTAGGATAAGTTGAGAAAGTTACAGTCACTTGACCACGCTCCCCAAACGGAAAATTGTCTAACAGGCGAGTCACATTAAGGCCAGTTTACAATAAAGCAAAATGCTCCATATTAAATTTTAGACCTGTCTCTGTTAGCCGCTCTGCCAATGGGACAGTTACTAGGTACAATACCTCGGTGGCGGAGGCGAGGTCCTTCAAAGCGCCGGCCGCGAGCTCGGCGGCGGCGCGCGAGTCCGGCGCGCTGAGTCGCTCCAGCGCGCCGCGGGTCACTTGCAGCGCCGCTGCGCCCGCGCACGTGACTAGCTTTAGCCGCTCTGCCAGTGGGAAACCGAGATTAGTCGTAATTGCAGTGCCAAAATGATTCTGGTGTCATCCATACATAAAGTTCAGCAATCCAAATGCAGTTTTCTTAATTATCACCGCTATCGTTTTTTCTTGATTTTGAAATTGAAACTTTTGTTTAAATATATCTCAATAAGTATACAGTTTGATAACTACAAAATCCCGACGAGACTCCACAAGTGCTCGTTTTAAAGTCAATAACTCATGATTGTTCCAACCAATTTTCATGAACCCTTGCCAAAAAATGCCGCCGGAATACAATTTAAGTTTTCTAATAAAATGAAAACGCATTAAGTCAGTCAACCCGCTGCGTTAGGCCTCAAGCAAACAGACACACAGACAAACAAAGACTTCACACACATAACACCCATTGTATGGGTCGGGGATTAAGGCAGTTAAAAAATTATAAATAATTACTCACGTTTCTCAAGGTCCCGTTGCGCCTCCTTTAGTTGTATCCTAGCGGCCGTGAGGTCCGCCTCGAGCACAGTGTTGTGTTGCAACAGATCCTGCAATTCACACTCGGCGCTCAGTCTCTCCCGCTCTATGTGCTCCAGCCTTACTTCCAATAACTATACCGTAGAAGGTTCCAGAAGAAAAGTTGCATGCCGGAAGTCCAAGAGAAGAGTAGTGAATCCCAGTGCAAAGTCCATGCAAGTCGAGTGTTGAAGAAAGAAAACATGCATTAGATTATGTTCATGCAGAAGTACTTGAATTAAGAGTTCGTAGCAGAGTGGGAGATCAATTTCATAAAGATAAAAGTTACGATTTTGACACCACATATTACAATAGAAATGTTGCAGAAGAATCAGACCCAGAATCTTTGAGAAATTGACCTCAGTGCTTATGTTTGGAATATGAACTGTTTTTACAAAATAGAAAAAATGTAGTTAATAATCCAAAAAAAAATACGTTCTGTTTAATTTTAGAGGCTAAACATACAGGAGTTGTCGACCTTTAAGTAGATCGTACAAAAATATTTTATTAATTTTGTAAACATTTTTCTAAATTTTCAGCCACACGTAAATTTTCGACAAGCTACTAAGCTCATTGTTCGATATATATTTCAGATAAAAGGATTTTCTGAATCGGTTGTGTTGTTTAAGAAGTAAAAAAGCACTAGTAGCAGTGTTGTGGAAACGTAAAAGTACAAATAAATAATATAAAGCAGCAGTGAGGGAGGCGACAAAAAAGATTTTTGACTCTAATATTTTTTCTTCCTTTTATTTAAAGTATAAAAGCCCTAACATGGAAATGCATAAACATATTTTGACAACAATAAGTCTGCCACCAGAGCACGTGTCTTCACAGAACAAACAACAGTGAATTCGGGACGGCACGGTTATTCTAACCTGAGCTTTGGTTTCTTTCTCAGAGATCACGGCTTCCATATCCTCCTTCTCTTTCATTCTTAGTATCTGTAGTTCCTCTACTTGGGTTTTCAATTTATCAACGTTTTTATTAACTTCCAAAACAGCATTGTCTTTTTCGGAAATTTGAGTTTTGAAAATATTTGTCTGTTCCTCCATTTTTGCTTGCAGAGACTTTATTTCGTCATTTTTGCTATTTATGACATTTCTATTTGCGTGTTTCAAGGATTCAATTTCATGGTTCATATTGTTGAACATTTGGTCCTTTTCACTTTGCAACAATTCAAAATCATTGTCTAGCTTAGAACATCTTTCCTGTAGTTCTTTTATTTTATTTTCATACACCTAACAAAAATAAATGTTTATAGTGTTAGTATTTACACACAGGACATCACAACACACATTAGTAGTGCAACAAACCTCTTTTTCTGAATCAAAATCTTCTACATTCTTCGCTTTTTCTGCTTCTAGGTCCGATTTTGCCTTAGTTAATCTGTTTATTTCATCATGGAGTGTTCTAAGTTCTTGATTTTTCAAAGTCAGGTTACTTTCGTTTCGTTCTACTATAGCCTCGTGTTCTTCTCTCATTCGTAGCAACTCGTTCTTACCGATCTCTAATTCCGCGTGAGTTTCACTTAATTCTTCTTCTTGTTTACAGATGGTGTCTTTAAGATTATTCATTTCCATATCAAGAGATATTACTTGCTCATCTTTTTCAGCGATTTGAGATTTCAATCCTGCTATAATTTCTTCTGTATTCTCGGCTAAATGTTTATAATCTTCTTTCAATGTTTTGATTTGTTTCTGACTTTCCTCTAATTGGTTTTCATATTGTAACTTTTGATTTTCTAAAGACGACATATTTTGTTCTAGTCTCAAGTATACTTCATGCAATTCATTCGTTTTTTCCTGAATAATAGTTTCTAGTTCGACTGTCTTACTTTCCAAAGAATTTATTCTCGATTTATCATCTTGTAGACCAACCTGTTTTAAGTTCTCGAAGTCTTTTTCAAGTTCGCTTATTCGGTTATCTTTATCTTGTATTACAAGATTTACATTTTCAAGCTGTTGATTTAACGCTGCTACAGCTTCAGTTTTATCTTGTTCTAAATTAACAAGTTTCTCGAGAGTCTCTCTTAACTCTTCGTCGCGTTTCTTTATATTTTTTTCATACTCCTGATTGTTAGCTTCTAATTCGTCATTTATCTTGAGAATGTATGTTTTATAATTGGTTTCTGTTTCTAGTGTTTTTTGTTGCGAATTCTCTAGTTCTGCTTTTAAAGTGTTAACTAAATCATCTTGCTCCTAATGAAGTAAAGCTAAGTTTGATTATGTGTGTAAAAACAATAAATCTACAAATCGACACATGCAAGGAATAACACTGTCTATCAAATTTGTGTGGCTTCTAATTTCAACCGTATATTTGAGCATGAAAAAACTGTAACTCAAGCTGACATAAAATTTGAGATAAAATGTTTTTCTTGCATGTGTCGAAATTTAGTTTAATTAAACATTGCAATATTATATACAAATATATGACCCTAAGATTACAGATAAATTAGTTGCAGTACTTACGATTTCTGGTAAATTCAAATATAAACAATGCGAAAACAAATAGTTTTTATTCCTTTCTATTTAGATTTATAGCAATTAGTTGTTTATGGAATGTATGTTAGTTGGCTAAACATGCGTACATATAGTCATAAAGTATCAAATATTTACTGACCTGTTTTTCCTGCTGATGCTGTTGCGTTAAGTCCGCTACCTGCTTGAGTGCAGCCTCTCTTTCTTCCACGACTCTTTTATACTCATCTCCACTCTTTTCTCTAAGCCCTACTAACTCCTCCTTTACTTTATTAAACGCTACCTCTCTTTCTTCCTTCTCTTTCTTAACAGTTTCCAGATTATCCGCCACCTCTTTCAATTCGTTTTCTATTGTAGTTAGTTTTTCTTGTTGTACTGTGGTTGTAGTTTTGTGTTCTATGTCCAGAGCCTCCATGGAGGCTCGCAACGTTTCTAGTTCGGCTTCCTTTTCCCTAGACTGCTCGAGTTCAGTGCGCAGGTTGGCTATTTGGGCTTTGTACGCATCAATTTCTTCACTTGTTGAAGCGCTTTGTTGTAATAATTCTACATCTCTGAAAGTATTATATTTTGGTTAGTTGTGCCTATTTGGTATGATGGGAAGAGATGAGCTGTTTAAACCTGACGAGTTCCAGCCAGTGAAAGGGATAAAGCTATAGGAATAATATATCTCCCTCCCTTTCACTGACTGAACATGTCAGACTTTGGCTGCTCATAATGCAGCCTCTATACGTACTTCATCCGATCGTTGAGCTGTTGTTGCAGCGCCATCTTGGCGCTCTCTTGCTGCGCCCCGGCGGCGCGAAGGCTGGCGGCTGATTTATCCACCTCTGCTTTCTGTGCAAAAAGAAATCATAACAATCCTGTTCCAGTTTTTGTTGCTAGATTGTTTTAAAACACACATGTTTATTGCACTTGAATGACTGTTGTCGTACAAGAAATAACCGGTGTACTTATTCAAATACAAGAGTTACATAGTTTGCGAATCTTTCGAGTGTGTTTGAACTTGTGGACCAGTAAAAGCTTTTAGTGAAAAAATAGGGCTTTTACTGGTCCATACGTTCCGTGTCGTTTCGTTTGCTCGAATTGACATCAAACCGTCAACAGTGGACTGTGTAGACTACCCATAAATTTGTAAACGACATAATATTCGAAACTATACAAACCTGTCTGATAAGAGTAATATGTTCTTCCCGCAGTTGTGTGTACGCGCCTTTTAATTTTTGGAACTTCTCGTCTTGTACTTTCGCTTTCTCCTCGGTCTGTGTTAATTTTTCTATAACAAATAACATCGGATTGATACTCGCTAACAAATATATCAAACATATAAAGCACTCAAAATAATCTGTACTCGACACTATTGTAAAGGCGTTAGAGCGTGTTCAGATATTTTGAGCAGCTTGTATACTTTAATATATGTGATGGTGGCTACTTTGTGTTCTAATAATCATAGCTATTACAATAGCAACACTAACGTTTTATTTCCGGCGCCTCCGCGGCTAATATTTCTGCTTTTTGTTTTTCTTCTTCTAATTCAGTCTGAAATAAAAAGTGTTTTTGTTTTACAACAAAAAAAACCTAAGAGAACGATTGTAGCAAATTGAAAGCAATGTCGACCTTACACATTATGCTTATTACCTTTGTGTTATATAATTGCCTCTCGATTGTCGTACAGTGTTCGCGCATAGATCCCATCATAGTGTTCCGTTCTTGTACAAGTTGCATCACCTCTGATCTGTAAAATACAAATAAGCTATGGATTGACCGTCACAATCAAGGCGGATATCGGCGGACTTAGGTCTTAAATTCCAAGAAAAATCTGTTTAAAAAGTTTAAAAAAAAAGAAAAATGTATAGAATCACACCTACACCTACACTAGGCCGACTTGTCTCATACGAGGTTTGTAAGGCTAATTCTTAAAATAAGGCTTATGCTTAAAATAAGTAGAAATTTTAGAAACAAAAGGATAATTTTGAATGGTGGGTGTACACTTTTCTTTTAACTCAGTTAACGATTGCGATTTCATTTAGGTCCCTACTTATTGTATGGTGACCATGAACTAGTACTGTAATTAATTCTTAATCATTATTTAAAAAAATCTACCAATTATACGTGGTGACCTGTGCGTTCGTTTGCCTTCTCCACCAAGCCATAGAAAACAAGTGAACACTAGTTACCCACCTCATCCTTCTCAGTTCGTTCTGCAGGTGCTCGATAAGTATGTCCCTCTCTACGACGGGGTCGGGCTGCGGGGAGGGGGTGGCGCGTGTGTCCATCACGTCCAATTGGTCTGGAGTCGTTGCCTGGGTGAACAAAGCTGGGGACTTAATCATGCTGTCGGGCATCATCGGAATCGAATTCGCGTCTGCGCCATATACAGTGTGTTCTACGCCCTGGCTTCTGTCTGTAATAACTTTTTGTCCATTGCTTTCCTTTTTACTTAGGCAGTCGGGCAAAAATACATGAACACTGTATGTATAGTATATTTCTTTAGGTTTTTAACAAAATGTAAACAAACAAAACTAGTTCATCAGCCAATAGAAGTGGACCGCTGAACCGTCAAGTGCAAAGGACAGTTTCCATTGGCTGTTCAACAGAGTCACGTGGTTCAGTTAGTCTACATTTATTTAAGTACCTAAATAAATAAACTATAGGCGATAGCAGACAGACGGACAGACACACAGAGCCACAAAATAAAGCCACGTTTTTTTCTGAATGCCGGCCATATAGTATGGAGTATTTTAACCAATAGGTATATATACAAATGAAACTATCGGGGCGGGCGGGTGATTACAAGTTTGGGAGCCCCCGGTTAGGATATTATGTTGGCACTTTTTGACACACTTCGGCATCCTGACGGCTCTGCGACCAACTGACGACTAAGGTAAGAATAGTGTGCTCAAACCGCCTTTAAGCACAATTATGCCGTCCCGCGTTTTGCGCGCTGATGCGAAATCCTTGTGTATATAAGGTCATTGCATGTGCATTAATAATATAAGTAAGACCATGTATTTTAACTGTATTCTTACAAGTAAATGAATGATGTGATCGGTTGATTACAAAAGTTTGTGAACCCCCGGTTAGAAGTAAATAATTGTGAAGCCCAAAAGGCTGACTGTATGGAAAGGACCGAGCGGCAAACGCAGACCAGGGCGGCCAAACGCCCGTTGGGCGGATGACATCGAAACAGTCACAAAGGACTGGTTATCAGAGGCGCAGGACCGGGAATGTTGGAAGAGGTTGGAGGAGGCCTTACCCGGAAGGGGCCATAATCACAATTATTATTTATTTTTATCTTACTTTAACTTTATTAACACTTTCACGACCAAGCTCAAATCAAGTAGTTTCGCTGCATACCTGAAATCTATAGCTAGTATAGTATGAACAAGGCTCCCGTGTTCTCGGCATGTCGGGAATATCATAGAGGACACGGTAGCCGTGTTCTCGGTCGTGAAAGTGTTAATGTATCAATAGTGGTTATGGAATAAATGGGGTTTTTATTTTTTTATTTATTTATAATTGTGAAGTCCATACGATACTGATGGTGTCGGAGGTGTCGATGAGCGCGCCCACGGCGTCCAGCTCGTCGGGCGGCGGCTCCGGGATGGACACCACCGGCGTCACGTATGTGCCGAAGTCGCTCTGCAAAATTAAAATGAAATCCTTCTCAAACTACTTCTAATATAACCAATAACTAGAAAATACTTGTGCCAAAAGCTTGTGATATATTTATCTAAATTTTGGTACAGTTAAAAAACAGTTTAATGCCAGTATCTCATTAAATTGTAATAACTTACTAATATAACAGTTACAGTATACCGTTATTTATACTTAAAATAAAAATGAACCTCACTTTAATTGTCAAAAGCTAAGGTTACATAGTCTCTTGAAATCTGTATGAATACTGAAAACCCGTAATTGAACCTGTAAAAGGAAGTTAGGCGGGTTCGAGGGCAGCAGCGGCAGCGTGAGCAGGTTGCGGTAGTACTGCAGGCTGCTGGCGTGCTTGTAGAACGAGCTCAGCTTCTTGAACTGCTGCCGGAACCTGCCGGGAACACTTCGGGTTAAGGTATGCACATTACTTTTCAATTTCCATTTGACGATTTTTAGGTTACGTAAGATGTGTACTGCATGAGTAACAGCTTTTAAATGGTGAGCGAGTTGTTTCATAGAACTAACTTTTTGGGTTCTGTGCCAAAGAGGTTAAATAGGTTTCTATTGGTGAGACTTTGGTGGCTGTGCGTCTGTCTGTATATTACATTACAGCTGTTTACAGAATGAATTCACTTGAAATTTGACATAGTTGTATAGCTTGCTTGCCCGCATTTGTTTTAAACAACGAAACAAGCCATTAAATAATTTTAAAGATGTCGAACATGGGATTTAAAATGAGGATTTAAATATTTAAATGAGGATAACCTCACGTGTGTGTTATATGAAAGGGAATTTGTAGATTCCACAGACTATTTTTTTTTTCCTTTTTTTTACAGCTGCGACGCATCCTGCGCGGCATCAGAGCCGCGAGACGACACTGGCAGCTCTGTCAGGAGCCTGTGCCACTGGCAGCATCGCGGTATTGTACCTCTCGCGGTGGCCCTGCAGCGTGTCGGCCGGCAGCGCGGCGTGCAGCCGGAACAGCAGGCGCACGTTGCAGTCGTACAGCTGCGACGCGTCCTGCGCGCACGGGATCAGGGCCGCGAGGCGGCACTGCCCGCTGGCCGTCATGGAGTTGGCGCGCGCGTTGCCGAGACTGTCGAACACTGCGACATGGAACACGTTATGCCAAACGAGTTGCGGTACTATGTTTAGAGTCACAAGAGTACTTAGACTAAGACGCGTGAAACTCTAGAAAAGTAAAGTTTGAAATTGGCGTGTCTAGATTTAAATGCGAAATAGAGTTGAAGGTAATGTAAGTTACTAACAATCTAATATTTTCGGGCACATATGTGGGAAAACTATCGGGGATACCCATTTAGTTCTGTCAATGTTGAAATAACTGTCATATAAGACACAATACAATACAATAACTCTTTATTGAACTCCACATACAGCAAGGGCAGGAAATACAACAAGAAAGAGAAGTGCACAATGCAAATTAAAAATGCAAAATGAATGAGATTTCGAGTAAGTTTACCTGCTGCTTGTAAACTTAGTATGTCATCCATGTAGTCGAACAACTCCACGCACAGTTGAAAGCTGTAACAAAACATCCAAATAAAACATCGTCATACCTTAATGATCAAGAGCCCTTACAGAAATAGCTCTCAGCTCGTGGTCGCTTCCAATAATTGCACTCATCAATTAATTAATTAATGAATCTGTAAATTTGTGAATACTCGTTGCCATGCAATATCTTGCATAATGAATATCTTGCAACAATATCAAACGTGTTACTAGTTGTTGACGTCGTTTTCGGCGATGGCGTCCAGTTCGTCCGCGGTCAGCTGCATGTTGCCCGGGAAGCGCGGGTTGCGCGCGTGGAACTTGAGCTTGGTTACCAGCAGCGCGCAGTACAGGTGCACGAGGCGACCGTAGCCTTCTCGAAGGTGGACCTGCCAGGGAAACACGATTGTGTAGCTCCCGAACCAATTGAAAATCCTTGGATACTTTAGGGTTCAAAGTAATGCGGTTGGTAAAATAACAGAGTTTTATTGACAGTATTTAAAAGGTTAAAAAAAAAAGCCGTGGTAGCCTAATGGTTTGACCTGCCGACTCTTAAGCAGAGGGTCGTGGGTTCGAACCCGGGCTCGCACCTCTAAGTTTTTCGGAATTTATGTGCGAAATATAATTTGTAAATTTACCATGGGATTTTCGGTGAAGGAAAACATCGTGAGGAAACCTGCACACACCTGCAAAGCAATTTGACGGTGTGTGCGAAGTTTCCAATCCGCACTGGGCCCGCGTGGGAACTATAGCCCAAACCCTCTCATTGTGAGTGGAGGCCTGTGCCCAGCAGTGGGACGTATATAGGCTGGATTATTATTATATTATAAAAGTTAAACAATTTCTAATTACACTCCTACCCTCCTTTACAGGGACTGGCAAGTGGCTTAGCCGTATTTTTATGTAGATTTGTTTCTTTCTGTAGTAACAGAATTATTGATGTCTCACCCATAGCTTCCCCAGGTTCTGGATCATGCCGATGTGCCTCTGCGAGTCATCTAGGCACGCCGGGTGCCCCTCGCGGAGCAGCTTGTGCGTTACGTGGCAGAACTTCCACGCCACGATGCGGTTGTCTTGTAGCGGGAGACGGATCGCCACCATCTGCGTCATGACTTGTCAGGTAAGTAAAATGTTCAAGTTGGGCGAGGACGTTGACACAAGGACTCTGTTACAGGATATATTACACAAAACGGCACAGAACAAGCAGATATCCTCTGGATGCGTCTATTTTTTTTCACTACTAACTGGTACAAATGAACTTTATGAAAAGAAGGTGTATTTTTACCCAGTAAGTGATGGCGCTCTGTTCCTGAAACGTGCCGATGATCGCGCTCCGGACATGTTTCTCTTTCACTGGAGTCTCCACGGAGTTGGTCGCCTTCTGGACAGCTAGTGTCTAGAACAGACAATACAATGCGTTGAATCGAAAGTGCCATGGAGTTTGGGAAAAATTAAAGTTACCTATACATGATTAGAGATAAGTGATATGAGGGTAAAAGAAAACGTGGTAGAAACATTGAAACGTTGAAAGATACCTATTTGAGTTATTTGACACCTATTTTTTACATCTACTTATAGGCATAAGATTATGGAACAGCTGATTATGCTTGTTAAGTTACGGCCAAGTATATGCTCAACTTACTAAATACTTACTATGTACTAATTTTAAGCTAAGGATACCTAGCCTACACTAATACCTAGTCTACATTAATTCCTTAATTTTGACCATAAAACTGTTTCCGCATGTATTCGTACCGTACACTGTAGCATTGGATGATCCGCATCAATTTCTGGTATTGACAACAGCAAAGCGCAAAAGCAATTAGTCGCCATTCTGAGAATGGCCCGTTAATTTGGATGGATTCATGTTTCATATACAATACTGAACATATGCTTTGGATATATGTTGTCTCTCATGTTCGCGAAATGACCTTAATGAGAGGGTAAAGACACTCGAGACAGTTATTCAGCATGGCGAAATCATTAAACTTGATACCGAAGACACGACCGGCACAAATGCTTAATTTCCCAGCAATTTCCGTTAGCTTCTGTATTCAAGAAGCTAAGTTAAACCGTTTTAATTAAAAATCACTAACCAATAACTATTGATTTATGGTAGCTTCGTCGACAAACCTTTTTTTAAACTATAGACGTATAAGATGTGTAACCAAATAAGAAACCCAAAGCTGACTCAAATATAATTTACGACTAGGTAGGTAATTAAAATTTTCATGTTATTAACCCTTTTTTATACGACTTCAAAAAAAAAAAGGAGGTTATCTTATTAATTCGATTGTATATTTTTTTATAGGAAAAATATTGAGAGGTATGCTCGGCAATAAATTTAATAAATCCTGTCATTTATTTTAACCCATCCAGTACGTTTGAAAAATTTATGAGTTCACAAGGTTTCATCAGGAAAACAGTATTTGGGCTTAAATCATTACATATTACATTGATTACTTAGGCTTATTTTACGTATTTATGACACTTCATAGGGGTAAACATCGACTGATCACGATATCCTCGTGGAGTTCCTTGGGGAAGGCCTGTGTCCAGCAGTGGACGTCTTTCGACTGACACGATAATGACAACCAGGACAACATTTGAAATGCTGCGACGACAATGGGAACCCTTATTTGACATCCAACGTGCTTGGGACAAAATTAAATACACAACATGAGGAAATATTAGGTGTGGAAATCGGTTCAGAAGATCTATAATACAACACGCCCACATTCAACATACAAACAAGGTGATAAACTCTTGCTCCACTATTAGCAAATTACGTACAATTTTCACGCAAACTACTAATTAAATTAACTTTCGTAATTAAGCCTATATGCCGCCAAAGCCGACGACAGGGCTATTCCCAGTTGTCCACACCCCTTTGTCCACACCGTGGACAACTGAGAAAAAAATTCCCAGTTGTCTACATTGCTGACAACTGGGAATAGTAATTCCCAGTTGTCCACACCCTCCATATTAGGGTGTCGACAACCTAATTTGAAGGGTGTGGACAACTGGGAATAGCCCCGACGACGGTATAGGTAGTTCACCGTGACCGTACGAGCCCTAGCCCTGCCCCTCCGATTTCTAACTATAGCGCGCACGTGTTTCCCGTAGTGAGGTATTTTTGGCGCGACTAACCATAGTGGAACTTGTAAACAAACAAGCCGAAGCAACATCCTGATGTTATCGGTTTTCTTGGAAACGACACGTAAGCGCGAGTTAACAAGAATATACCTATACCAAAAATTAAAAAATCGTTTACACCATCCCCTATTAAAGTTACGATGGTTAAAATGTGTCACCACAGGAAGTAAGGAACATTTTATGTCGTTTGCATAGTTAGAAATGGAAATTCAAATTAAAATAAATCATTTATTCAGTAAATTGGCCACATCTGGATGTTTTTACACATCGATTAATGGAGTGATTTAGCGCTTGATTTGTTTGCACTTCCTTTCACCCTTGAATTGAATAAGTATTTCACATCTTAATTTAGCGATCTCCGGCTTTGTTTAAATACAAATACCTCAGTGAAACATTGCAAAATTGCTTTAATAATTTAACCCCGATCTTTGTTGTCGCAACAAAAACAAACAAAGACGTTCGTTAAGAAACGTTTTTGCTCCCTTTGGCTTCCTACGTGACTTAAGTCTGAAAAGACGACGACGCCGAGACAATGTAATGTTGCTTTGAAACTCGGCAAAGGACCTTGTTATGTACGAAACAACACGACGAGGGTTTAACGTTTACCGTAAAAATAAATAATAGGGTACGGACCTGACTGGACCTCGGCCTACCGAAATGTTGTAGTTCGAATGTATTTTAATTCATAATCATCGCATGTCCGAAAGTATATTTTACTGAAACCGTCTTTATTTTAGGATTTCTTTAAAACACACCTAACCTAGCCTAGCATTATTTACCAGTGAGATATTTTAAAAATCCTTAAACAATTTCAGTGAAAAAATATTTTCGGACTTGCAATGATTCTGAATTAAAAAATACATTCCGACTAACAATAATTATGTGAACTGTGGCGCACTTTGTACAGTCACCACACGGGATTGTTGAGCCACTATAGAACCCTCTCACAGAAAGTCGACGGTAAATTTTGACGTAATTTCTTTTGAGTGACTTGACGTTGTCATTATGACAGGGTTCTATGGTGGCTCAACAATCCCGTGTGGTGACTGTACATGCACTAAGTAAGAAACAAGGTATTAAGGCCATGCGAGTTGAGACGTCCAAAACGATTTGAGTACTTTACATGTTGACGAATGATTCAATCGCTTTAAGGCATCCATTACACAGTAGGTTTTGCTGTCAGCTTTGCCACAGTCACTGCTGTGACTGACGGATAACCTACCGTCTAATACGGTGGCTGATGTTTGCATGATCATTATACAGATATTTTGATTATTGCGTCATGCACCATCAGTCATGACTGATTGAATTGACTGACGCAAAACCTATCGTGTAATGGACGTTGCAGTAGGTAACCTTGAGGTCAGCTCGGTACGCGATACCTGCGTTCTTATATAGTAGGCTAATTACGACAGACGGTTCTTAAGCGGCAATCTCACGAGGCGATTTTAGTTGATCAACTTAAATCGGTTTACGAATTGAATGACAATCGATCATGAGAGCATGTTTTCAATAAAAGTTGATTAACTTTTATTAAACAACAAAGGTTGATTCTCTCTCAACTTTTAAGTTGAACGACAAAAATCGCCTAGTGAGAACGCCGCTTTACACCGGAATTGCTGTTGCGGACAATCGATGAAAATAATCGTAATAAGCAAAACTAGATTTGAAAATGTTAGATGTTAGGTAGTTTACTGTAGGTTTACTGTTGAGTAAAATGTGTTTTCTAACTAATTCTACCTGATTAAGTGAGATATTAATGTTACCTAATATGAATACGATTTGCTGCTAGATCTTGAAATTTTTAGTTTCCTCTCCTGTGTATAGAAAATTAAAACTGAGTTTATAGTCGTATAGGTCGGCGCCGGCGGCGCTTGAATAGCTTTGACCACAGAATAAACGACTGGAGTTACTTGCCAAAGCCAAAGAGCTGAATAACAAACGGTATTTAATTGAATCCGTTTTGGGCAGCTTCATCTTTTTTCTTAAGTTAAGTACTAACCTTGTTACTTGTAACTTATTTACAATTTCGTAAATGGATCGGATCGGAGGAATACATACCTAATATTGTAAACGTACTTTACAATATTTTAAGCCAAACTTTTAAGAGCAATTTAAACACTGCTCGGTTAGAACAAAATAAACACTGTTACAGATGACACACGTATTAGTCAGGTAATGGCCCGACCCAACTGCTCGGTTATTCAAAGGATGATAAAAACCTAACCAGTTTCATTTTCAGACAGGAGTTGGTCAAATCTAAAATACCTATGTTTCCGCGCATCACATCGCGCAAGCATCTTTGCACGCTTGGCACTAGGACCATGCTAGGGAGGTACTAAGCAAGTAACAGTAGCTAGTTTGTACTACCCCCTCAAAAATAAGGCTTCTTTTCCACCAGACATGTGCGAGGTAGTTAAACGGTGAGCGAGGTCAAAGCTTCATGTTTCCACCCAGTGCTAAGAAGCTAAGCTATGAAAATAAACGATCTTATTGGTGGATATCGACACTTCCGCAGCTACGCGGCTAAGCACATCTCTGGCGGAAAAGCAGAATAATAAGAGCAACGTGGTTGAGACTTGAAGATGATTACTTACCAGGAGATGGAAGCGCTTGTCGGTCCCAGTGGCCATGGCTATATTAGTGCACAGCAGTCAGCATGCATTAGTAAAGTGCTGGGTATGGCGCTGAAAAGAGGCGCCACTGGTTTAGTACTGTTAGTGGTGAAATTAAGCGAGAAGCGCAAATACTCAATGTAACATTTAAAAACACCCCGCCCGAATCCGAATAATTTTTTCCAAAAATTAACGGAGAGATACGATCTTGGCTAAAAAGAGTTGGAAAAAATTTGAGCGCTGTTCGGAGTGAAACTGGCAACTTGATCTAATTTTTATCCATAACCTGCTGCTTAATATCCACCTGTCAGAAGTTTATTTTGCTAAGCTATATACTTGTTTTCAATTTGTGGCTCAGATGGATATTGTCCGTGCCTCTGGTCCGTGTTCGTGACAATATGCAAAGAAAAACGACTGACCCCAACAAGTAATAATACTATACAAGCCGTCGTAGGTGTCTGAAATACTGGGGTGGCTTCTCAAATAACCAATGTAAGTCTTTTTAATTCTTTCTTTGTAATTCGTTTGTACTTACGAATGTAGCTTTTAAGCTTTGAGTGTTTGCGCTTTTTGCCCGGTTCGTTCATATACGGGTTGTATAGCCATAAGTTCGACAAATTTAAAGCATTGGGCAAATACTTTCCATAAATTTCTTTTCTAATACATTTTGGTTTATGTATGACAATTCGGAAAGGAATGTTACAACAAGTATAATTGAAGTACAGAATAATATTAAACGCAACATGACATGAGAACATATTATAATGAAAATGCTGCACTGCGGACGTAAAGGCTCGCATCATGCAAATGTGGCACAATTTCTGTGTTATAAATTAAAATGCATTTACATATTTAGGTTTACTGCAAAAGTTGCAAAATCAACTGGCAAAATGTTCCTATTAACAAATAGCTATTACAAAATGTTGTTTGCATTACTTTATCATCGTTGATTTTGCAGTAAACTCCAGTTGTATTAAAATTCTCACAAAAGAAAAGATTACGGAGGATGTTAGCATTTGACACCTGCCTTTTGCTTTCTCGTAGGTACTCAAATTATGGTCATAAGAATGTTTACCTGAAACAAGAGAAAAAAACATTAACATTTTGTATTTATAACGGTTTAAAGTCGTCAACGGGATAAAAAAAAAATCAACATGTCAACAACCAGACCGTCTGACTTATTAAGTTTTTGTGTTTCTTTGTAATGACGTGAGAGCGAGTGTGACGGCAACAGACATCCAATGGCTATTAGTACTTAAATTAGAATGCAAAAGTTAACAACTGTAGAAATCTGTTAAAATATTATATGAAATTGACAATAGCCAAGGCATCATTAATCAATCCTTTACATATTCTTTGATTTTTACAGTCGTTATCGTTACCGTTCGCATAATAGGTATTAGACTAACCTTACCCACTCTGAACAATAGTTTGTGTGTCGAACGTGGCGCGTATCAAATTCAGACATACCGTGTCGTAACTCGTAACGGAGACTTCGTTCTTCGTATAAGGTTTGATAAGATTATATAATCTCGTAATTAGTGCTACCCGACAATTAAAACCAGGTCCGACTCAAATGACGCGAACAAACACCAGGATAAAAATCGTCCACGCTGCAAGTTGACAGCTCAAACAAGGTGACAATTTAATTTGATTACATTATGTAAATAAATGTAAATAATAGTTTGAATGATGAATGTATGTGAATAAACGGAGCGAGTCCTTAGTATGAATGGAATACGAGTAAAGATAACAACGGCATGACTAACTTTTAGTACCGGGCAGCTGGGTTAGAATAAATGTACATATAACACTTTAAAAACGTAAAAATGTAATAGCATTACACTTCTACTTATTTTGATTAATTGTGTACGCATGAGGTGGTTTGGTGGAACTCATGTCTATAGTACTGTACAATCGATTTTCAAAAAACTAGCCTAGAACCCCCTCAACATAGTCAGCGATGAAACAAAAAAACAAAAAAAAACCGGTCAAGTGTGAGTCGGACTCGCGCACCGAGGGTTCCGCACAAACTTGTAGGTATGTAAATAGTTCGTAAATCACGGGAATATAATATAAAGGTTTAAGGTTTAAAGATATTTATTCTCAAAAAAGACATAAGTCACTTACATGAGAACACATTATTGTAAGTATATAAATAATGAATACAATATAAACAAAGTCCAGTATAAACTGACACGCAATAAGTATGCACTTTCGTACTCAGTGAGTGTCAGTTTATACTGGACTTTGTTCCGAGGGATTGCAGACCTTAGTATTTGATATTAATTTCAAATTGATACCTCCACGCGTTCCTGAGAAAAAGGGTCTTGACAGACACACAGACAGACAGACGGACAACAAAGTGATCCTATAATTAATTATAAAGGGTCCTTAAGGGTTCAATTTTTTTCATTTGAGGTACGGAACCCTACAAAAACATTACTATCCGTCCATTCGGCGCTGCAACGATACTACATACAGACGTACGACAGACAGACAGGCAAAAACCCCTTTTTTAGTCTGGGATTAAAAATAGATAACGCAATATTAAATGGCAAAATAAAAATTACTATTAACACTTTAAAATGGTTTCAAGAAAACAGACCTTGTACCTTATTAGTCAGCGGGGCAATACTGCACGAAATGAATAGCTATAACCATCATTAATTAATTAGCAATAAGTACATATAAGCACTAAAATAATACAGCATAAAAAATAGTTTCACTCTCAGCAGGTAACCATAACCTAAGTAAACGTTATCTTTCTTAGAGAAAGTGTTATGTGTGATATTATATAGAGAGCACTTGTCACGATTCCACACCGTATTTGCGTTACTGACCTTCAAGTTTGCTATCAATACAATACTATACAGTACTATAAATACAATAGGTAAGTTAGAAATCATATTTACAATGTAACTAAAATGCCTACGGTCGGTGATGCTTCTAAAGGTGGACATTCACGGTCAGTTAAACTGATCAGTTGAACTGACGTACATCCAAAAACTGACCGTGAATGTGAAATCTTAAGTTAAAATTATACGAACTCAAGGTCAGCTTCTGGATGTACGTCATTTAACTGATCAGTTTAACTGACCGTGAATGTCCACCTTTAGGGTTAGAATTCAAATTAAGGATTAATTTTGGGAGAAATCTCTTCTTATTTCACCAGTAATAAACATTATTGCAAGACCATCTCCGGAACTCCTTGAACTCACACGCATGTCTCTTTCAACAGTTTAGACTCACGTTTTCTGTGTATAAATTATTCAGTTAGGGAACCTTTTAATACAATGACTTGTTGATCATTTATAAAAACACACCCCAACGAATCGACTAATGCCCGGTTCCTATATCCAAACCGCGGATAGATAAGGATACCTCGAGTTAAAATTTGACATTTGCCACGTACAACATGTGTCAAATTTGAATTTGAAGTAACCTTATCTACCCGCGGTTTGAATATAGGAACGGGCATTAACACATCAACTTGTAACAATTTAGTTTTCAATTCCAAACCGACACCGAGAATCGAATTAACGTAAACCCTGTAAATTGTAGGTGACCGAATGACTTAAAGTGATGAAACAAACATTGTGTTTGTCTGAAGAAACCCTACTCGGCAGCCTTCACCCCTTGAGCGGTTCACGACGTAAATACCACACGGTAAATCATGCCGGTAGCAAAACGTGACACTAATCTCTTGCAGACACCATATTGTAAGCGGTCTTTATTCATTTCATTCTAAAAGCATTAAAGAACTCTCACCGACTTTTTTTACAGATACATCTAAAGAAATACGCTTTTCACATTTTAAATTTATTCTTAGAAATGGCTTTCGAATTACCATATCCCAATTCCGGTTATCATGACATACCATGACGACTCAAATTGGTGATAATAATAATAAATAGTTAAACAATCAAATTAGATGATGCGGTGATTCAGAAGGTTCAGTCTATTAAAATAAATGAATTAATTGATTCAAATAACACACAATACGTGGCATGAATTATTATACATTGTATTTTGTTTTTACTTGCCTCACAATATGGGGTAAAGAGCATCTACTAGCATTCATTGTTTCGACAAAAATTTAGAGATGAGCGACCCTGACGTTTGCCGGCTACAGTAACAGAACCTACTAAACAAAAAAAACTAGCAACGCTATTCAACAAGTCATATCTCCATCAAATAACACGTTACAATTTCAATCATATTCACACTATCATCTGATTCAATCTAAAATGAGCCCCATTTTGAGTTGTAACGGTTGAATCGGAGCGCGGTTGCCCACGCGCAGCGGACGGAGCTAAATCAGGAAACTGCACTCACGAGATCGGAGGGATCGTTCGGTTCGAAATAACCCAACGGATGGAATACTATTCGTTTTGTGTACAACATAAAGATTGTTACAAAGTAAGAGCGATGTCACTATACCATTTGTACCATTTTATATCATTGTCTATTGTAATAATAGATAGAGGATCATATTTGAACAGGACCTATATAGGTTTCGGGACCTAGGTCATGACAGGCGGCCAGAAACACAGAATGATAAAGGCTTGCAACACACAAAACACTCTAACACAATAAACTCTTTTTATTTGGGGTTAAAAATAAATGCTGGTATTGAGAATTTGAACCAATACAACATTTTCCTAAGTATCCTTCGATAAAACTATTGGCGAGGGCGTTGAGGGCTTGCACAGGGGGCGGTTGACCAGATAAGATTCCAAACCACTCGTTTACACAATTAGGAATATAGTCCCAGGTACTAGAACTATGATCAATATGTTTTAAGTCTTGCTTGATACATATTTTTATAGTTTAACCGTAGAATATGATTTCTTGCAATCAGAATCTGCTACGACCGTATTCATGTGTAACAGACGTAAGAAGATTTAAAAGTAAAAGCCTATTTAATTACTACAAACGAAATATTTAAGGTGAGGACTAGTGGGTTAACGCAAGATGTTCGCATCTCGGTTGTCACTCACTTACTAATTGCACACTTGCTAGTTAGAACTATGTTAGTGTCTCCGCACTGGCCTCCAAGTCTTGCATTATAAGATCTCGATCTTGCATACGAAGTATCACGAAATCGAGGCAGATACATTTAAAAACAGACGATTAAGTAAAAAAAATCTCTTATCTCTGGCCAGATTTTGACGAACACCAATTTAAATTAAGACTGCCACCCCAAATAAAGTTTGACACCCCATACTGCATAATTCAAACACGTGTAAATTCCCAAATTATAGAGAATTCCAATGCCAACACTTCAAATATTAATAACATTCATGAATATCTGCAGGTAAACATGTGGGGCTCTACTCACAAAATCGCATTTCAAAGTTACGTTAGCTCTGTTTTTTTTCTCTCAAGCGCAAGGGATAGAACTTCCGAATGTAAAAGATTACATTCAACATAAGAATGTTCCTCGGAGTAGCCTAGCAGCGCCCACGCAGCTTTTCGAGGTGTGAATGGGAAGCGGGACAATGGCGGATTTCACAAGACACCATTGTACATTGTGTCATATTCAATGGACGGTAGGGACCAAATTATAGTTCCCGTGTTTCACAATGCGACACAGATGCAAATCTTGTGATAAATGCGCTAATAAAGCTACCTACAGATATATGGTTAGATACGGTTTGTGTACAATGTGCATATGATAAACGCTTGCTTATAAAGACAGCAGCTTGCCCACGGTAAACCATTAAGGTTAGAGGACTTGGAGTTAGTTAAACCTTGGTCCCAATACTGGTACTAAAGTTGACAAAATGTAGCCATCGTGTGCGATGGCGAAGATTTGTTTGATAAATAAAAATATACACGTGCCGGCCGACCTGCCCGAGCTTTAACCACACGTTGGAGTTGCACTGAGGTCAACGCTGGGACCAATCTCGCTTCTGTGTATACCTATGTAGTAGATTGCTCTATATTTGTGGTTTAATTGACCTCAAGATAAGATTTTGCATTATCAGACCTTTTATACGTGCAGCCTGTGGGCTAACTGCTCCAAGAAGACACTGAATGCCCTGCGTGTTCAATACAATAATAGTTTCAGGATGCTGATGAGCTTGCTCCGTTTTTGTAGTGCTTCTGGCATGTTTGCATAGGCGCAAATTGATAGCTTTGGCGCCGTGATGCGGAAGCGGGCTACGTCGGCGTGGTGTCGCGTACGAGACAGTCCCAACAGCATCCTGCAGCTGGTTTGGGTCTCACCTACTTGCGGCTTCATAGCCTATTGGGACTCCATTCATATGGAGTCCAGAATTAATATATATATAGAATTTTTTAAATAAATATTTTTATGTTAAGTTCTAACTTAGTTTAAAGGACTTTTATAACTAACACGATGTCCATAGACATCTGTCTAAAATGAAAATTTTGAATTTAAATTTGAATTATTTTTGCACATTGTTTGTCCATATTTGCACATTGAAATTACGTTTTCCTTTAAAAGGCAACGATTAATATTAAACAACTGTATTTAATGATGTCATAACAAGTGTAATAAATAAGGAAGAAAATGTTGCAGTTTGGGCAGAACACTCCCGATAACAGAACAATAAATAAATTACACTGCAATGACATGGCGAGTAATTACGAATTATGTACGTAAATACAAGTAACCACATCACGTGTCAAATCTGATTGGTCACAAGATTACCTACAGTAAAGTGTAATACCGGGTCTCCAACCATACTATAGTTTTCCTTTCATTTCAAACCAATAGACACTAGACAGCTCAATTTATTTAAAAAATGTACAAGTAACAATCCACGTGAGGTGATGTAGACGTAGCTAAAAGCTGTTATGATGTGAATTTACTTTATAAGAGCGTAATTGCACATCCTATGAAAATATGCTCAAGAAATTGATATTTGCTCTGTTCTAGACTCACTAGACTGGGCCGTCACCAGTCAACATTCTTGGAACCTCATTATCGCTTTCGCTTTCGAATCTGATGAGGTGCGTAAGCACTATAAGCGCTTGAGAGTTTAGAAAGAACTACAAAACAAAGCATAATATTCGTAAACATGCTCATTTGTCTGAGAAATTGTAAGTTAAGAGTGGAGCGATAACATATGATGTGGAACTGGACAGTGAGCTAAAGAACCTACACTACCTACCTATGACTAACCTACTGACATGATCTGAGTGTGTGCATGACGTAAACCAAAGACCGCTAGTAAAGATCACTAGATTTACTTAGCTGATCAAACTTACGAGAGAAAAGACGTACGAAGAGCTTTGTAAACTGATTAGTGATTCGAGTGAGCTACAAAACAGCTAGTATACGACTTGTATTATCTTCCATGTCGCTCAATTCTTTCCTTTTAGACTTGGCTAGTCCACCTGGTACGTAATCTAAACAATAGAAATTAATTTTGTTTAAATTCGACCTCGCTTAAGCAAATTTGTTTCCGATCGATTTCTGTATTGTATTGTTTTGTCTTACACTTGCTTTTTCTGGAAAGGGAAATAAAGCAAGAAACAAAATGACCTACATTATGAAAACGTTCGGAAACAACTTGATTTAAAATAAGAAGTTGCATAGACGCACTGAATAAACAAACAGTATAGCAATGTCCACATCATCCCGCAGGACGAAAATTTCTGCCAAACCCCCAAAATAAAATAGCCCCAAAACATCGCCAAACAACAATGCATCAGAATATCGAAGTATGCTCAACTAATAACTCAGTGGGCGTTCACGCACCAATTGAATTAAACGGTATTACTAACACTACAATTACGAGCGTATTGTAATGTGAGCTAACACTACGCAGCGGTGAGGAAATGTTTAACTATGCGGAACCGACGACCTGAAATGGTACGCTATCTATTAATAGGCGAATCATGTACGAAAGGGAACTTAGGAAATGCAGGTAAATTGACATGTTACTCAACTACCAACAAGTCGCCATACAGTTCTTTGTCAGGGAAATCTATTATGTAACTGTCAACGACAGTAAAACTGCAGTTTCACTTGACTTGCATATACTGTTAAAATAATATATGACGACACTACATTTTTACTGGAGAGTGATTTGAGAAGAGTTTGCTGGAAATCTTTAATAATGTCAAGAGTACAGTCAACTTTGTAATTCATTAAGAACAATCTATCAGTGAACCTTTTGTCCAATAGATAATAATATAATATTTTTGAATATTTTCAAAACAAATGTTCCGTTAAAGAGAGTCAAACGCAATACTATCGTGTAACGAACACGAAGTAAGATCTTAATTAGGTGTCACTTATTACTTGAATACCGCTTCAATGACACTTATTTTGAAAAATACTGTTTTAGGTTTGTGTGTTTAGATTATTTCGAGATTATAAGGCTTCTGTAGCCAAGCCAAGTAGTCGAGTAGCTGTTGAAATCAATATTTTATGGGGGATTTATTCACTACTGTATGAATTTAATAAAAAGGCACTAAATTATAAATATACGATATGAAATATACATACAATATATACAAAAATACATACAAATATACATACATAAGACACAGTAAGGCCGTAAAATTACCCATAACCCTTTCAGCTAGCATGACACATATGAATGTGTCATGCTAGCTGAAAGGTCATAAACAAATACAAATTATGACCATAGGAGCTGAAAGTTTAAAATTATGATATTATCAAAATTTCCTCATGTAAAATGACCATAATCGTGTTCACAATAACAGGAAAGATCAAGAAATCCCATATGGCACAGGTAAAAACGAGTTTGTTTTACAAATAGTAACATAGGGAGATTCGGGAAGCTGGCGGAAGAGGATGTGGCGGTGATTGCCCCCGAGCACTTGCCATCTGCCACCAGCATAACCAACATAACCTGAACCCTCACTTGAAAGAACCTAAATACAAAACTAAGGCCAATGACACATGGTAAATATGGTCGGTGATTATGAGCGAGATAAAGCTACTATTATTCAGTTGCCGGACAATGAAATAACGGATACTATGAGAGCAGAAAATTGGTGTGTGATTGTCAAAAATGTGCAAACGAGATACCATGATAAATGATGATTTACAATTTTTTTTAGGTTACTGACCTAAAACGAGTCTTTGAGAATTGGCTACGAGGTAAATTCTAACTGATACGAATGTGGTTGTTTATCCTTATGCCGCGGGACGACGATAAACATATTCTAAACAGACAAAGTTTTGGAATGCGATTTAATAACATCATCAACATAATAGTATTACTGCAATTTACAAACAGGTACAAAAAATGAGAGCACTTTTCGAAGTGAAATTGGCAACGTGACCCAATTTTTACCTAGAAAAAAATTATATACAGTGGTTGTTGCCATTTGAGAATATTGAAGTTCTACCTGCCGCCAAATTTAACTTTAGACGACACGTCAAAAATGCATCTCATGTGTATGATGTGCACCTCAAGTTGCTTAATTGGAGTTAATCACATTTATTAGCTACATTTTAACCTTTGATCTTCAAATTCTGACGACGTGCACGTACTGATTGCCAGGCAATCCACGAGGTTTAAGGGTTGTTAATTTTAATTTCTTAAGATAAAAAAGCCTGATCCCTAAATTTCAAGTTTTCGGGTTTTCAAACCATGCTTTTTGTTTAACTTGCTTACTACAAAATTAACGCTGTCAAGTGACGCCGTTATCAGAATTACCTTTACCTGTTTTTTTGTGAACTCTAACGTGCGTACGTCATAATGGAAATCCGAAAAATAATTTAAATACACCAACGACTTGGTGACGAACAAAATACAAATAAATGTATGTATTGACCAGACACGCTTTTCCGCATCGTATTAGCTGAGAAACTACATTATAAAGCAGTTTGTAACTTTTAGTAAAATCATTGTCTTCTTATGAGTATTTATACTGCCTTTCAACTCCAAAAAGCAGAATGAGCATATGGACTTCTTACTATGATAATGCCTGTTTGTAGCAGCTTCTTGATTTGCATAGCCTAGCCTACTTCATTCACTGTCGAAATGATTGAGATGTTAATCAGCGTGCAGTCACACACGCTGCTCCCCATAACCGGTGTTCGCATAAACTAACAGTAAAAAAGAAATGTAATGCGAATTAAGTAAAAGTCGGGAAACTATAATTAGAAAGGGGAAAGACGGAGACACGTGGAAATCGATTCTGCGAAGTGTGATGAAAGCTTATCGCCAGCTTTCGAAACTATTCTAGAATGAGTTCTGATTAACACTTCTTGTATTAATATGAAGTTAAAGAAAACAGTATTTATTATACGTGTTAATTTGAGGTGTCACGGGGATCATCCTAGATTGACCTAGGAATTAATTGGTTACAGATAGACACTAGTTATCTTCAAAAATAATAAAACTAAGTCGCTATTTCTGGCTGTAGTTAGTACCATCAATACGAGTATATTATTTTTGAAAAAAAAAACTCTGTGTTTTCCTTATCCCAAGCGTAATTTCACGATAATTATTTTTAAACAGTGCGAGTAGGTTTGCGTAGCCTTAACTTAACCAGTTTCCCACACAAATTTACAGTGTTTAACACTAAAGTGTGAAAAAATGTATGAGTACTAAAATTAAATTACTTCCCGGTTGAAATATGGCGTGTTTAACTAAATTACTGGGTCAGTGTTGCATAAAAACCGGTTCGGGTCAGCTCAGCCGGCCAGCGGCCCGCGAACGCAAGCTCAGTCAGAGGAAACTCCTTAGCTAATGACTCATTAGACTTTATCACCGACAGGGATGTTTACACTTTGAACATGCTTCGACCAGAATTTTATAGCATTACCTACGTTTTACTTAGCACGTGTTGCAATTATCAGTACTACTGGCAACATCTCGATTCATGAGTTAACAAAAGCATTATACTGCCGTCCATAAAACTGTACCACATTGAAACAGCTACAGTACACACAAATATTTCATTCGCGGGTCAAGTAAGGTGAGTGTGTTATCGATGAGTTCTTAATGAGAACACTGTTTAAGGTCACAGAATCTGCGCTCCTCTCCTACTCCTACTACTAAACCGAAGTCTGTGTCCCTTTCAGAGAATTTCATCATGATCATAATCATAATACTGGAGAGTATCATCACAGAATATATCACATGCAGCAATATACATAAAATAATGCAAAAAGCATCAAGAAGGAAGCTGTTACTCAATGAGATGATCGCATCCTGCGCGATAAAGAGCCGATTGTCCAATAACGCACCAATGGCCGCTATAAAGTGATTCACTGTCGTTTAATTTGATTTAATTGTTCTACTGAATGAAAAGAGGTCTTTTAAGTCGGTTTAAAAGCCTTCTTATGTGAACTTGCGTTATTATAACGAATGTATTGCAACAGGGTTATTTGAACAAGTTTTGATAACATTTCCTGTTAATTATGACCAAAATAACAACTCGTAACTGCCCAAGTGCTACGTCGAATGAATATAAGACTAGCTTTACTTCATCCATGTGATTGGTTTATAGCTATCCAATTGGGATCTAAGCATCACTAAGGAACTCGGGTGACGTCCACTGCTGGACAAAGACCTCCTTCAAGGTTCGCAACAAAAATCAGTGCCGTACCAGCGTCTGCAGCGGATTCCTGCTACCTTCACCAGGTAGTCGCGTCGATCTATACATATATGTTTATCAAGCAACGTTTGTCGACTAGATTTCGAACGAAATAGCCGTCCATCTAAACCCGCTAACTCTCACGTTAATTCCATTTGTGTGATAAGAACATAAGTTATTCAAACTGATAGGAAAACGAGGCAATACGATAATTTAATGGCTCGGCTAATAGACACTAGACACCATAGTTCTAATTTTGCTACTGAGTCAAATAGGCGTAATCGGTGTTCTATCAATGGACCTAAAGACCTTTTAACGTATTGCTCATTATTTTTGTGTGTCCTCTTTACCTCAGCGGAAGTAACACATCCATTTATGGCGAAATATGGAGGTTTCAGGAGGCATTAGCCGGTTTATAAGTAATTGAAATCCAATGTTAAACTGGAGTAAATGATGAGCTAAATAGAAATAAAAATTAAGGTAAAGGCCTCGTTTCTCCAAACTAACTTGCCTTAATAGGAACTAGGAAGTATTAGATACCTACACGAAACGGCAGTCGAGTGTAATACGTTATTTACAACTATTACTTTAATACATCCAACATAGTATTATCTAAGAGTACTGAAGCTAACTGAGAAGGCAAGATGAATACGAACTAATACCATATTAAATTTTATTATCTATATCTAAAACAAGAATTATAAAAGCTCAATGTAGAACCTGTCCTCTACGTAACATTTTTCCAAAGAATCATCTCACGTAGCAAAAAACCAAAAATACCATCGACAACCATGACTATAAACTAGTTATTAATGTGAGAACATGATCGATATAAAAACCGGTTGGAATTACAAAACTTTTTGCTCACTGCAAAAACCGCATGCGATTGCAACCTTGTATCAGGAAGGCTAGCACAACTAGATCGTTTATGCATCTCTCTAGTTAAGTACTAATTAGATAGAGGAAGACGAAATAGTTGTGCAACCCCTCGGTACTTAACACATTCAGCGCCCATGGACGTAATTTTATTTGTATGTGACGCACCGTGTGCGTCTTGAGCAACGAATACGTGGCCAAGAACTTGATAGTGTCAGTTTTGCATGGCTTGCACGGATGCCGCAACTAAACGTTTTAGATTTTTGATTTATTTATTTATTTATTTAATACAATTCTATGCATTACAGGGAACCCCAAATCGCTTACAATGCTAATTGTTAAGTACTAGAAGTGTACATAAAGTTAACTAATTAAATAAATTACAAAAGCACCTAATTTTACGCAACAATGAGTGCCAGCTGTCGGCAAACACATCGGCATCCTGCTCCTGCACGTGATGCTCGCAATGGGCCAATAAGAAATACTTATTTATTTTATTATATATGTTATAGGGCACATCATTGCAAGTTTTTTTATTTATTTATTTAGGCGTAACATTCAGTCTTATACGTAAGTATTATAAACCCAAAATGTTTGTCACTGCCTTAAAAAGGTAAACGTATGCAGGTCAACACCTTGATTTTTATTTGTTGCAATCTATAACGTACAACGGTACTAAAGGTAATTGTTATTATTCTCACGTTAGGCAGAGAAGCGAATTTAGTCGCGTACTGACTACGGTGTACTTACTGATAACTTTATAAAATACACTGTTTTTCTGTTTTGCTAATAAATGCATTCATACGAATTGCATAAGTTACAACTACATGTAAAGTTTTGGGCAAGTGATTAAACTATATAGTTACTAGTTTAGCTAGTACCTACTTAGGTACTAATATTACGGTAGTATCTAAGTAAAGTAAACAGTAGTGGTCACTGTACATATCTCTAAATCACCACACAACTCAATAAAAACCGTTGACCTTATACAAAGAATGTTTTAAGTGAGCAGCAAACCTCCAGCGCATTAACAAGGTAAGCAAGCTATACTATGCGTGTAATAATTTTAACACTGACGCTGTTGCGTGCATATTATGACTCATTACACATCTTATAATCGCAGATAGTCTATGTTAGTAAACTTATCGTATTATCATGTTCAATGACGCAAATCCTCGCGCGGTAGTTGAATCTGAAGTCTAAGAGTGAATGTAGCAGATGTTAATTGTAATTACATTGTTTTGCACAAATCGCATACGCCGGTAACTTGCATACATTCTCTACAAGTAATAAAAATAAGTTGCGTGGTCGTTCATCATGCAAAAAACTTAAATATCCAAATAAGCCTACGTTTTAATGTTTTGCGTATACCACAGCTTTCTGTCTCGCTATCAAAAAATATTTCATCATCATTATCATGTCAGTCAAAACACGTCCACCGCTGGACATAAGCCTTCCCCAAAGATCTCCTCTCCACCACAATTGGACCTGTGAGAGACCGTGTCAATCCAAAAATAATTAATTATTTAGTGACTGGTAATTGTCTCGCTACCAGAAAATATATTTTTATAAGAGATATATATTTGAAACTAGCTATTGTTTATCCCTTTACACTCGGGAACTTTAAAAAAACCTGAATAAAAAGCATCCTATGTTTCAATCCAGGATAAGAACTATCTCTGCGCCAAATTTCATCCAAATCCGTTCAGCCGTTTAGACGTAATTGACACACACAATACGGAAATTGGAATCGATACTTGTGGGAATAGCTATAAAGCAATTCTCTCACTGATCCCGGTTATCACGAATGGGAACAACGAACGATCTCATTACATGAAGCAAATCTACGGTTCAACGTACGAGATGCAGACGTCTTTATGGGGGATCAATGTAAATATTTTTATGTACGACGTTAACACTTCGTCACTTCACTGGTGATAAAACATTATCAGAGTCAATTGTTTACTGACAGACAAAACATGTATTATTATAACAAAAGATCGCAAGTACATACTGCTAGAGATAACAAGTAATTTAGAAGTAAGAATTGGATTTAAGTTCGAGTAGATTTTGGAAAAGACTAACCTGATAACTTCTGCACTTGTCAAAACACAAACGTTTAGATTTACAAAAAATTCTAGCGTGATTTCTTCTGCTGGGTGGACAAAGCAAAACTGAGGTGGGAGTATGAAGCACGAAGCCGATAAGCTATCGGATGCGTCAGATACAATACAATCGCGTTTATCTAATGTTGTCGATAATACATAATGGATGCGACTGTGATTAACAATTTTTCGGCAGAAATAATTTCGCAAACGAATGAACCTCTATCTGTCTATCTGTGCACAGCGATCGCTTCGTAACCAAAGTTCATGTATCCAATGCGGTCAGATTAAGATCAAAATGAACAATACGATCGGAGGAAAATACGGAACCATAAAAAGACTGAGAGCGGCAACCAAAAACTATAAGTTCGCTATTTATACACACTCAAATATAATGAATTACCTAATCTGAAGGGATAAATCGTTGTTACAATTAATAATTGTATAATTTGTGTTGTATCATTTGTATTCTTATATAAGTAACGTGATTACGCATAGGTAGGTTGATTTAACTAGGTACCTGTCGAGATAGCCATTACATGAATTACTCGTTTAATATGAATGAACTGGAGATGTAGCCAACTTTATCGTACTGACTGCGAAGAAAAAAATATTTATCCCTATGACTTTATCCTTATTGTTTTGCTGAGGCTTGGCAATAAAGAAGAGAGAAAAATTATCCGTTTTAACACAAACAAAATACCGTTTCTTTGGACAATGTCAAATCTAGGCGCAGTTAGGTATATTATAACGAGTATTATGTTCTCTAGCCCGGGTTATCTTCGCTTCGTCTGCCGAGTTCATAATCTAAGTGGGTCGACTCGTCGGCATTTGCGTAGGGATCAATTTAAATTAGTAAATTGCAGTGGGAGCTAACGTTCAACCTTGCATGCATTCGTGGTGACTTCATCAGGTTAATACACTGTTGTCCTTTAAATATTGTATTCTGTGTCGTTTCGCAAGATATCACCGGCCTTAACCGGTAGTTTGAAAAACCTTGGGTTCTACTCTACCAACTTTACCCTAACCTAGGTCCTAGAGTTCTGCTTCCTATATTCTCATCCTTTCTTGGATACTGATAACTTCAGCAATTGGCCCCCTTGACCCCCACTCAACTTGGCGACACTGTTTTAAAGGGTAGCCTTGATCAATACTAATAATTATTGTAGCCTAGCTATTGGTTTGTTTTAGAGCCAAATCATTACTTTTACACGGATATCGTAGGTTTGTGTTGTTTGGTTTAGACTTGGTGTTTCCCTTATCGGTTTTTATACATCGACTCAATTGGTACGCAAATATTATTTCCTCTACATTCATATATACATATGTGTGTGTGTGTGTGTGTGTGTATATATATATATATACACACACACACACACACACACATATATATATATATAAATCAATGGTTGTATGTATTTATGTGTGTATGTATGTTACCTATGGACTCTAACACTGCTGGATCGATTTTGATGAAATTTTGATGAAATTTTCAGGCAATCTTCAGATTTTCCCAGCGGGTAATCCTGTGAAATTTGGTAGCGATTGACTGATTGTAAATATTGTTTAGGTACATTATTTATTGTCTTATTTATATTTTCATGTCTGCGCGAAATTTAAAATAATGGAATTTCGTCGAAGTTGGGATTAGGTCCAGAAATATTTCCGAAATAAGAAAAACTTTCACGTACACTGTATTGTGGACGTAATCGGAATCCTTTTGATTGTTCACGCTGAATGCGTGCTCAATGTTTATACACACGGCACACGTAGGACAGGAGATGACGCAACGCGGCATAGTAGCACACGTGTGGACGTAACGCGACTAGCATGACGTTTTAACACGTTCAACGCTCAAAATCGCGATTTGTAGGGATTTCCCACGCACCGTCTGCGTAACGGACTGATAAATCCTACTTCCTCCTAACCCATCCTACTAATATTATAAATGTGTGAAGTTTGTATGGATGTTTGTGTTCCAATCACACCAAAACCGCTGAATCTATTTGGATTTTGGCACATAGATATTCCTTATCCTGGACTGAAACAAGCCTAGGATAGGTACTTTTTTGTGTTAATCCCGGAAATTATAATTCCGGCGGGAAAAGTGATAAAAAGTTCTACGCGGACTGAGTCGCAGGCAAAAGCGCATGTTCAATATATCAGAAAGGGCTGACAATTAGACCCCTCTAAAAGGAATATGACGCACTAATCACCCTGCTTACTGCACTGCAACTGAAAAGCATTAAGCTAAGCTTAAGAGTTGCGATAGTAATTCGCACTATATAATGACGTCCTATGCTATGGAAGTGTGAGTGAGAATTATAAACATTGTGCTAGCCCCGTTAATGCGTACGCGCATCCAGACGTTACAATTTCCTCTGTGTTGAGTAAGTGATTCTAGTGGCATGATGGTGCACCTACCTTACTTATCTGCTGTATTAACAACACAACTATTAAGGGAAAATTTGATAATAGTTCTAGATTAAATGAGGAGGTTCTTTCATATTTTATTTATATAAAATTTACTAACGCCCAACCCCGTCGTCGCACGGGTACGGGCAAATACGCCAGACAGACAGTTGTGACTAATTAAAATTTACCCAATTTACTACTGCATTTAGAACAACAGATAAATGTTTTAGTTCATTTGCTTCAACTTTAAACAATTAATTTAGACAATTATTTAGCCACTGCTATGCTAAATGTGTATACCTATAGATAGTTGTCACAATTTTCATAAATTTTCTAATTGATGGATAGAGAAAGGTGAATACAAGTTTTAACTGCACAATAACTGAGTATATAATATTATCATCCAGTGGACAGTGCCGGATCACGACTCACTGGTGCCCCTGGTTGCTTCGCTGGAGAGCCCACGTCAAAAAGAAACGCGATGCACTAGAAGTTCGCTATAGCAAGATGTACTGGCTGCTCGAGAGGCACTCGGCGTTGTTAGTGCACAATAAAATACAGCTATACAAACAAATCCTAATGCCAATATGGACATACGGTATTCAGCTGTGGGGCTGTACCAAACAGAGCCACATGCAAATGATACAACACTTTCAGAATAAAGTACTTAGAGGTATTGTAAATGCACCCTGATACATAAGAAATGATGAACTTCACTGGGACCTTGAAGTGAAATCTGTTAGTAATATTATCAAAAGATACACTGAATAATATTATCCAACTCCTCGACAACACGGACATACAGCAAAGACTGAAAAGGACAAAGCCTTTCGAGTTAGTTTAGTGTACTTTAGTGTAGTGATACTGTAATTAGTGTAGCGAGTACTATACATAAAGAACACATTAGCAAAGTATCTTCCCCTTAAGAGAGACAATAGGAAAAGTTTTAATGGACACATTCACTTAGTCTGTATTAGAAGTTTAGGTCTAATTTAAAATACTTATTATTCTTAAGACTAGATTGTATTTAAAAAAAGAACTGGTGCTCTAAGTATTTTTGGTTATGGGCCCTTGTGATTGTTTGTCAATTTGTTGTATAAATTTTGATCTGTGGTTTTTAGGGCCTCCCTGTGGTGACCTTGACCTGTGATGCCCTAAGCAACTGCTTACGTTGTTTAATGACTAATCTGGCACTGACAGTGTTTATTTATCTTTACATCATTTGAAACTGATACTGCACATTCTTTGTTTAATAAACACATTGCATCTTGATTAAATAGCAGGCAAAAGCAAGTACCTATTTAATATGAACAAAGTTATGCAACTGACGCAGATAAAGTAAGCAACAATTCAAACCCTAATTTGCAATTCCATTATAACCTTGGCATAAAATGTATACATGAATATGCATTGAAAACAAATGAATGAATTTTATTAATAGTAATAAAAAAAAAAACTATTAAATAGATAAAAATCCCTGACAAAATTGGCATCCCTACTTTCTGATATGTGTCAATGGTCCAATGGAGGCAATGGATTTTCACCAAACTTATCTAAGAACACATTGATAGTCTCCTTTCAACCAAAAAGCTAAATCAAAACTAGTTCATCCGTTTGGAGCTGGAGATACCACAGTCAGATACAAAGAAACACAGATACACATGTTCTACTTATAATACCCCTGTTTTACATCAGGGATAGGTAAAATTACTTTAGCAAATAGCATTGTTTTTTGTTTATTTGACATTATGAACTATATTGATCAAACAACTCTGTAACTTAATAAGAGAATAAATATCGTATTTGTTTCATCAAACTGTTTAAAAACTATTTCACTGGCACCCATGTAAATCAAACATAAGAAAGCATACTGTAGAATAAACAAGCATAAATAAAAAACGTTTAAAATAATGAACATGACATTGAGACACCTATGCTCAACTACAGGAGGTGGTTGACCACCAACTACGGAGTTCACAGGCTATAATGTAACAAATTGTTATAAGTATTACATTAACTTTGGAGCAAATCTTTTATGGCAAACAAATCTATTCTTACTTTGTTTGCTAATTAAGAAGCTTCCTCATGCTTGCAGCACTGGTTTTATGAAAAGGTCAGGATTAACGACACAACTACTTAAATAGGTAGTGAGCTTTATCAGGTCTTATATGTTCATTGTCAGCGCCGTCACTTTAACGATGTTTTACACCTAGTAGTACTCACCTGAAACTTCTCAAAGTTCTCGCGCTCAGCGTCTAAGCTGTTCTTCTTAAGCTGAAGAACACGAGGCAGCGATAACGACGCCATGGGTCAAATACATATGAATCCCTTGCAGCAGAAAATCCAAGACCACAGTTTAATTTTCAAATAAAAGGTGGGAGGAGGATTGAATAATATACTGTTCGTAAATCGACGCACAATGTTCACATTTTATAAAGAAAACCAGATATGCACACTTGTTTCTTTACACAATTCAAAACCAGAAATTTTACAGCCAAAACAATTGTTTATAATTTTAAATTAAATAATCTCGCACTACTTGCAATGAATCACGTCTACCTGTCAAAATTTCGGTGACTGAGAGTAGGTAGCGTAACAAGCGAAACGCACGGAACAAAACGCACACTACACAACAAACGCGACTTTTCGACCGAACTTGCAATGAATGAACACTATAGAGCCACCATGCCGCCATATATATCGATGACATTTCATCGATAAATGCATTTATTGAAAATCTTCCCTAATTAGTGTTATTCATTTGTTTTAACTTTGTTGAATTTAATGTTAAGTTTAATATATTCACTGAACCATTAAATTTAAATCTATTTGTGGGTACCGTAATGAAATTGGAACCCCAAAAGCACATCACTAATTATACCTTTCATTCAATCATTCCGTTCATTGTTCATTCATTTGTGCTGTCACTGTCACAGTTGCCGCTGTTGAGAAAAAAATTGTTTGGCGCACGTTTATCTTTACGACGGCGTGGATTCAAGTGAATTTATTTTTTATTAGACCTGCATAATGGAATTTCTAGAATACAACGATGTATCCGCAGAAATTAAAGGCGCCATGGTAACTAGAAATTTATTACTATACTACTTTTTTCTCGCAAAAGAATCGACTGCAAATATCACTACGGTTTTCTCATTCCCAGGTGCCCGGAAGATTAAAAATGACTGATCAGAATATCGTATTCAAGAACAGCAAGACCGGCAAGGTGGAACAGATATCCGCTAACGATATAGAACTGGTGAATTTCCAGAAATTCGTAGGGTCTTGGGGCCTGAGAATATTTCTGAAAAACGGCATTCTACACAGATATGGAGGATTTAAAGAAGGGGTTTGTTTCTGTATTACTCTTTTTACTCTTAAGCAACCCAAATACTTACACAATGAGTATGTTTCCTACATCTTCAGCTTAAGAGTGTTAACATGCTAAATCCAATTTTATGATTTGGCAGCTCTGAACTCTAATATTACTGAACAAAGTGCAAAATTGCTTATTTATTAAAATGGATTTAGCAGACTTACAATCTAAGCTGACAACATGACTTTCTTTGTTAATTATATTAATGCATTTCCTGCAGCATTGTTCAATTCTGCTAAATCATACTATTGTTATTGCTTAGAGCTTGTTGTCTCAGGAAATAAAACACAATTTTTCTAATCTATAATCTGCCCCTTGGCATATTATACAGGGTGGTCCAAAAGTCTTGACATTTCAAACCTAACCTATTATAGAGTTACAAGGCTTTTGGACCACCTATAGTATTAGAGTGCAGTGTCTTTAAAATTCTAACTTGTTTATGTATAATTATAATATATCCAATTTGCGGTTTAACAAACCATGTCAATGAGAAGTTTCTATACCTCAAAAGACTTGTTAGTTAGCTGGATTATGGTTCCAAATGTATTAAGGAATTTGACATTTGTAAACAGCATTGAAGAATTTGATATAAAAAAGTTATGAATCATATATTTAGTAGCGCCGGATTAAAGCATATTAAGCAATTGCTTAGGGCATCATGTCTGGGGGGGCACCATAAACAGCACCAAAAAAATATTTGCTAGCGCATGAAATGTAAGGCTGTTTGAAAATGGGGCCACAGGTGTGGATTGCATTACAAGTACAAATCAATGATAGTAGTTCAGACCTGACATTTTAACTACACAGCATGAATAACTGCGGAATGTACTTCACCTTTAGGTTCACTTTTATTAGTAGGTATGTACTCGGTTTAGTACATTTGGTAGTTAGGACTACTGAAACACGGGACCTACGAGGTTATGCCCACTTCAGTATGGCTAGGACATGCTGTATTTCCTTGCTTGTAGCTCAGAATGTCTCTTTCATAACAAAACATGTAGAGGAGGATTACCAAGTGGCAAAAGAGTCATGGGCATGTTGTGCCAGCTGCCATGTGCCTTATGTTCCAACTTAGTTGAGTTTAAATATGTAAACTAGCTCAAAAGTTCTATTATTTCTCAAGATACCAACTAACATACTTACACACATACTCGTATACAGGAACAAGACAAAGTGGCCAAGTTCTTCAAATCAAACTACCACAAAGACATGTTGGAAAAGGAGTTGTCTCTCAAGGGATGGAATTGGGGCACGGCCAAGTTCAACGGAGCGGTGCTCGGCTTTAATGTTGGCTCCCACACAGCCTTTGAAATACCTCTGCACTATGTATCACAGTGTAACACAGGAAAGAATGAAGTCACACTTGAGTTTCATCAGGTAAATATTTTAATATTTTGCTTTATTTGGTTTTTATATCCTATTAAAGCTGAGAAAAAATATTATAAGCTTATAAAATATTATCCAAGAGAATCCAAAAATCATTTTCATATTCCATATTCTATTAGCATTGACACTTGTTGCTATCCAGCCATGCTATTAGCGGTAGAGCATTAAATCATTTACTAAAGGAGTGAACTGAGGCAAATAAATAGTAGCAGATTAATGTACGCATATATGGCATAGAATACCGGTATTGCATTGTATGCAACATCTATATTAATATCGGAAATATCATACAAACCAGTACCAGTAGGTGCATCACGAATTTGAGCCGCTCAGCCCGAGGCAGCCTCGCCTCGCACAGCGAGGCATCTCAGACGCGCACATGTCGCTACCGGTTTGTACGTTGAGGCAACGTTTTCGCGGCAAGCCGTCATTGTGCGCCGCACAAAATGGCGTCGAACGCGACTACAGCTGATGCTGCTTTCATCATTATTCACAGCATTATCAATAAAAATCAATTACTCAAATTGCTTTTATCAATTTTTAATCAAATGATGATCCAAATGAACTGTCATTATGATATTTATGATTATTTTAAACCTCAACATAAAACCAACGCGCCTTGCGCACAGATATTGCTCCTGAGGCACCTTTAAGCATGGTCAAAAAACCGACTCTGGACGGCTCGCCTCGCTCGCTTGTTTATAGAAATTAGCCAGGTAGGTAGACAAGCGTGTACGTTTCGGAGAGAGAGAGATTTATGGTTCAGTTACAAAGTGATATTCTGAGTGGCAATTTTGTTTACCTTTGGTTGCAACGACTTTCCGGATATAACGACGACATTATAGTGGTCCCTTTATCGTCGTTATAACCGAAATCCACTGTAATTATATCTTAATCTTCTCTTTCACATTATGTTTTGATTTTCACCAACAAGCTCATATTGATTATAAATTCAGAATGACGACACCCCTGCGTCACTAATGGAGATGCGTTTCCACATCCCCACAAATGAGCTGGCTGGTGATATAGACTCCGTAGAGGCGTTCCACCAGCAGGTCATGAACAAGGCCAGCGTCATTTCCGTCTCCGGCGACGCCATCGCCATCTTCAGGGAGCTGCAGTGTCTTACACCTCGGTGAGTTGACTATTATTGACTATCATAACGTTTTCAACGTACGTCGGCCCACCCCGTGACTCAATTTGACGTTACGTGGTTGCGTCAATGTACGTAAAAGTAAATAGTGGGGATGTCGTGCATTCAGAACACGTATCGTCATAAATTTAAAATACTATTTTTATATTTGCTCTCAGGATTTTTTTACGGCGCTTCTTCACTGCAATGATAGTCTTATCCGAAGTACTAGTAGATTCACTCCATATTACCGACTCGTAAAAGAGCCCTCATGTGGCCAATTTTCTGAATAAATGATTTGTATTTGAATTGCCAGGACGAAAATAATTTTACACGCTAATCCAAAACATGATCTAACCAAATGTGTTTTTGAAACACTAACATCATCACAATCAGGTTTTTGTGTTGCGTCAGATGGATGGCTAATTTATAACTTTTATAAGTAAGTAAGTTATTTACAAATAAAATAAGCCTAATTTAATTACAAATAGCAGCTTTAAAACTCGGTCAAGCAAATTAAAGTCGAATTCAGTCACCTGAGAGTCAAATACCATATCCATCTGTCGAGGCATAAAACACACCAGTAGCATTACCAGGGTTGAAATATCCCGCTATCGTCACCTCGTTCCCGGCACAACTGCCTCTAGAGAACGACTTGTAGGAGTTGCACGCCCAGGCCAAGTATGCCCCCGGAATGTGAACAGTCTTGGCCCACAACGTGATACACGCTTTGTGGCTACACTTGGCCTGATCAGAATCGCCTTTGACAGGTATCACTCCACTGCTGCAGTCAGGCTGCTTGCTCCCTTTATTGAGGAAAAAGTCAGCGTCAGCCAAAACGCTCGTCGTCCCTAAACCGCCAGCATTACAATGATAAACTTCTACGTACTGCGCTAGGCCTGAACGTATTTGCTCTTCTATGAAGCTGTTTGAGAAACATGGACCTGCCGGATCGATGCCAGTGATCCTCCAGATCTTCTCTGATGTAGCGTTGGTGTAAGCGCTCCCAGCGTATCCTAGCATTTGACTTCCTAAACTGTGTCCAATGCAATGTATTTTGGAAGATGGGAACCCTTTCTCCCTTAGTTTGGCAAGGAACATTCCCAACGCTTTGCCAATGTAGTAAACATAAGACACTGATCTGCTGTAGCTTTCTGCTTTCCCTCCTGTGACAGACGTGTACGCTGAGTGGTCTATGATTATCAAATAAGTGTTTTGCACATCTTGGAAGGTCTGGCGTATTAGCTCCTCAGTTTTCCTGTAAATGTTAGATTTGAAACCAGGTACAAAGAATATTAATCGCCGAGTGATGTCCAGGTTTATGGAACTAGTAATGTCTGAAGCAGCTGTGAGGATTGGGTAGGACATGTTGAGATTGTTCTTGAAGTCGTAGAAGTGGACTTGTGTGGAGCTGATATCTTTGTCCAGTGTTTTGTCGTGGTCACCTGGAAAAAATAAAGTAATATTCAGAATGAATAGATGAATAACTTTTAAAATCCTGACGGAGATTAACCTCACACGAGCCCGTTTCATAACTCTTGATTGTCTTAACCGATTTTGATAAAACTTGACTAAAATACCCTACAAAGGTCATGACCTCAAGACAAGCAGGCATACAGACAGTTAAAGGATTTAAAATGCTACTCTGTGTCGTTGGTTAAAAATAAACCTGTTTCATACTACTTCTAGAAAATCGACATTATCTATTCGAGATAATCCCTCCAACCATATCATATTATATGTATCTATTTATCTGAAATATTGTGCTAAAATCGTAACATAATTTACGTCCGCGACAAACGACAACATTTATAATATAATACCTTTCTGCATTTATGGTATAAATCTCCTTAAATGTAAACTAAGTAACTGTAAGGTCATCTCTGTCAGACTGTTGATTAACCTCTGAGATCAGGTATATTTATTAACATACATATAACCCTCATTTATTTCGTTAACTCGGCCAGTCGAGTACAATCAAGTTACTGTTAATAGTGAGTCAACAAACTGGATGTTCCTATCTGTTAGATGGTAGTGACCTCACAATGATAGCATTGAAACTCGGCTATATCCTTAAGTGTTATAATATTTGAGGAAAACAATTTATTAAGTATAAAATTAAGAAATTAAAAAATACACAATGAGTTCTAAGATTTGTGTGATTCTACGACGAGCGTTTTCTAGTCTCACGATTACGTACCTACTCAAAGTCTTTATGATATCAAATCTTGGACATACCTATTTAACAACTATATATCTAAAGGATTAAAACTACTAAATTGTCTGATAATATAAACAAATTTCTAACCTACTTAAAAGTTAACATTGATCAAATAAAACGACCTCATGGAAATTCTCTTGGTTATTTTTAAAATTAAGTAAATAGTAACATCCATTTTTACCTCACAAAGGTGTAATTACTTTCGATGAGTACTATATGGCTACATAAAAATTACTTACACGTAACATATTGGTATAAAATGCTATGAAAAGCCCCCCAATCCGCATTGATCACTGCTAGCTTAAATAAGCACAAAACCAAAGACAAACCAATAGATCTCATGTTGGCGACCGTCGCGTGGCGCGGTCAAACGATAACTGGGGCCAAACAAAACTGCGATGCGAAATTGACCTAAGCGGGTTACTAAATCCGTTGCCATGTCATTCTTGTGTTGATGCCATAAAGTCTGTTTTGAATTGATGCAGGCGTTTCCTTATGATTAGGAACAAGCGTGTTTGTTTTCGTTACCCGTAAAATAGGTACATATTTTGACCCTTTCGCGATGTGTTGGCTTCTATTTACTCGACGGTGCAAGGTCGCAGTCAGCTTGTGATTAACGGCGTATTGTCTGCCGGCATCATCTTAGCATAGTATAAACAGACCAGTCGAACATCTTCGAACAAGAGTAGGTACGTCGAGCGGCTTGTAAGTGTGCGCGCCTATACGTACACACCACAAGTCTAATTCCATTCCCTCCATTATTTAGACTGTCTTAATATCGCGTAGGCCCTTCATGCTTGTTAACGCTAAATCAGTCGTGGCTTTCGTAACGGAATGGAAAAGTTACTGTTTCTTAATTTTAGTCCTTTACTATGTACACTTTATTTTTTATAAAAATGCCCAACTACATCTAAAGGGCCGGAGAAGATTACTGTTCTGTATACACTTTTGTCTTAGCCGCAAATGGGTCGCTATCAGCCGCACACTGCGGTACAGAAGGCCTGTATGCTTCTACAAAATAGCATTGTGCTTTGGACTGAAAATCGTATGCAAAAATCTTTTAAACATATTTTGTGGCATATACTAAACCATCTATCTAAACTACGATTCGTAAAGCCGCAAAGGCGATGAGGCGGTAGCGCCGCTGTGCATCCTTATCAATTAAATGTGAGATGTCGCACGACACTGCGTGGTGTGGCGTTTTAGTGCTGTAGTGGCCGCACCGCCTCCACCCTCTGTGCGTTTGCAGTTATATAAAAAAAAAATCGTGATTTTAATTAATCTGGCAATGTATAATACTACAACATTATTAACTGTTCTCTTCCAGTGGTCGCTACGACATCAAAGTGTTCCAGACGTTCTTCCAACTCCACGGTAAAACGTTCGACTACAAGATCCCCATGTCGACCGTGCTCCGGCTATTCCTCCTGCCACATAAGGACACGCGGCAGATGTTCTTCGTGGTGTCCCTGGACCCGCCCATCAAGCAGGGGCAGACGCGGTACCACTACTTGGTGCTGCTGTTTGGTGTAGAAGAGGAGACCAGCATGGAGTTGCCGTTTACTGAGTATGTTTTGGATTAGTCAATGTTTATTTAAGGTATTATTGTCTTTGTTGTGTGTTAGGGTTTATGGGTTATCAATCATAAGGCCCATTTTGCGTGAAGTAAATATGCATTTCTTAACAAAATATGAAAATACCGTAAATGAGATGGCAAAAAGTGAAATTAAAATCGGCCAAAAAATACGCATATAAGCATTGAAAGGGTACAGGGAAAGAATATGTCCATGTCCATGTTATTCTAATGTCCTTAAACATGTTCTTTCCCTGTACCCTTTATTTAAAAACAACTAATTAGACAGAGAGATCCGACATGTACTGTGACGTCAGCGAGCACTACGGCCATATAAACTCCATGTTAAATTCTGTTTTGTTAGAAAGAGAGAGAAGCAAATCTATGGTTATTTTTATAGGTATTTGAAATTTTATTTTTCTCTACTGTTTGTTACATGAATGACTTTTTATTAAAGTAAATGAAAAAAATCATGCATATTCCCTTTTAAATTACGTCTTCCGCATGCACCCAGAACGGTGGGCTAGCGTAGCCTCCAAGTGGGTGCCGCAAAATGGGCGACGTATACAGCGCATTCCTTAGCTTCTGGCCAAAACGTCACCAAACTCACTCATGGATATCTAGAAGAGAAGCCCAACTGTACATCCACAATTGCAATTTATGATGTTTCAGGGAAGAATTAAAAGAGAAATATGAGGACAAAATAACGAAAGAGCTGTCCGGTCCAACGTACGAAGTATTAGCAAAAATAATGAAGGTTATCATCAACAGAAGAGTAACGGGACCTGGCGATTTCTTAGGGTAAGTGTTTATTTTATTTATTTGTTTGCCTAGATTAGCACTCCAAAAGTATCTCTAGCCTACAGCATAAAGCTGTTTCTCAACTACATCAAAGCGTCTGTTGTATGATTTTTGACTGCACGCGAAATTTATCTTTACGTGGCGTGGCTTTGCCAATGAAGTCGAATCGTCTTGAATTATATTGATCTTTGTAAATTTTATAAACTGCAATGTGCTCAGAACTTAATGTTTCTAGTGGTTCAGTTGTAATCAATTCTTACACTTATTAAAGTAGTGAAGCACCATACTAACCATCTGCTATTAAATCGCGTTCTATCTCCAGGCATCACAAGACCCCAGCCATAGCGTGTTCCTACAAGGCAGCAGCCGGCTACCTGTACCCGCTGGAGAAAGGTTTCATCTACGTCCACAAGCCTCCCGTCCACATCCGCTTCGAGGAGATCGCCTCCGTCAACTTCGCGAGAGGCGGCGCGTCCTCTACCAAGTAAGTGGGATTTTAGGGTTAGCACAGAATTAGACAAGAGAGTGGCTAAAGTGGTTTTTGAGTGCGTGACTACCGAAACGTCCAAAATATATAATAGATACGGAACCGCTGGCTGGCTGCTTACTAGCAGGGTCTCTAAGTCGTTATTATTTTTAAACTTAAACCTTACTAAGGTAGGTTGCTCTGGTTACTGTCACGTATTCTAGCAAATAAACATTTCTATTTCTATTTCTGAGTTTAAGTGAACTGAAAACCAGGGTTGTCAACAAGCAGAACGGCAAAATTGCAGTCTTGAGATTAAAATGTACTTAAAATTATTGTGTCCATCTGGCACTGTATCTTCTTTTGCCAAGATATAAATCTTTGTATACAGTGCAAGAGATTCGGGTACAGGAATAGTCGGTTATACTAGCATAAGAGTGAATTTAAAAAGAAATTACGTAGTTAAGGACAGTTAAGGCCTTAATTAAAAATCCGTTAATGTTTTCCTTCGTGTAACGAAACTTAACAATATGGTATGTATGACTAATTTTCGTTAAACAAGGGAAAAAGTAGGCAGTTTTTTGAACCTTCAACGTTGGTTGTTAATGTTGTGCTATGTTGTATATGGTCGTGTTGTGTGTGTGTTTGACGACGCGGTTAGCCTAGTTCGTAGTGAAGCTAGCGGTCCCGGGTTCGAATCCCGGTATGCGCAAATATTTGTGTGATGAGACGTATTTATCTTGATTAACGGATATGTATTTAAGTATGTATTTCTCTATATAAGTACGTTTATCGTTGCCTAGTATCCATAGAACAAGTATAGTTTGGGACTTGGTCAATTTGTATGAGATTGTCCCTTGATGTTATTTGTTGCACTGTGTTTACTCAGACTGTGTGTGCTTATTGCAGGTCGTTCGACTTCGAGATCGAGCTGAAGTTGGGCAGCGTGCACACGTTCAGCAGCATCGAGAAGGGCGAGTACGACAAGCTGTTCGACTACATCACCTCCAAGAAGCTGCACGTCAAGAACACTGGCAAGAATGTGAGTGGACGCGTACTTTTAGGCTGTGTTCACACTAGGCGAACAGTGAGCGGCTGACTGTTTGCCTCCAGTTCGCCTCCCTATATATTTTGAATGGAGTGTTCACACTGCGTTTATTATTATTATTATTCAAGGGAATATCGATAAACTAGTTTTACATGGACGTCGCGGTTTAAAGTTAATAAAACCGTTTTACCCGGTCAACTAGGTTTTCGAATTCAACACGCGAAACAATCAATACACGTGCACAAACACTTTCAGGACAAAGCTCTGTACGACGACGACTTCGGCGACTCGGACACGGAGAAGGAGCCGGACGCGTACCTCGCGCGCGTCAAGGCCGAGGCCAAGGAGCGGGAGTCGGACGACAGCGACGACGAGAGCACGGACGAGGACTTCAACCCCGACAAGGCCAAGGAGAGCGACGTCGCCGAGGAGTGAGTACAGCCGGCATTGCTCCAGGACAAGCCCGCACGATGACTTCGGTGACTTGCAACCGATCGCTTGCCTCGCGCGCGTCAAGCATGCCGTACGCGGAGCGAGTACGTTCATCATCATCATTCTTACTCTAGCAGAAAGCACTGCACGGTCAACAACTTTAATTGAGGAGCCATTATAGAACCGTCATAATGACTGATAAGAAACAAAAAATTCTATTAATTTTGTCAAGTAGCCACGTGGCTAAAATTGCGTCAAAATTTATCATGGGCATTAATCACAGGTTCATTATTGTTCACCTCAAGTGGCAGTGGGCGCGGCACGTTCTAGAGTGGCGACCGCGTTTACCTTGCACCGGAAAGCGAAGTGTTGCCTCCCACACGGTGCACCGGCCGGATCGCCGGGAAGCCGACGGATGCGGTAGCACGAAACCAACATGGAGATCCTCTGTCCGGCAGCGAAACGTCTGTCGGCTGATACGATAGTCTGATAGACATAATTTATTTGACTTGTATTAATTACAGGATCATCCTAGTTCAGGCAAATGTAATATCATTGTGAATTTCGTGTATACAAAAGCCCTATGTCATTGTTATCATTAAGTTTTTACCAATAAAGTTATTCTTCTATAATTTAATGTATATTTACAGATACGACACCAACCCGTCGTCCTCCGAAGATTCAGACGCGTCGAACGCGTCGAACGACAGCAAGAAGGAGAAGAAGAAGGAAAAGAAACCGAAGAAAGCTATCACGATTGTAAGCAACTGGACGTTTTTCGTGTATTTGGAAAGCGTGTTAAGTTTGTAGATGTTATTGAAGATGGAATGTTATTTATTATTTCATTGACTGACGTGCGCGATGTAACTATCGATACTATGTATGTAGTATATATGATAGTATGAATATTTACAGTTGTTATCAAATTGCGTGGTGCTTAATACATATTTAAAATTTTCAAATCATTATCGTCACAATTACAACTAAATTATACAACCACAGATAAGAGAATAGTTATAACTCAATTAATCGAAATAGTGATGATCCTTTTCTTCGTTTTTGGACGCATTATTGTAGTTTCACGATATGATTCAGTTAAAAGTCAAGAGAAAAATGATTTCCCTTAACAAATTACATTCTTGTGATGAAGTGTTTAATTATTATGTCGATTTATAGCATTTTTTTATAATTGCAGTCGGAAGCTCCCCGCAAACGCAAGGACAAGTCCAAGAAGCGCGAGAAGGACGTGAACGCGCCCAAGCGGCCCGCCACCGCCTTCATGATGTGGCTCAACGACAACCGCAAGGGCATCATGGAGGACAACCCCGGCATCAAGGTCACCGAGGTCGCCAAGAAGGGCGGCGAGCTCTGGCGCGAGCTCAAAGACAAGCCCGTGAGTACTGCACTCACTTCCTTGAAATAAACTGTACACTGAAGCGGTATTTCAGTGTCACTTAATTCGACTTAATATTTTCCCGAAACACACTAATATGTCGCTGTCCAGAAATAACGATTTTGGGTTATGGATCAAACCAATCTTATCGCCATATAATACTGTCGCATACGTTACGTACTGTAACGTAGTTCAAATAACGAAAACTAATGTTCATGAAAATTAACATAGATGATCTTTAACTTGTTAATCCGTTAATAGTTAATTAACGAAGTTAACAAAATGCTTGACAGAGTAACTTTTAAGTAAACTTTATAAAATGTTAACTCTCTTATTAACCTTCGTTAACTTCCCACAAGTCTGTTAATCGTTAATTAAGTACCTACTATATGCCAAAAGGACACCGCGCAAGCCGCTCCGCACCCGGAAAACCCGTTCTGTCAATTTCTAATTATTATTACAAACTAAATGATACATCCTTCTTTTATTATTTTTTATGTCCTAGCTAAATTTCCATACACCAACATTTTTTTACACGTAATTCACTAACGCAATGACGTAGAAAAAGCAATTTCTACTAAAAGTTAACGATTAACTTTAACTTCCGTAAAATCTTCCGAAATGTAACGCTTTAACGTTTAACGAAGTAAACTGTTTGTGTGTTGAAATTCTTTTTCACTTCAGCCGCAAGGGAATATTAGTGCCTATTGCTCGCGGTCTCCGATACGCCTGTTTCCAATTATTTTTTTTGCCCTGAATTGAATAGCATAGTAAATTTTCTATATCACGTGACACGTGACAGCGAACTACTTCTTATTTAAAACTCACTAATTTAATTACAGGAATGGGAAGAGAAAGCAAACAAGGCTAAAGAAGAATACAACGAGGCGATGAAGAAATACAAAGACAGCGGCGCCGCCGACGAGTTCAAACAGAAGAAGAAACAGGCCGCCAAAGAACAGAAGGCCGCAGAGAAGAAGAGCAAGCCGGCGCCCGCCAGCAAGAAGCCGAGCAAGAACACCAGCGCGGGCTCGGGCTCCGGCAAGTTCACTAGCAAGGAGTATATCGAGGATGATGACAGTTCTTCGGATTCTGATAGTAATAAGAAAAAGGAACCTAAGGAGGTCAGTACTTTTTTACTTGATGTTCAAATGTTTATTGTAGTCTACAATGTTATAGTTTTTTAACCGAGTTACGTTTGACATTGCACGGTTTCAAAATAAAATGGAGGGCCGTGACTTCGGGACGGAACACTATAGTTGCTGCTATGTTAGTAATAAAATAATGTACAAGTCTTGTCGGAAACAATAGTCGAAAAGTAAAATTAAATCAACTTACACCCGTCTGTGTGTATTGGTAACATGAAAGCGAGCGCGATTAAAGGCGGATGTCAATTAATGAATGTGTTTGATAAAAATAGCTTGAATTCTAATAACTTTTATCGTTTTTTTGCTGCTAAAGGAGGACGATTAAAACGTATGTAAAGTTAGTCTAGAGCATATCTGGAGCACCTATCAGGCTCAGTCTATCACAAAGTTCTTTTTTAGGGTTCCGTACCTCAAATGAAAAAAAAAAACGGAACCCTGTCTGTCAAGAACCTTTTTCTCAGGAACGCGTGGAGGTATCAAGTTGAAATTAATATCAAATACTTAGGTATGCAATCCCTTGGACCAGTAAAAAAATCAATCATCTAAGTCAACGCAATCAAAAGATACGGCCGTTTATGCCGCATATTAAAGGGAATCTCAAGGAAATCAAAACCTAGAGGGTATTTTACGTTAACTTAGAATCATGAAATTTGGCAAGAAGCAATGTCTTATAGCAACAAGTAAAGGAAAAAGTCGAAAACCGTTAATTTGTAGTTACATCACATAAAAAATATAATCCAGTATATGCTGATACTCACCAAGTGTGAGAGTGCATACTTAGTGCATATCAGTTTATACGGGATTTGGCTTAGAAGCTTTAAGTACCTACAAGTTTGTGCGGAGCCCTTGGTGCGCGAGTCCGACTAACAATTGACCGGCTTTTTTTATGTTAAGAGTGATAAGTTTTTGCCTATTTCTTCAACCGACAGTTATTTAAAAGATACATTTTCTTTCTAGAGCAAAGAAACAAAGAAGAAAGAGAAAGTGAAATCGAAGAGTTCTTCATCAGAGGCATCTTCAGGGTCCGCGGAGGAGAGCGGTAGTGGGAGTGATTAAACACCCTAACATGTCTGGACTAGTTGATATTAATCAGTGAGAAATATTGCTCCGACTTCCATACACCTGCTTAGAGATGATCAGTTGTGCCGAGATAAATAATACATTCTCGGTATTTATTTATTGAGCCATCATGGAACTTCAGCCAATACGGACTATCTGTGAGTCACAGACTGTGACGATGTGTTGTAAAATCTACAGTACATACAGTACCGTGTGGTTGTTACGAATATTTATTATTTGTAGGCATTCTGTGAAAAGTCAGTGTGTTATCCACAAAGCAAAAGAAAAATATTTTTCTGCTTAGTACCGGTACCAAGCGAAAAAAAATTGTGAAGGTGTAAGGGAGATGACACTAGATTTATCGCTCTAGTGGCGACCCCTACGGATGAGAACCATCAAACAAATCTTACTTATCGTTTTAACAAACATTATTATTATTGCCGAGTCCCAGGATATAAAAAAATATACTCCGGTGCTCCATTGAGTAACAATAAATAAAAAACAGTATTTTATTAGGAAATATCGAATACCAGTTCTGTAATCTCCCAAATTATACGTCGACATATCGACGTATAATTTGTATAAAATATTGTAATCCTAAGTTTTTTTTGTTAGTGGTTTTCAAAATATTTCATCACTTGATTTAGGTAAGATGTTATTATAAGATTATGGTACCTTAGTTTGTAATTTAATGTTTAGCGGTGTCATGAAATTGGAAAAACTGTTCTGTTCAATTTCTACTTTTTTTATTTTATCACTCACAGTGAAACTGATGATTAAACAGCGAATTGATATTAAAATACGTAATGAAATACAACTAGCTTTGCAGCTAACATAAGTTCCTGATAACTTGTTCCACGGAAGCAAGCATTTTCCTTATTTACTTCAAACGAAGTTAATTCGCACTGTTACCGCAATTATTCGCAGCTCGATTTTCTCAAAATATGGGCCTATACCTTAAACATAATTAACACTGAAATAAACCCTTCTCAGAAATATATATATATACAGTCCGTCTACTCCTTTATCTTCTCTGTGCTCTATCTTTGCCTTGGCTTGTCAAGAAAAACAAAACACGTTACGTGTAGCGGCGGGTGACCATGGTACGATTTCCCCAAATCAGCTAAGACTCCTTAAATTCCCTAATGTTTCATTTTGATAATGCCCAGGCAAAGTTTCAGCGCACATGGCGTTTTAAATAGGCAACTATTCGCTACTCCACTTAATTTACGTTACACGAATGCGTAGTTTTTCCAGAAGTGCATTTTTTGTTTTATATTAAGCTCGCATGGTGTTGAAACGCATACCAGCCAAGGGACTTTGCGACAGTCAGGGAAGTGCATCAAATGTGTTTTGTTTGACATTGCATGAGTAAGGGCCGATTTTTCTCCAAATAACACTATCTGTCAGATACATTTTAGCTCTGTGCTCTATCAAATGACAATGAAAAAGAAAGTAATAACTTTAACTGTCAGATATTTTTTCTGGGGATTGGATAAAAAATCGTCCTTAAGTTGTAGAGCGGGTCTTCGTGGATAGATGTAAACACTAGACCCTAGTGTTTATATAGTATACGAGAGCAATTATATTATACCACATTCGTAACTATTTCTTTCGTTCCAGCGTTGCTCTAGGGTCAACGTCCAAAATGATCGGTTGATTATTATTGAATTGTTAAGAATACGAAAGATGTGCTTTTCCATTTTCTGTTCTATAAAAAAATAAATTGAGTTAGTAATATTGTGATGTTTGTGAACCATTCCTGTTTATCAAATGATCTGTTGTGTGTTAACCGTTGTAAATATAATTATTGCATTAATAATTGTTTTTGGAATTTACGGTAAAACCCGACGTCCAGTTTATGCGCAACCTGAATATTTGTAACTAATCTTTACCTAACCTAATTATAACTCAAGTGACACCTTTTACTAAGGTAGAGCAAAGAGTCAATATTTTTCCACGAGTTATAAGCTCTTTCATGAATTTAATGCATGTGTAAATAATTATTTTAATATAATAAAATCACATTCGGCACAAATATAACTGATATATTAAAAGGTATACATTTAAAAAACCCGACAGCATTGAGACTACATTGAGACCCTCACAGACTCGCTCGAGCTGAAGTTAGCTAACTGATTTTCCTGACGATGACAGCTGGTTTTGACACTTCAGGCAACCGCCGGTTTTTACTTTGTAATAATAAACGTTATCATTACTTAAGCTTACTTAAAGTAATTGATAAATAAAATATTGTCAAATGTATTACCAGACCTAAGTGATTGTTACCAATTGGACAGAATCCCCATTGAAACATCTTGTTGGTTTCTGCTCAATGCTCAATACCATTTCTGATCCAGATTCTAGAACCACTTCTGACCGTGTTAATCTCTGATACGGATCGGTTGTAGTACCTACGTGCCTGAGAAACAAGTCTATAGGATGTTCATATTGTTCATGCCCCTTTCAGGAATTTTATAAATTAGTCGAGACACGACATTCATTTTTTTATTAAAATTCACCGATCTTTTTTTCCATACTTTCCGTGTGGTGTCCTTTTATCATTTGATTTTCGTACACTTGCTTAACAAGGCAACAATTACTGACAAATATCCTAATTTAGGCCGCTGGTCCTCACGCGGATAAAACAAGTGGCGACATCGACCCTCCTATCCATTATTTATAGTACAAATTAATTATTTCACAAAATGTTATTTATACAAAGATATAATTTATCTGCGGGGTAAAGGCAAAGCTTGTCCGAGAGGCTTGAATTACGTAATGGGTGTGAATCAACTTTTAAGGTACTTCTTTTCTTTTGCGGCACTAAAACTTTTCTGGTGACTTATGATTAATAATAATCTATGAATATTAAAATAATACCATCAAATTTACAGATCCCACATGTTAGACACCTCAAATATGTCTTAATTTTCGAAAAACCTTGGTAACTCAGGGGAAAATGCACATTTTCATACAAAACCTGGGAACAACATCATCCCCTGCGTTACCAACTAAATAATTATTTAAAATTGTACTATTTTAGAACAACATTTTTTAAATGTTAGCCTATTTGTCTGATTTTATAACTAACGTATAAGCCACGACGTTAGCAAATAAATAGTTTATCTAAAAAAATATAATTTTTTAACCATTTCGAAAAATGGGGAGTAGGTACCTAAAAATTTGATTCATTATAATACTCCCACAATTACATACTATATTGAAACGGACCCGATCCGTGGTATTTTGTCGCATTGGCTCGTAATTATCTGCTTTCTCCGTTACCTTTACTCATTAGTCATTACATTACCCATTGATAAGCTGACTGAGAAAATATAAGCTAATTTCATTTATTTAATGTTTACGCTCCGGTACCAGAGTGGACGACATTCGGGAAATGGGGGAAAGGAACATTATAATATATTATATTAACCAGGAGCTTAAACTGCAATTTTTACAGCGTTTCTAGGGCTTTAGCCAAGTCATTACTTAACGATTTTCGTAATTAATGAACACGTTTTACTAAGCTAACGATCAGTCGCGTCAGCTCAACAGCTCAACAAGTCGAAAATCGACAAAATATTTTCGAGAATCGTTTATTTAGCGTAACGCACTTGGCTAGGCCCCCGTCAGAATGGAAACCGCGTAAAATGCGCTCAAACATTCGCTTCGGATTTTAATTTTAGAGATAACGGTCGCACGACGCCAGCGTTTTTTACTAGGGGTTAGAAATGACGCGAATCAAAGAGACGCTAACATCGCAGCGTAGGGAACCGGTACAGCGAACTACGCGACGCGCTTGCTCAACCGTGGACCCTTTTTTGTGCCGCGGCTTTGTACGGCCGAGGGGTGCCTCGCGGTAGGTTAGCTGGGGCAAATATCGTTGCATTACTCAATGAAGTCAATGCATTTGATACAATTCCTGCACCTTGGCACATGTATTAAATAAAATTGTATGGGGAGGCACTGTGAGAAATAACGTTATCGTTACCTAGCAGTGAAACGGCGTTTAAATTTTAACTCAATGGTGTTGTAAAAAATTGGCGTCATTCGATTCCTGTTAATTTTGGACCGCCATTTTCTTAGTAGGTAAAAAATATGGTCTTGTCCATATTATTAGCACGGTCTCGGTCCCGCTTAGCTTACGGTTGGACCGTTTAAATACCATTTAAGTACACGTTTACAAATTTTGCATGTTCTTAGCACTTCATGTTGTTTGAGCTGTGTGTGCTGAATAAATTATTTTTCTTTATTTTTATCAAATATACAAATATAAAAGGAACTTTTACAAGCTACGTGACAATTTTTTGAGTCATTGGAACAGTATTATTGCCCTAGGGTCAATTCGTAACGGCTCTAATCCTTACTGTATTAATATTATACATGCGAAAGTGAGTTTGTTTGTTACGCTTTCACGGCTAGACCGCTAAACCGATTTCAATGAAATTTGGTATGGATGGACAGTTCCCGAGGGAGCAGCGATAAACGACTTCTACGCGGACGGAGTCGCGGGTAAAAGCACTAAAAGTGGTTGTTATTTCTGATACTAACTGGTCGATAAGTATTAAAATCCATATCTGGAAGACCGAGCGTCGCTCGGGTCGAAACCGAATTTGCATCGATTTCTATACAAAAACAAAAAAACAAACACTAAAGATTTGCCCAAAAAAAGAAACCAAAGATACGAAAAACCCTGTCCATGGCGTAGTAGGCCAACGCTTTAACCATTATAGTCTACTCAGACGGCGGCGGCAGTAGCAAAATTACGAACAATATTGCGCGGGAAATTCTTTTGCGTGAAAATACGGGGAAAACAAATTTTCCCAGATATGAGACCTAGCTAGGTCAATTCTTCGTCCCCGTAAACATCTATATTGCAAATTTCATCGAAATCGTTAGAGCCCTTTTCGAGAACAAATATATATACATATGATGATAACATCATTATCAGATGGCATCAGCCAGTGTTTTTTATTTAAGTAACTAGCAACATTAACTTTTGCTGAGCCAGCGTCCGTTTCACTACCGCGGGGACACACAACACGTGTTGTTTTCTAATTTTGTTAGTTTTACCTTTTTATTTTTGTGTCTTTCATGTAGTGAATAAAAGTATTTCTTCTATTGATAATGAGTTTTTTCTCTATGTTATAACATGATTATAACCATCTTCTAGGCAATATGTTTTTGATGAAATGGTGAAATTAAATGAAATGAGACACTTTAAATTACAAATAAATAAAATAAGGCACATTTTCAAAATAAAATAAGATTTTTAATCAGTCTTAAACACATAAAAATATGAAAATATAACCAAAACAAATAATTTATAATAAAATCTCAACTTAATGTACAATGTTTTTAACATCAAATGGCAAAAATCAATAGATTACTTATATTTACTTAACAATCAAATTCCTGAACATCAATAAATAATCATAAATCTAAATATCGAGCACTATTTTAAGCTATGGCTTATCAATAGAATAAGATAAATGGACATATGACATGATTAAATGATTATGATTGTTTACATTATAATGTAAAATTTATAATTTTCAGAAAATGACTATTTGAAAGCTTATATATAAAAATCCTGCTTATTTTACCTCAATACTTTTCAAAGACAATGGGTTCTTTTATTATTCTATTCTATTAGTATCCATTTAGTCAAGTGTGTGTAGACTAGCACTGTTCTTGTCTGAGTACAGGTTTCACACCATTCTTCTGAGCGTTCTTTTTCTTCGGTGAAAACAGTCCAATGTTCATCAAATTCATTTTCCTCAAGAAACAAGGGTAAGATATTTGCTTGTCTTTCACACCCTGGTCCCTCATATAATTCTTATATGCTCCATACACATCCTTTCCCGAGGTAAAATTAATATCCAAATATTCCTTTTCCGATTTACCATGAAAGTAATGAGAGGGTAACTTAGGTAAATTTCTCAAAAATGTTTCCACATGAACTAGTTTTTCTCTATTATATTTTTCCTTGTTGTTTTTCCTAGGTGTGGTTGTAACAATGCCATGTTCATTTGCTTTCTCGATCCATCCTAAAACGGTTTTTTCACCAAGCCCAAGAGTATTCAGGAACATCTTTTTGCAAACTGGCCAGTGTTGGTTATTAATTTTCAAAGAATACTTAATGGTTCTGTTTCTTCTTGACTCACCATTTGTTACTGTTGTAGTTCTAGTGTAGTAAATATTTACCAGAGCGCTTATGTAAGCCTTTCTCTGCTGCCAAGACATTTCAGACCAGAAGCTATCAAAACATTCCTGTCTGTCTTTGTCTTTTAGATGATTACATTTTCTTTTAGAACTTTTTAAACACACGGGAGAATTGCACGCCGGTCCCATTACTCTTTTCTTTCGTTCTTCGTAGCCTACTTTCACACCTTTTATCCGTTTCTGGGTCAAATACGGCTTACCTTGCTCCCTCGCTTTTTTCACTTTGTTTATTTCCCAAGTGGAGCTGTCACCTATCTTTTTCCTTGTTCTCTTGACTTTGGGGAGTCCTGGCGTCTCCTGGACAGCTTGAACCCGTTCAGAGTCGAAATATTTGTTATTTTTCACTATTGTCATCATTAGAGAGTATCCTTGTTCCGGTTTCTCCATCTCCCTAGAAATAACAAATATAGCATTGAACTCGGTTTCAATCAATGACTAAGACGTGAAGAAAAGTGAATAGATAACGTCTCCGGTGAAATATTATTCTTGTTTACAGACTTACCGATTAAATTATGGTTTAAAAACACGAATTAAATATTAGGTTTTCGAATCTTTGCTTGAACCAGTTTAGGATAGTGAGCCAGCAAGCCACAAGCGCCTCGCGGGGTACTACAAGCGGCGGCGTGTCATACGACTCGTACGTACAGTAAAGGGATAAGCTGCCTGCGTACGGCTTCATATTCGCTGGAAGATTATGCCTAAAAAAATATTGAGCGTTCTTCCCTTATATTTCCTTGTAGTGTTCGTTTAGGAGATCCTCTGAATATAAAGCGCGTCACACACGGAGCTATAATATATATTATCGGTCGGTATATTACGATATATTTTCCCTACTATTTGACAGACTCCACACACGCAGCTATAATATATATTAATATAAATTATAGCTGCGTGTGTGGACTCCGTCAACTAGTACGGAAAATATACCTAAACTATACGAAAATATATCGTAAGATGCCTTGCTATAATATATATTAATATACCAAAATATATATTATAGCTCCGTGTGTGACGCGCTTGATAGTGTAAACAAACAAATAAGTACATTGTACAAAAAAAATACAGCCAGGTACCTACCTAAACCTGAGATTGAAACTGACACTTCTCTCGCCACTAATTTTAAAACTGTGATTGCCATACCAACGTAATCTGTGGCTATACATTAATTACGAGAGAGAAGTACCTATATTGGGGCTATGATTTCGGGACCACCAATATAGATTATTTCTAGCCTACGAAGGATATGGATGCCCTACCAGCGGGGCTAGCAAATTAACTATACTATACGTACTTGTTTTTTACACGCGTGCCTACCTTACCCGTGCGTAAAACTGAGTGTACAGTCAGCATCAAATAGATAGGAGCAGCCAAAATTGACAAATATATCGCAACACATCCTTATTCCTATAGTAATAAAGATGTGTTGCGATATATTGGCCACTTTCGCTGCTCCTATCTATTTGATTCTGACTGTACATTATAATTATCACTGCTATTACTTGATATAACTTTATCCCCATGTCCTAGCCCCACAGTAACACTTCAGTCCTGGGGGGCTTTGTTTTATCAGAAATGGGTTTGCGTTTATCCTCAGTCTCACCTGACGACGAGGTCGAAGATGGTACACGCTTACCCAGAAAATGCCTATTCACTCTTGCTTTGAAAACACCAAGGCTATAGGCTACTTTAAAAATCGAAGTTAGAAGTTACGTTAGCTCCTTCCCTTTCTCACGATTTAGTCGACAATTGACGAGTGAAAGAGATTGTGCATTCGAACGTTTATTTTTATTCGAATTAGTGTTTCGTGGTAACCATCCTGCTGTATAGGACATACCTACTTACCTAGCATAACATGCATAACATCACAAAAGTTATGTTTAGTCGGCAATGATTGGAATCTTTTAAAAGTTACTTTCTCTAGCCAAATTATTGCAATTTGCACTACAAACATAATTTAAAATCTATCTTGATAACTGGTGATCAATGCCCGCAATCGACCAAAATTTTTATTTTGCCGATCCTTGAGCCACCGCGTCGCTCATCGCTTGATACGTTGGCATGTACCGCGTACCCTTTCACTCGCTGTCAAATACTACTATTTCTTATCTGTAGAAATGTGCATGAGAGAGATGCAATGCGTTCCATAATCTTCCCGTCGTCTCCTCCTGTCTCACTCACCAAAAATTCAATACTCGACTGCAGGAGTGCTTTTTCACGTGATGCATCTTTCTTTTTTTATTGAGTGTATTTTATTTATATTTGAAAACACTGCAGGAAATCCATTTAAATACCTAATCGTCTGGCCAGACGTTTTAGTTATATGGTTTTATCGCCAACTAGTAGCGTGCTTGGTAAATCAATACTTACCTATACTTATACCTAAATTACCTAATTAATCAATATTAGCAAATATTAGATTATAAAAGTAAGTGCGTGCCGTAAAGATCAGAAACGGCTTAACCGATTTGAATGAAATTTGGCACACAGATAGTTTATTACCTCGATTAACGCATAGGATACTTTTTATTCCGGTAAATTTGATAGTTCCCGAGCGATACACGATAAACAACTATTACGCGGACGGAGTCGTGGGCAAAAAGCTAGTAATAAATAAACGAGATGGCTAGTGTTTAGGATTCGCCAAACAGCCAGCGCAGCGCGGCGCCGCAGTCACACTGCAGGAAAACGTTGCACCGTGTTCTCTCGTAATCTCGATCCAAGTTAACACGTTTTTGTAGATTATATGGCCCAAATCATATAGAACTGGACGTTCTCCACAATCTATAAACTTTTCTAAACCCATGCAAAATACACTGTAAATTTGTAAACAAATACAACGTGAAAATCACGCCGCTCCACGCTCGGTTTGGCGCCATCGCTCCAATTGCGGCGTGACTATGTGTGACGACCTGCATACAACTCGTTGTTAATTCCACGCTATGAACGCGCCACGCTACTGTTGCGTCGCGCCACGCGTCGGCTGTTTGACGAAGCCTTAAGCACGCATAAAACAACCGCGCGCTTTAAAATTTTAAATCTAATTAGATTTGACAGCCAGCAATCAAATGTGAAACTAGTCTAGACCTTATTGGTTTTTAAAAGAACTCTTAATAAAAATATAATATACGTAGCAGTACAATAGGTACTTGGGTCGTTCTACTTTTCTGACTGACAATGTGCAAGGCTTACAAATCAACCTGATGATAACATAATGTTGTTAGTTTATGGTAGATTAGGAATACCTTGATAGGTAGTGTAATTGTTTATATAATTATAACTTCAGTACCTGGGAGACCGAGCGTCGTCGCTCGGGTCGAAACCGAAATTTTCATCGATTTTCTACACAAAAACAAAAAAAAACGATCCATAGCTGGCGTTCGAACCCGTAGTCTTTGCATAGTAGAGACCTACGCTCTAACCGTCAGTCTATTCAGACGGCGGCAGGCGCCCCTAAATTACGAACCATATTATTGCGCGGGAAATCTTTTTGCGTGAAAATACGGGGAAAACTCATTTTCCCAGATATGAGACCTAGTTAGATCAAATTTTCGCCCCCGTATACCCCCATGTCGCAATTTTCATCGAAATCTTTAGAGCCGTTTACGAGAACGTGAGTACAAATACTTATACGGGGTGTTTTTTTATTCGTCTACAAAATTTTGGGGCTTAAATCAGTAAGTCATACTGACCAACCCTGAAATCGCGAAAAAAAATTTGACCTTCCCATAGGTACAAAACATCGTCAGCTGACTAGCCAAAATTTATGGGATGGTAAATTTTTCGCGATTTCGGGGTTGGTCCCATAGTGAAAGTTGATCAGTATGACTTATTGATTTAACCCCCAAAATTTTGTAGACGAATAAAAAAACACCCTGTATATACAAATGTTTCTCGTTTAATAGTATAAATAAGATATGTTACTGGGGACTACTCATTATCGATAGAAAAGTAGAACGACCCACTTACCAACCTGAAACTCAAGGTAGAATGAAAAAAAAAAAAAAAATTTAATTCTGAAACCACTCACGAAATCACCCAAGATAATTAACTGCAAGTTCACTGCAAACTAACGTGTATAAGTGTAGAGATAGATGCCAAATACATAGTTACATTAAAATCAGTTTAGTAGTTTTAAGGCTCTTAACAAATGTAGTCAGGAAGTATATAATAAAAAATAAAAATTATAGAAATACAAGTAGGAATAATACTATAATAATAATAATAATACCTACTTTATACCTAGTTATTTAGGACATCACATCTGAGGAAGTTAAAAATCGTGGTTGCAGCTTTGTCGGATACAAAAAAAAATCAGCCTTCTTTTAAATAGCCTTTTTAAAAATTCCGGCGGAAAACAGGTCGAAAACACGAGGCTATGTGCGAAAACATCATTATTTCTTCAAACCGCATCAGCAAGCGTACCTCCTTGCCTTGTCTGCGTCGATATTTTTGATGCTGACTGTACAACAAATTAATTGAGAAAATATAAAAAAGCGAAAGTTGCATGTGTCTATCACAACGGGTTGATGAATTTGCTTCGTAATTTCGTATAGATCGGTATATGTACTGATACCGGCTATTGTGTAACTCTGCAGTTTGCATTTTTTTCCCGGAATTATGATATTCGAACATTTAGGTAGTAAGTAGGTTAGGTAGGTACTTAGTTACTATTCACGCTATTCACCTTATATTTCTCAAATTTTCAACATAATGAATCCCTTGTTAATATTTCAATCTTGTAAAGAGACCTCATTCTTTACTTGATACTTCGAAAAATACTATAAATGCATTTGCTTTGCATGAAATTGCTATAGGTGCATAGAAACACCCTTATTTTTGAGCAGATAAAAACTATTTTAAGGTTCCAACAAAACATCAAATCGTAAACAAACGCATCTCTGCCATTCAAGAGCTATGTTTTATTGGCATCTCTCTCTAACCACGTTTGCCGCGCTTTTGATGATTTCATATAAACGTTGGCGGCATTTAAAATGAGGCGCGAGTTAATTTTGGTAGTATGCTGGTAAAGGGATCGTCGAAGGACTGGGTCACTTTTTGAGCAACTTATAAAACTTTTGTTAGAAAAGTGTCAAAGAAAAAATAATTTGATTCGTTTTTGATTGATTGCCTTCGATATTTGGTTATTATATAGCACTTTTCTTAAGAAATTTGCCAAATAAAATTTCTGAAGCAAATGTATGAAACATTTTTTGCTTTACAAATTAGAGTCGTATTTAAAGGCAGTTAGGTCTAAACTTTCATAAGCGGTTTCACAAGTAAGTCACGGATATACGTAGTACAAGATGCTTCAATCCGCGCGTGCAGTTGGCAGTACTGAATTTGTAAGCCAATCAGAGGCGTTGTAGATGGCGCTATAGTAGTGACGCGAGTCGACCCCAAGCTGCCTTGCTCTGGGAACATTGCTTCGAGCTCCATACATTTTCTTCTGGTTCTCTACTGTCTACAGTTTGGTTGTCCACCAGTTCAAAAATTATTTCAAAATTTTTGCCATCAGGTAAGTTAGATGATTTTTCTAATCAAAGTTAAGTGTTTTAGTGTATTTAGCAGTGTTCATTACCACGTATTTCGTAAAATTAGGTTTTATTCCACGTTGGAATTCTCGTTCAAACATGGCTATAGCCCTCGCCATACTTTTTAGTACGCGTGGGTACGGAGGACGCCTCGTTTTAAATAATTTATTTCTCGCATCTTTTCCATTGGAGGTCAGGATCACTTCTTCTACAAGTTTTAGCTTAATAGTGATTAGATTATTGAGTAATGATGTCATATTCAGTTATTGCGTATTTTAGTCACAAAATGTGAAAACAAAATGGCTCGTTCGACCCAAGCCTAGGCCAGTGAACTCGTGTATGGGTGATAACCGATTTAGCCGTTTTCTTCATCAAATTGTTAATTTAAGTAGTGCGTTTTGTTGTTTTTAAGCTAATATGTTGATTTATTTCGATTGGGATTGTGTACTTACAACAATATGGGCCTTTAAAGCATTTCCCGCCAAAACGACGCCCTAACTATGCCATGTATAGTCTTGGCATAGGTACTAACGCTCAAATTGTAGAAGGCATGGCCTGCATAACCTGTTGCCTTGCCTCTTATCAGTAGGCTTGTTTTCTTCATATTTTTAACTGTTTTATTATTGCAGGAAAAAAGTTAAAATGACGGACAAGCCTAAGCGTCCAATGTCAGCCTACATGCTGTGGCTTAACAGTGCACGAGAATCGATCAAGTCTGAAAACCCTGGACTCAAAGTCACCGAAATCGCCAAGAAAGGTGGCGAAATATGGCGGGGAATGAAGGACAAGAGTGTAAGTTCAAATTATTTGTTCTGTCCCTTATTATGTAATTATATTTAAATCCTTGCACTAAAGGATTATTGTTGATGTCCTTAAACTTATAATCTTGTATTTTTCAGGTATGGGAAGAGAAAGCGGCGAGGGCGAAGGAACAATACACAAAGGACCTCGAGTCATTCAATGCGAATGGTGGTGGTGGCGAGGGAGGCGGCACCAAGAAGGCACAGAAGCGAGGAAAGAAAGCCGCCAAAAAGGCAGCAGCACCTGTAAGTATCAATTAGTTTATGCTGTATATAGTTAGTTGTTTGTTGTATCTAGATTTGCAACTAATTGATTCTTATATTTGTAGAAAACTAAGAAGAAGAAGGAGGAGTCAGAGGAAGAGGATGGTGATGATGACGAGGAGGAGGAGGAGGAAAGCGAATGATCTCCCTGTCCCTAAGACTTCTGTTCATACGAGTAATTGTACTTGGACTTAATTTATTTCAAAGTAAAATGGGACTGATTTTCCAAAATCTGTATTACACCGAGTTCTATTATGCAAGTATAAATGTCTATTAAGCCCATGCCGAGTTATAAATTTAAAACAATGAATTATTTTGTATCAGACTTAAGATTTACGTTATTTTGTATGATGTTGGTGATCGACATTGAGTTGTAATTTCTAATATGGATGTTGTTTCTTAACTTTCTGTAGTGTTGAATATTAAGGTGTACTGTATGCAGAGTTTGGAAAGTCTCCACTGGCTAGGACTCGGGGTCTAAGCCTCACAAAAAAATAATGTTAAGTGTTAGCATGTATACACTGGGGAATTGTACAGTTAGCCCTCCCTCGTTAAGTTCGCTGTGACTGGATGCTCACCTTTAGACATACCTCAACTGGATTTATCAAAACTCCGATGTTTGTAATATTAACTGTAGCTATGCTTCAATTATTATTATGCCATAACTCAGTGTTAATGTTCTCATTTTTATAAGTATACATGGACAAATGGTTTGGTCAGAGCCTATTCCGACAAAAACTAAATTTAGAGACTTATTTCATGGAAGGATGTGACAGCTTATTGTTAATGAAACCTACCTCTTCTCATTGTAAATTTCAATGCTGATAATGGTACCAAACTTTAAGCTAAGAACAGAATGCATTGGGGCTAGTCTCCATGCTGAGCAATTTAAATAATTTAGGAAATTGATGTGTATGTTGTATTTTTAGTTAGTAAATAGGTAGGTTTTCGATGTGATTTGTCTCTCAAATTTTACATTTGTGTTATTTTGTAAATGAGAATTAGCATTCCTCATGTCAATACGGATTTTACATGTTCAATAAAGTAATTTCATATAAAATAGTTCTATTTTTCAATTTGTCTTTCATTCTTCATTACCTCTATCTGGGCCTCTTTTATTTCACTTTGTTTAACCCTTCTGCATGTATATATTTATATATATAGAGCGTTATTCATCAAATTGTAGTTGTGATAACTCTTACTGTAAAGTGAATAAGAGCTAACATAACTGTTACGATGGACAGAAGTGGTATTTGTTAGCTCATCCTCAAGACGCATCTCAAAGCCCCCCAGTATTTCTCACGAATCTCAACCAATCCCAATAATTTGACAACCTGGATCGTTGGGACAGACATTCCAAGGGGCAATAAATGCATAAAACGGCTAGTGTTATATTTATGGGACAGTTACGCTTTTTGTTAACCGTAAATGTCGGAAGTGTCCCTGTGTAAAAATAAATAGTTGCAGACAAAACTACAGTAAAATCATTCTACAATCATCTCGTGTTTTTCTGTAGCTTGAGAAGCCGACTAAACAAAATGGTGACCGCGTCCTCGGGCGATTATTACCAGTCACGTGTCTTTATTGATTATTTTTGTGTACACTCGTCTTAGCTCGTAGGCGTAAATGTTTGTTTTCATGCGTAATCTTATGAGTGAGTTTAACGTGAATCTAAGGATTCTTTCTACAGAAATAATTCTAATAAATGATAAGATCAATAGGCATCAGCGTGACTTGACTAGTGTGTAAGTGACAAATCATTACATTCGTCACTATACCATAAAAATCCCATTAAAGGTTTTATCATCAGTAAAATTATTTTGATGAAATTAAAAAATATTGAGGGAATAATTCTTTGTCCATCAAGGTTTTAGCCAGTAGGTACCTATTGCTCATACATCGAATTTACATAGAAAGAAAATCGATGACGTTAATGAAGTTTGTTTTTGTGGTTGGCAATTAAAGGCAGCGTTTTTTTTTTTCTTCTGGAACCACACACGCATTGCACTTTTTCTAGTTTAAGGCGTTTTTTATTTTATAAAAATTAGGGAAACTGACGGAATCATTGGCAAAGTATATAATTATATTAAAAGGAAGAGGAAAACTTAAAGCATCAATTATCTGGAGATAAAAAAAATATCACGTCAGTAAGAAATTGAGGATACAAAAAAAAAACATGTTAAGCTGGGTCCACATTTGTATCATTTTGGTGATCACGATCATGAGTATCGTATCGAGCACGCGTATCCTAAGTAAAAGTATGGACGCTCACTTTGGGTATACCATATCATTAGCATCGTCGCGCGAAAAAATGCGTCCATACTAGCCGTAGCGTATAGCAGCGCATTGTTTATCATAACGCCGTATCATTTTGGCTTGCTGTAGTTTGGACGCTAGCCGTATCGTATCACAATGCCATATCATTTTGTGATCGTTCGTCTGTGCAGTGCGTTCAAATGTCGCCCGCTGAGGTAGCTCACCGTTTAGAAATGTGTGCTTATTTTATTATAATAGCAATTTAGGAATAGAGAAAAACATGGTGGAAGGGCATTGCTACGTGACTTGAAGTTTCAACATGCCTACTTTCAACGTAATTACGGTTTCGTTACCCATGATCAGTGATCGGAATAGGTAGAGTATATTTACCTAAACTTGACGCTTGTTCATTCATGCGTGAGTGAGATGGGAACACATTATTGAAAGGGAAAGAGATGTAGCTAACGTAACTTCGAACTTCGATTTTCAATTTAGGGCCCGTGAATCTGTCCTCCTGTTTTTAGGGATGTTACATATTTAATTAGGTTTCCCGGATACGTCACTCGCCGATAATACGATTGTATAGCCTGGCAAAAAAGTCGAGCGTGTGGTGACGACAGCTAGAATTACAATACTTTCAATTAGCAATCAGCACAGTTTAGAGTAAACCTTGGATCATGTTGCCAATTTCATTGTACGCAGCGCCTTCATTTTTTTCGCTACAATCGTTTGTTTTCTTATTATATACTTATTTTTATATTCCACATAAAAAATAAATCCTTTGCTAATTTCCTACATTTTACGAATTGCAGTAAGACCAAGGTATTATAATTTTACATTACATCGTTATAAAATCATACCTCTGCAATTTTATTCGCGCGAATACCAAGGCGAGACCACATACCCTTAAGCTGTGTACACATCGACCCAACGAACGCCAACGAAGGATATTCTGCGTTGGCTATTGCACGTTCGTTGGACTTCAAAGGTACGTCCAAACACATTTAGTGGTCGAGCAAACGATCGTTGGGATCTCTGATTCCGGTTCGTTATCGCAATTTGATAATGAATGACCATGAAGTAAATTATAGTTGCTATTTTATATACCATAACGAGTTAGCAATAACAAGAAAAATCAAACGAAACTTGAGCTGGTAGACAATGAAGATACGTTAACTCCTTCCCTTTCTCACGGTTTAATCACGACATTGACGAGTGAAAGGGATGGTGCGGTGCATCTGAACGTTCAAAATGAGGGTTTCACTATGTTCACTTTGAAAACTTTGAAAATTGTTCACACGGAGTCAATGCGGGAAAATATCGTGATCAAGAAATATTTTTTCCCGCATACCGTATGATTCATACGGTATGCGGAGTTATCTCAGCGGAGGCCACGTCTCGAAACGATTTTATCGAATACGACACGCAGTGGCGCATATGTTTACGTTGTCTCGTTCACACGAACAAACTTCGAACCCCTCGTATTCGAGATGCGCGTTATTAACGTCAAAAAACGAATAGATATGGTTGCGTGTTACCGACTGTCTCGTATACGGTAAAACCGTATAGGTAGCATACGTATGCGATGCCACGTGGGAGAGTTGGTGTGCACACTTGTCCCGCGTATATAGCCTCGGAAAAAAGTCGAGCAAAAAAATGGGGGTGCTGTTTGGAATGAAATTGGCGACATGATCCAAAGTTTACTCTAAACTGTGCTGGTTGCCATTTGAAAATATTGTAGTTCCAGCTGTCACCACACGCTCGACATTTTTGCCAGCCTATATAGTCACCGTGTGAACGTAGCGTTCCAACCATTCTGCAGTTCGCGGTTGGTTGGTTCGTGTTAAGCGTGTGCTACACGGTTTTAAACCACATTTTCTACCAAGGTGGCCTTGGTAGAAGCGAGCTGCTACACGATTTCAAACAAGCCCATTTGTTTAAAGCGCACGCCTACCTGCCAAGGGCATTTAAAGGTCATACGAAATTTGATTTAAAACCACTTCTGCACTGTTTTAAACCGCCTGCTTTAGGCCGGCCGCAATTATCCGAAATTTTCTGACGCCCTCCGGAAGGCACTATGTTTGGTTCTAGACAACGTACTTATTCGGAGAAGTGTGCGGGGTGGTGCGGGGGGTTTCTGACAGAAAAATTCGGACAATGTGTGGCCAGGCTAAAACCGCTGTTTAAAACCGTGTAGCACACGCTTTAGCGGCGAACACGACTGTGTAAACCCGGGTCAGTTGACGGGTTTGTTTTGTTGTCATTTTTGACAAGACTAATTGATCCTCGCCGTACCGTACTGTACCTTTTTTTTACTTTGGTGTGTTGTTATTATTATTGTAAAACAAAATATACTGCGGTTATTCAAAATCTTAGCATAAAATAGATTTTTACCATAGGATACATTAAGGTAAATTTCAACCGAAACTTGTCATATTAATAATATTAATGTCCTCTGCAACTTCTTAACATTGTTAACTCCAATGTTGTCGCTTTGGTGAGCGTCGGTGGCCTACTGGCTAGCGGTGTCGACTCGTTCGAACCCCCAGGCGGTCGCCATGTACCAATGAGATTTTCTAACTCATGTATTACCTGCATGGTCACCGATGCTCTTACGGTGAGGGAAAACATCGTGAGGAAACCTGCACATTTAGGTGGCTAAAATGTGTAACCATGATTCAGTTGATTTGGTTCCCCTGTCACAAGGGTTACAGAGGTAATATGGCGGCTCCACTGTAATAAGTGTAATAACCAGATTGGCCGAATCTGGATCATGGTCAAACATACCCCAAATAAAAACGGGAAAAAGCGCTAAGATAATGTTGTCGCTTTCGGGATTGCCATCTAGTTTTTATTATTTTAGTTGCAGTACACACTTCACATTATATTTATTATGTCTTATACACAGCAAAGTGCAATACCCTTCGCTGCATATAAGAAAGAAAAATCTGGGTTCAAAGGAAAATTGTCCACTTGAAAGGACCATTCTGAAGTCTGATCAAAAGTAATAGTATCCAAAGTGAATTTAGTCAAAATGTAATTGTGTGCTTAAAAATATTTATAACCAAGTTTCTTTTCTAATTTTAATTAAGCCCAAATGGAATTTTGTCTACAAAGTGAATGTAGTCTAATATGAATTAAGACCAAATAATGTAGGCTCAAAATGAATTAATGTATATAATTCAGGTAGGATGTATTTACACTTGGTCTTATATAGGTTATAGCAGGCTAGTTTTCCGCAACTCGACGACTAGAAGCGCCTATTTTGCGTGAGTGGGTTGGGGGGGGGGGGGGGGGGGGGTGGGGGGTTACTCCTGCCAACCCAGTTCTACCAGGAAGCCTAGCAGACCCTTGATGTTGCCGACGACTTCTGGTAGCGACCTCGGTGCCCCGAGGTGACGCGCCCGGTATGTTGCCACCTCCGAGCATTCCATGATGACGTGGGCTGCAGTTTCTTCTGCCGTCATGCAGGCTCTGCACAGGGGGCTGTCTGTAACACCTACAGTGTGTGTTTGTTGAAGAGGGCATGTCCAGTTATTAGTCTGAGTTGGGTTCTCCCTAACTTTTGTAGCTTCCGCGACAATCCGGGGCTGATCGTCGGGAGTGCTTCTCTGGTTTGCCTACAAGTACTAAGGTTGCTCCAGTATTGCTGATGCTCTACCTTGGTCATTTGTCGCAGTCTGTTCCGAAGCCAGCTGAACGGCAAAGGCAGGATGGGTTCAGGACCCACCACCTCCGTCTCTGAGCCTCTCCTAGCCAGCTCGTCGTTACCGCGTGAGTTGCTGTGACCTTTTATCCATTGCAGTGTAATTGGGTTGTTTTTACTTACCTTCTCCAGGGCGTCGTGGCATTCGAGTACCAACCCTGAGGTAATGGTGTGGCTACGTAGAGCCTGGAGAACCGAGCGGCTGTCGGAGAGTATGCGGACGGGGAGATCCTCTACTTTCCTTGCCTCAATTGCTTTAGTAGCCATTATGATGCCCATGCATTCCGCTTGGAAAACTGTGCTGTGGGCCGGGCCCCCAATGGTGTTGAAATGTGTATGTTAAGGTCCTCCGAAAACGTGCCGGAGCCGGACCCTGACCCTGTTTTGGATCCATCTGTGAAGATTCTTACCTCTCTGGGGTTGAGCCCCTCCCAGGGATCCTCGTGCAATTGTATTTTGTACTTCTTGTCAAAGGCAAATTGTTTTGGTACTCTGTCAATCACCGCATCTATGAGGGGTTCTTTACCTGCCAACTCGCATAGAATTTCAGTGTGCGCTACCTTGGTGGGCCTCCAGAGTTTTAGTTTTTTGAGCCGTACCGCTGTTGCAGCTGCCTCTTGTTTGATGTAGAGATGCAGGGGCGGTAGGTCGAGCAAGGCGTACAGTGATGCCGTGGGTGTTGTTCTCATACATCCTGTGGCCGCCATGCCGGCCAGCCTCTGCAGTCTTTGTAGTTTGGCCTCAACTGTGGATAGTCTAGTGCGTGGCCACCAGACCACCGCGCCGTAGCTGATGATTGGTCTTATTACTGACATGTACAGCCATAGGATGATCTTGGGATTGAGTCCCCAGGTTTTACCTATCATCCTGCGACACTGCCAGAATGCGATTGTTGCTTTGTCAATTTTGTTGTTTAGGTGATTGTTCCAGTTTAGTTTGCTATCTAGCGTTACCCCAAGATACTTTACCTCGGTTGAGGAGCTCGGTCCCGAAAAGTTTGGAGAGTTTGTATGTGCCTAGGTTGCGTTTGTTTGTGAACATTACCATCTTCGTCTTTTTCGGGTTGACGGACAGCTTATTCTGTGAGCACCAGCGCTCCACGATGCGCAGGGCTGATCGGGTGACGTCGCATACCGTGCCAGTGACGTTTCCGCTTGTCAGTATCACTATATCGTCTGCGTAACCTACCGCGTAATAGTGATTGTCATTGAGTTGGGTGATTAACTCGTTCACAACCAAGTTCCATAGTAGCGGTGAGAGGACACCACCTTGGGGGCATCCCTTCGCCACTAGTGCTTGTTGGGCCTTATCAGCTTCGAGTCTGATGACCCTCTTGCTGAGCATGTCACACACTTGGTCTTATTTCTGAGTGTATGTAAATACAAATAGACATATTTCTTTCGACCTATATCATATATGACAATTTTACCATGGGACACAATTCCATTTTAGATGTTATTTATTTGTTTGTTTACATTTTGTTAAATACTTAAAGAAATAGACTATTGATGGTGTGGATGTGGATGACGACGCGGTTAGCCTAGTTGGTAGTGACCCTGCCTACGAAGCTAGCGGTCCCGGGTTCGAATCCCGGTATGGGCAAATATTTGTGTGATGAGCACGAGTATATGTTCCTGAGTCGTGGATGGGTTCTATATATTTAAGTATGTATTTCTTTATATAAGCATGTTTATCGTTGTCTAGTACCCATAATACAAGCCTAGAGCTTAGTTTGGGACTAGGTCAATTTGTGTGAGATTGTATTATTTATTTATTATGGTACAGTTCTAAAACTGTAAAAAACTGGTATTTGAATATAATTACATTGCAATTTGATGAATCCCAACTGTTGCAGTGGTGATGTCGGGCGATGGCAGCCTGGGAGGCGGGTCGCACGTCGTGCTGGTCACGGGGGGCTACGACCACACCATTAAGCTGTGGCAGGCGCACAGCGGTGTCTGTCTGCGCACCATGCAGCACCCGGACTCAGTAAGCACTAAATATTTGGAGATTGGTGCCGGTATTGCAAACAATACCGCATTTACTGCTACAAAACATCAAGTTCCTACAAAAAAATAAAAGGGCCATTCGCTCTATATATAACTTAAATTCCCGTGATTCATTAAGAGAACTTTTTAAACAAATTAATATTTTAACAGTAGCATCCCAATATATTTATGAACATATTATGTATGTTATTAAGAACCTAGACTCTTTCGTTAAAAATTCTGATATACATAATATAAATACTAGGAATAAAAATAAAATTGCCATAAAAAAGTTTCGCGCCCGTAAAGTATATAAATCATTTGTAGGTCAATGCATTCATTTTTATAATAAATTACCCGACGTAGTTTTAGAGTTACCCCTTCCAGCACTTAAAAATTACTTGAAAAAGTCGTTGATGTCAAAGGCGTACTATAGGGTCGAGAACTATCTAACGGACAAAAATGCTTGGCCTAAACCAGAAAATTAACTAATGTTTAATGTTCATTAGCTTACCTACTACTCGTACATACCTCATAAAAATCATGTAAACGCTGTATCTTGTCTAGGGGACACGGTTTATGTAGGAAGACATCTCAAAACGGTTTTGTGATATATATATATATATATATATATATATATATATATATATATATATATATATATATATATATATATATATATATATATATATATATATATATATATATATATATATATATATATATATATATATATATATATATACTACTACGAGAAAATTTATATATATATAAATTTTCTCGTAGTCATTCTGACATGTTTTCCTGCAAAACTACGCAGATATTTAATATTATTTTTACAGTTTTATATAATGCTAGAATAAGTAGTGACATTGTTATATTTTTATTAAAAAAAAGACTAACTGTTGAGTTTCTTGCGGCGCTTCTTCTCAGCAGTGGTCTCCTCTTGGGAAGTGCTGGTAGATTTTGACGTGTAAAAGTGCCCGTGCGGCCTACTTACTGAATAAATATCTTTTATCTTTTTTTTTCTTTTTATCCCGCCCTCTTAAGAAAAAAAGGTGCATCTGCGATTTATTCACAGAAGCATATCAAACCCTGTAGCGTTATATTATGGTTGCATGTGCAATATTATTTCAATTGCACCTGCACCTTTTTTCCTATGAAGGCAGAATTGTATGGCTTACTGCCTCCTAGATGTTAATGGTTGAACGTTACACTATGCTCTTATCTGCTTCCTGATCGGCTGATCTTATCTTGGCCATCTTGTTTTGTCATTAGGATATCTTAAACTTAAGAGAACTTAGGATATAATGATAAATTGTGAAAATTCCAGCAAATAAACGGTCTGGAGATCCGACCGGACGGGCAGATGATGGCGGCGTGCGGCTACCAGCACATCCGCATGTACGACCTGGCGAGCGCCAACCCCGACCCCGTCGTCAACTACGAGGGCGTCTCCAAGAACATCTCGCGGGTTGGCTTCTCGGTCAGTATTTAATTTGGAAATTTTAAGAAGAAGAAATATGGTTAAGTAATATGTACACGGATACGCGTCACATGGTATCGAGTAGTCTGAGGCTGTCGACAAATAACAGTAATAAAAAAACGATTTATTTTTAAACCTTTTATTGAAATATCTGTAGGTGCCGTAAAACACCTATTTTATATAGTCGTAAATCGCACCTTCGGTAGGTCAAGGGCTAATTCCACTTTTTGTTATTTTACAGAAGAGACATGATTTTTTTTTTGCGTTCAATGTTGAATAGTGTTCAATGAACAATCGTGCCCGTCCTACTGAAGGTGCGAATGGTTATGACTTAATTTTTTTCTCTTAATTGTGTTCAAAACCTTTTAGTAACGTATAATTTGGAAGAGTGAGGAGAGATTTTCATTTATCTGAAATAGCATTATTTTTTAGGAAGATGGCAACTGGATGTACACTGGCGGAGAGGATTGTACAGCAAGAATATGGGATATCAGGTAAATCTCACACAAATTGACCAGTCCCAAAGTAAGCTCTAGGCTTGTACTACGGGTGCGTATAAGCATTTATAATAATAGTGAAGATAAAAATTATATTGTTGATATTCTGACAGCTTCAACATTATAAATTACAATAAAGAAGCAAGACGGGCTAAAACAACTTGGAGTAGAGGCGCAGTTTATTAGTACGGCGCGGTGTCCGCAGATCGAATCGTAACATTCGTAGTTGACGATATTAAAGTACTCTACTAGGGGGCTAGCCAGGTAAACTACGCTACCTTATCGATTTTCGAAATTAATGAAAATGTTTAGGACGTAAGTTTACGATCTGTCGCGTCAGCCGCATATGTCAAATCCATACATTTTGTCAGTTTTCGAAAAAAAGGAAGTCAGCGTAGCGCATCTTGGCTAGCCCCAAGTTCCATATAATGGGTACACTACATAACTCCGAAGAGTCATAATTCCGAATTGATTGAAATCCCGAATTTTCATAATTCCGAATGTAATTTTTTTTAATGAAGGCTTTATTTTTTGAAATGGCACATAAATCAAAACTAACCTAACCTACGTGTAGCAATTCAAATATGTTTTTTAATTTTAAATAGCTCCAGTGTGAAAAATTAAAATTCGGACAAATTAATATTCGGAAAAAAATATTTCTGAGTATTTATTTGGGTATATAATAGGTATTGGCAATCTTCGTTTTTCTATGAAACGTGAAAAGAGAAATATATTGTCAGTTACAAGTGTGATAGCGATACCCGCACGCTAGGAGTTTCGCATGTGTTCCAGGGTGGGGCGGCAGTTCCAGTGCCAGCGCATCTTCGAGGTGCCGGCGCCCGTGAACGCCGTGGTGATGCACCCCGACCAGACGCAGATGATGGTGGGCGACCAGAGCGGCGTCATCCACATGTGGGACCTGCGCACCGACCAGAACGAGCAGCTGGTGAGGAGACGTCATTTTGTCATTTGACATTTTGGTCTGCGTATTATTTGGATCCGATTTTGAACTTACGATTATTATTTACTTATGCTACCTATTACTATTTATCAATACGTGAACAGTTTTCTTTTAACACTTTCACGACCAAGCTCAAATCAAGTAGTTTCGCTGCATACCTGAAATCTATAGCTAGTATAGTATGAACAAGGCTCCCGTGTTCTCGGTATGTCGGGAATATCATAGAGGACACGGTAGCCGTGTTCTCGGTCGTGAAAGTGTTAAACTCTCGGAGATCTCGACGAAGTAAAAAGCATTATGTCTTCTTGGTGGAAAGAGCAATTGATGAACTCGTATAATTGAAATAAGTTATCTATCTATTGTATTTGTGTGCATACGTTGGTCGTTATTCCACTTGCCAGCACGGCGCCGGCACAGCGACGGCGCCGGCGCCGGCCCGGCTGCCGGGGAATGCAAAAATGTATGAAATTATTATGTCATGTTTTTCTACTTACCGGCGCTGGCGACGGCACGGTTATCATATATTTTCTGATTTCTGATTAATATTACACCTTCGATTCCGACTTCGGCCCGACACTTTTAAATCGGCGGTTGAAGTGTAGCGCGGCGAGTTTACTACTAGCAATGTTGATTAAGTATATTTATTTTCAACGCCGCCTACGTAGGTGTATTATTTTTTAACTGAAATTATAGAACCTGATTTTTTTATTACACCTGCCCTTAACACATCTCTTCCGTCTCAGCCGCCGATTCTGGTTCAGAGTCCAAGACTTCAGTTCAGATAAAACCACCTCGTACACATTCGTACAGATTCCAGAGGCGGAGGCGTCGATCCAGGACATCGCGATCGACCCGGAGGGCCGGCTGATGGCGGCGGTGAACAACCGCGGCGCGTGCTACGTGTGGGCGCTGGGCGGCGCGCCCGCGCGCCCCGTGCCGCGCCGCCACCTCGCCGCGCACCGCAAGTACGCGCTGCGCTGCCGGTTCAGCCCCGACTCCACGTGAGCCCCGCCACTTACTCATCCGTGTCGTTTAGGGATCGGTCACACCAACGTGTTGTCCGCCGCCGACTGTGAGCGCGCGTTACGCCGTTTATCGCTTTTCCATATATATCCACGTTCACACTAGAGCTGACAATACAGTCGGCGGCGGACAATACGTTGGTGTGAACGATCCCTTATTATAGGACCATCGACACCTACGAGTCTTAGGTCGTATTGAAGGACACGAAAAATATGGCGCACGGATTGAGCAGTGATGAACTCTCGGTCGACCTCGTGAGGCTTTTGACATACGCCATAATATAATAATTGTATCCTGCGATACCACCAAAGATTTCTACTGGTGTCCGGCCTTTTCGCCGCACATTTTTTGTCCGAATTTCACTTGCCAACAAACTTTTCGCCGACGAGTCACTTTAACAACTAACTATTGCCAGCTTTTTGTATGACAACGTTTCATTTGGTCGAATTATTGTAAAGCAGATTATTATAATGCCTCAAAACTTTTGGGACATGTATCATTTGTCAAATCTTTCACTAGGCCAAACAACTATTAGACGAATAACGTTTCGTCAGTGCAACAGTTTTCTGCGATAAATAAGAGAACCATTTCTACTATATTGACAAAGTTAATAATATTTGCATTGAAATTATCGAACTACTAACGCCACTCGAAAGAATGGAAGTAGCTTTAAAGATAGGCAACTTTTTATCAGAAAAATCAAGCTAGTATATCAGAAAAATCTCCCTTAAGTTAGTAAAATATAAAAAGTTTTAGCGAGTGACGAGTAGCGAATTTAGAACACGAGGCATCGCGCGCGAGGCTCCATTACGTGACGGTTGCATAAATAACTATAAACGTCCATATTGTAATGATCCCTGATTAATGGGAGTCTGGTGTAGTTTTGGCCTGTATCGAAATTATATGAGTTAGAAACTGCCACGTCGTTAACTTTTACGAACAGAAGGGACACTGTTAAACCTAAATCTGCACTGAGAAAACTGTTCATCAATAATTTAGGTGAATTCACGTAAAGTAGAGAGCATACTGATATCACCAAAAAGTACGATGAAACTATTATCCTCGGCTGCTCACGATATAATATGATGAACTGTTACTACGCTTTTAGTAGGAAGCAGACACTATTTCACGGTGAAAGTCATCGAACCGTTGTGGGAAGGCCTCATGTGACCATGTAACAGTCATCATATTTTAGTATGCTTTCCTCATAGTTTTACTTGATTTCCTCTTACTTCAAATATGTCCTTTTATTTCTTCCTACTGTTTTTAAATGCCGTCATCGTATTTTTGTATGAATTCTTACTTTTATATAACGTTTTGTCGTTTAATTTCAGTAATATCCTATTATTTACTCCTACTACTTATAAAGGCTTTCCTGATATTTTTGTATGCTTGCCTAGTACTGTTTATGTGCTTTCCTCATATTTTCGTCATTTTCCTATAACTTCTTCCTACTATTTATCTATGCTTTCCTCATATTCCAGTACCTTTTCCCGTTACTATTATTTTCCTATTAGCTCTTCATACTATTTATCTACGCTTTCCTTATATTTTTGTATTCTTTCTTGTTATTTTTTCCCACTATTTATCTATTCTTTCCTATTATTTTAAAAGCGCCCAGTGCGTCCAGTGGCCTCCTCGTCACTGTGATTGTGTTTTTAAAGTATTAAACTATTTTATTAAAATCGAATATCGAACACCACTTACATTCTATGTAATGAAGCTTGGTATTTATTACATTTCCTCATTTTAACTTAACGGGAAAAAGTTTCCGTTAAGTTAAAATAGGGAAAAGTAATGAATACAAAGCTTCGTTAGATAGAATTTAGGTTGTATTCGATATTCGCTTCTAATAAAATAGTTTAGTTCAATAGAAAACATACCTAATTACAGTAACGAGGATGCGACTGGATGTACTGCGCCCTTATAGAATAATAGGTAAGGATAGATAAATTGTGGGAAAAAATAACAAAAAAGAATAGAAAAGTATAAGGAAAGCGGAGATAAATAGTAGGAAGAGCATACAAAACACATACATGTAAAAGAGTACTTTTGGTGAATATTATAATATTCACCATTAATTACTAACAGAAATCAGGAATAATCAAAAAGATCACAATAAACCAGATCTGAATTGAGGAGACAGTTGTAAAAGGAAAAAGAAAATTGTTAACAAAAAGTTTTATTAACGAAAATTAATCATAATTTAAACTAAATATAGGCATACCTATATAACAAGTATATTATTTTACACAAGCGACGTGGCACTGGAAACTCATGCTCGCGCCACGTCGCCTGTGTAGTCAAGTCAAGGACAAAAACATAAATACGATACGCACAAACTCTCAAAAATACGTCTCACACGCTTACGCTTACGCCTGATATAAGGTCGCCTATACATATACCTATTTTGAGACTGGGCGAATCTATGTTTTTATCCTTGACTGTACAATTTAGTAGGATAATGCGTTAAAAAGTGACATTTTGGCTGCAAAGGAGATTTCGTGAGCTTCATGTACAGCCCTTCATATTTTTTGCGCCGCTCCTCTATGGTAACGTTGACATCGGCTTCGGTATTGACAGTCGATACAAAGCTATCCAGAATTTCTGCCCGCGACGCATGCCATTCCTTCTTTGACCGACGAGCGGGAGGAATATTAAACAGGCATCCAATAAGGAGAATAGCTGCTATGACTGAAGTCTCCGGGATCACTTCTGAAAAGGAAGATTTTTTTTTTAAATTGAAACACTTTATTAAATTGAAAGTAACCGAAACTGAAGTCTGACAACAAAATAAAACAAAACCCTATCCTATGTTCGTAGTCGAGTAAAAAAAGGTGATGTAAGCTCACCATTAGAAATCGCCAGTGTATCTGCTATATGCTTATGCAGAAATTTGTCTTTAGTAGAAATCTGCTTGTTTCTGGCACTCTGTATTATCATGCCGGTAGAAGCTTCTAAGGCTCTACGTCCCCCAGCTTTATCCGGATAGAGTGCGTCGTAATCAGTAGCCGCCAGCCGTTAGGTGACTGTAGGATGGGGTATTTTTTCAAATACATCTGCAGGGTCCAGCTGCGCGACTTGAGAGCTGCTCCAAGGCCGACAACACCTTATCCATATCCCCTGTACAAATTAATAAGATTGTTTTATTCGGATTTTGATATAGGTACGTTTGCCATATACAAACAAGAACATACCATTATGCATATGTAATATATATTTAATTTAATAATAAAAATAGTTTTCGAGTTCTAAAAGATCTATTCCAACAAAATTACCTTCTTCAAGTGCCCCCAAGTCGATCCCAGTCAGAGGTGGGTCACCTGACTTTGAGCTCGATGTGGAGCCGGAGTGGGACTTGGGCTTCGCCAATAGGTTTAAAGATATTAGATACGCTCGCCGAGCCCTTCTGGCGTTCACTAGCCAGCCGGAGGTATTACACTTCGACTGGTAAGCTTTGGAGGCCGAGTTCAAGATTTTAGCGGCCCTCGACAGATGTTTCCAATATGACTCATACCTGAAACAAAAATGTATTTAGTAGGTATAACATTTAAGTTGGGTATAGATTTTGTTGATTAAAACTTTTAAGAGAAAGAAAAATAGAACACATAGAAAGATGTTCGTACTAACTCAAAAAGTACAAAAACTCGCTCTATGTATTTACTGAGGACCAATTAAGGAATAACTGTGCCAAGTTTCAGCCATGTACCAAAAAGTACAAGGTTCCCATCCCATCAGAACAACCCGCAATAGAACCAATCTTCACCGTTTTAGCCAATTTTGTGGCACAATTTCTCAAAAACTATAACTTGTATAAAAATGCATGTTCTAGACACGCGGGAGCGTGTCCAGCCAAGTTAAAAAAAAGGAACTGGAACTTCAAAAAGTTATTTGAAGAAGATTATATCCATGCAAACAAGTACCTAGGTATAGTGCGCGCCACGTAACATGAACCTACGGCATAGTATAAATAGAACAGTAATTGCAATTGTTCCTATAATACGTACCTATACCTACATAATTATTATAAATAAAAACGTCAAAACTGCACTGAGCTCTTAGTCTCACTCAAAGAAAGCCGCACGGCGGCCGCCAATAGTACCTAGTCAAAGGAATCCGCCGGAGACGAATTACTTTTCTATTTATACTATGGCTACGGGAAAGTCGACTATGACCCACCCCGAAATTGACTTCTGAGCAGGTTCATTCCATGTTACATGGCGCGCACTAAGTATACCTACCACCAGACACCTGTAACCCCTCGTACCTATGCGGTGTCAAAAATTGCTAGGTAATTAAACAGTGACCTCGGCACGGATCCGTGCTAGCATACGAGGGGGTAACCATGCTCATCAAACCAAAAATCAAAACCACAAACAAACAAAAAACACAACGGCAATTAGTTAGGTTAGCAATACGAATAGCATAGGTAGGTAGTTCAACTTACCGGCAAACTTCTCGACATAATTGTCGAAATTCCATTTGTGCAGTAGATCTGCCGTCTGCCATCACTTATCAATCTAATATCACACACAATGTACCTAGGTATACCTGTAACGTGCACTCGCGTTGAGCAATAAATGACAACTGACAACTGGCGCGGCGCGGGCGCTTTGTTGCGAATGATGTGGATTCGCCGAACTTGAGACGTTCATCTAAATTTATGATTGCGTAATAATTCGTTGTACGTTTCAATGTATTTTTGTGTAATAGCTTTGTACATTATAAGAATGTTATGATATTTCAGAATTACCAATCTTCAAAAAGATAATGCTAGCATCGTAAATAATATGACAAGTCATACTAATTCTAACTTGCATCAGTACGGTGCCTTCACCGTATTTCAATTTATGTTCTGCAATTTTACTAGGAATTTCTTAATACAATATGGTGACAGTTTCCTCATGTAATATAATTATAATCTTTCTCCGGAGTATCATCGAATTTCTGTAATATAGTTGTGTTTTAACAGGACAGCACTATATTGTATCAAAATGGTAATATTATATTCGGTGACTAAATCTTATGGTGGAAGGTCATCACATTATTGCACTACTTCATCTATAAATTCGATTATTTCGTTATATGGTAGAATTCTCACATTGTATTTATCTACGGTCACTTTATTTTAGCATAATTAATTACATTCCAGATCAATGTAATGATATTTTAAAATGAAGCCAAAACGACATTTTTCTCAGTGTGTGTATGACCCGTTTAGTACTAGTTTAATTTTGTTCATGCTGAAGAACACTGGGTCGAAAACTAAATATAGGGAAACTAAAACTTGGGGCGCTCGGAGGTTAAATGGAGGTTTGTTGTCAGTATGTTGGTGACGACGTCGGGCGACTGGTCGGCGCGCGTGTGGCGCACGAGCGACTGGGGGCTGGCGCGCGAGCTGCGCCACGACTCGCAGCGCTGGGTGTGGGACTGCGCCTTCAGCGTCGACTCGCGGTACCTCTTCACCGGTGAGCCCCCACTGTACCACTCAGTGCCGCACGTGTGTGAGATCAACTCGACTCCATCGAGACTCGAGATCGATTTATTAATACTGTCCTATAACATGATATTAATATTGTTGAATTCAAACAGACACCTGACTCAATTAGTTTGATTAACACAGGCTAAAGTTCATACTCATAACTTTTATATATAGACTAGTCGAGTCGCGTGTTTTCGCTCTTATTGCATGGACATAAATATTTTTCTGACCGGCTTAAACCGATTCTGTGTGATAGATGTGAGGAGACCCTCATCATCAATCGTCATCGTAGTGATCGTATGACGGCAATACATGGTGTATTGCATCATCATATCACCCGGAACATGTCAGATTGTCTGTTGCTTAACTTAGGCCTTTCCCAAAGGTCTTCACCGTGATCTGTCCTGTGTTGGGGTCCGTTCATTGGACCAAAAATACGTTTCGTAAAAACGTAATACCGTGCCTAAACCATTTACACATACATTGTTACAGACTTTTTAAATAGGTAAGGTTAGTGTGACCAATAAATGCATCGACGAGAAGTACCTTTGCGACAAAGAATTTTAATACAGTTTGCCAAATGTGTACTATACCTTGTTGTGACGGTGTGCAGGTTCGTCGGACAGCTACGCGCGGCTGTGGGACGTCGAGAAGGGCTCGCTGGAGCGCGAGTACTGCGGCCACCAGAAGCCGATCACGGCGCTCGCCTTCCGCGACCAGGCCGTGTAGCGGACCATCCGACATGTTGACTAAATATAACAACACCCATAACGTTCATTGAGCCTGGAAAAGTTGCATTCTGCGACTGTAACGACGGCGCAAATCAAACATTATACTTAACTAGCTGGTACCCTTTAACCTTCGCGCAAGTGCAATTAGTTTTATCGCAATCGAATTAACGGTATGGCAGCGTATAAAATACGAACAAACTTTTTTTTATATATTAGATTTGTTTAACATGTGTGGGACGTTTTGACAAATGTTAGCCAGTAGCTTTCGTAAAATGCTACTTGGTTACTCTACCCACACCGTCCCAACCCATCTTGCTTCGATATCGTAATGTTTGACGGTATGAAATATTTTAAACCACAGTAAGCAAGATGGATGAAACGCGTAGTTTCATTAAATAAATGGGACGTAACCATAGTGGAATAAAGGCCCAGGACATCAGCTGTGCGAATTCTACATTTCTCAAGGCCATAATTATTTTATAGATTTAAATGTTTATTTCTCATTTCTTCTTTGTCACATTGACGAGGTTTGTTCAACAATAGCCCAGGGCCTCTATTCTACTGTTTACCCCTATTGCAATTATATTGTTTACTGTCCAGTTATTTAACTATCATACATTTACATAACAATAGGGGTAAAGTCAATGTGTAATAGAGGCCTAATATGTGTAACACACTATTGTACGGTGCGGAGACTGCTAGATTATAATTTTTGGCATAACTAACCAATCGACATCTTTTTACAAATTTACAAGTTATTAGGCTAAGGGCATGTTTCACAATCGACAAATAAATTCATCTGTCAGTTAAAGATAATGTCTATTTCCAAGTGCAAGAGAGGGAAAGGGCTAAATTTATTTGACAGATATGCTTTACTTGACGATTGTGACACAGGCGGTAAATGTCAGGCAACATATTTAGGCCTGCTCTACACGGAAATACAAATTCATGCAAATCAGTAAATCATTACATTATTCACTGCCTAACTTCATAAAATAAAAGTTCCAAGTATGTATATAGTTATGTTAGGTTACTTTATGTAAGTAAGGAATATTGTACATATTTAAAATAAGGGAAGAGTACGGAATTACGGAGTATTAAGGCATTTTTGACTTTGTAAGCTATTTCCAGTAAAACCTGAAATCTTAGCTAATTGAAATCGGTTTACTAGTAAAGACTGGCTTTCAGAGTATAGAATGTTATTTAACAACTATATATTAAACTGTGTTTTGTATAACTAATACTCATTTTTATGAACCTCTTAAATGTCCGTTATTACAGATTAAAAATAGTCTCTGTCGGTTATTCTGTAAATGCGTGCATGTAAATCCGGTAAATTTAGTAAATGCCCCTTTCCTACAAAATTAATGAAATAGGAAATATAAATTAAATATGACGTGATCAGAAATAAAATAACATTACATATTTGACAAAAAGAAGATTTATTTTAATTATCAGAGGAGACGGGGGTGAGGAGATCCCGTCAAGACAATTTCTCCTTGTCCCCCACGGATGAGAACTCCATTTTTATGTCCTCTAATGCTTTTTCGAGGTCGACATGTCGGTCTGTAATAAACCAAAACATTGAAAATCAGGCTGTATGCTGTATAGCTCTCTCCATCGTACTTTGAACTAAGTATCTATGTATGAGGTCAATAGTTATCGAACAAATATATGTACCAGGTTATTCTAGCTTATGTAGTCCCCGCCCTTGTGCTTAATATTTTCATTATTTGAGATTTTGGGGACATTGAAAATAAACATCACCATCATTGAGAATAAAACAGATTGAAGGTTGCTGTCTAAATAGTCTCACAACGAGTTTAGGAGTATTTTCAATGTCCTTAAAATCTTAGCGTGGAGGAACGGACTGGAACAACCCGGCAAGTGACGAATTTAGGGGACACTGAAGACACTTTAATTTTGTAATTTTATGACAATTTTAACAAACCGCGTCTATCTTAATTGTGCCAAAAACACAAAATTATAAAATTAGGGCTTGTCTACTCGGGAATTATTTTAGTGCCCAGTGGGGACAAATGGGAAAAATAATCCCCGTTTATCCCCACTGGGGACAACTAAGAATTTTAATTCTTATTAAAGAAGAAAAGGCGATTTTGTCGATAACGTTCCAATTGACCCCAGTCTCCCCTACTTTTGTGAGGACAAATGGGAATGATATCTTCCTAGTTATCCCCAGTGGAGACGAATTGGAAAAATCTGATTCTGAATTTGTCCCCACTGGGGACTGATGGATAGGGACTAATGGGCCCTAAAATCAGAGTGTCCCCAATTTCCCCTAGGTGCCTATATAGTACGGTCATAAAACTCGATGTGCGTTATATAGTTTAACTAAATATAACTCGGAAAATACTGAATAATCATTTGAAAACATAAGCACAATTACGCAATTATTTTAACGCAATTAGAAGCACAGCCAAAAATCATTGTAGGGAATTGCGGAAATCAGAAAAGCAGATGTTTTTGAAATTACTTAAATTCTATAGTAATGTATTCATATTAGTAGATGGACCATTAAGTATATTAAAACATTGGACTGTAGCAATATAATTCAGCTATTTAGCATGATGTGGAGGTTTTTATGAAGTAGGCAAAATTGATTACTTTAGACACCTTTTTTCATAACAATGGTCCACAAAATCATAATACGTAATTTGATTATATGAAAGTATGGCAAACATCACGCTCGTAACGGCAAAATTTGTTTGACTCTCTTATCTGAATTCCCGGCAAAACACAAAAACAAAATCCCTTTACTTTCTTCAATTGCGTAATTTTGACGCTTTTCGGGACAAGGTTGGTTTTTGAGGTATGTAATTGCGGCAATCAGTAAATCGACCGTAATTTACTAAATACTAACTGAATTTTTATGAAAGTTCATTTACTCTGTTTGTCATGAAATTCTACACAATGATTGAAACAATTTATTATGAAAATGCTTACCCATTACTTGTGAAATCCTTAATAAAATCCGTTACTGCCCTTACGCATATGCGAGGTTCTTCCTATCGTTTCGGCAGTTTGACGCGGACTGACCAAAACAGATTACGTAACAACATACCATATGTTCACAGTTCGTTGACCTCTTGTTCATTTGACGCAATATTGTCCACACTTTATATGTATATTTTTTTTTTTGAAAATAGTTGATAGTTTTCTTATTTTTGGGCCCTAACCGAAAAATTCCGGAATTCCGTACGTTTACAGAATTCCGTACATTTACCTTAAGTCTGCAATTGTTATTTTTTTTTAAATAAAAACAATGATATTAATTACATAATAGGCTAGTGTCCTGAAAAATTCAATTTAGTCTGTTTATCCTTTTGTCAATGAAACAAAAAATGACGAAGATATTATAGTGCGTTGAAGTTCCGCGTGACGTCACGCCGTGGCACACTTTTTACCACGTTGTGACGTCACGAGCCCCCACTCCCGAACTTTAATACGCGTTATATTTGTCAATTTTGCTTGAATTGATAGAGCAAAAAATACGTGTTCAATATTTTTTGAAAATCTAATTGCCGGACTAAATATATTTTTTTTTACCCAGACGCATCCCTATTACTGGATCTTTTATTCATGGGAACATTATGCTTTAAAAGGGCTAAAAAAAACAACTTTTAATATATTCATATTCATGTAATATAAATTAAAATATACATATATTCACAGTCTAGGTTATATAAAAACTGCTTCAAACAATTACAATATATATACCACGGCAGCTTGTATCACAATGACTTCAACATAAACAAAACTATGATTTTTATATTTTTTATATTGCACTCCAACTGAACTAGACGATCTTAATTGAAAGAGCAGATTTACGTCGCTGTCGTTATATAAATGGGGTAATAGTTTAGCATCGTATCGACGACGTCGTGTGAACTTTACAATGTACGTCGTAGATTTCCACGACATTACGTCGACCGCGACTTACTATCGCTTTATGCTTCGGTCCTAAAGCCCAAACGATAAAACGCTAAAATGTTCAATATACCGTATCGGTGATAGTGCAATACCGAGTAAGTAACAAATACAATAAGGTGCATAAATAAAGCCTGGGCCACACCGGATGCGTTGCGTAGACGTGCACGTGCGCGTTCGCGTTCCACTGCGTTGTATAGCTGCGTCCTCATGTGAGGATTCATACTATACAACGCAGTGGAACGCGAACGCGCACGTGCACGTCTACGCAATGCATCTGGTGTGGCCCAGGCTTAAGTATTTTTCTAAGTGAAGTCCCACATGTACCTTATTAGCTTTGTGAGTTACTCCAGTGGCGTAGCGTTGGGCTATAGCCCCCCGCTCACGCTACGCCACTGAGCTACTCAGTAAGTATTGAACGATCACCTACGTTATCCCAATAGGACCTGCAATGGTGGCGTTTCTCTAGTGGTTTTTTTCCTCATTATTCTTCAGTACACTACACTACGCCCGACGACTCTCACCGGGCAGCAAAATGCTATAAAATCGCACACGTAACTGCTCCTCTCTCCGAGATCATACATGTTTTTTTATAAAAATATTATTGCATTAACCTTTCTAACACCATATCAAACACCGGCACACCGAAGCTGCAAATTGTCGAACCAAATTGCCAACCGTGCGTGACGCACAGCATATCCGACGTTGGCATTAAAAAGGTTCCGGGTTAAACCAATGCTTAAAATTAAATAAATTTCGCCACAAAAAAAAAACCTCAATAAAAATAAGTATCGACTAACTTACTATTTAAATGCTCTCTGGATAAAAATTAATTAAACTATAAGTACATAAACGTCATGTTTGGAATGGTTTAAATGCAACTTCACAATGTAATTTCGACTAGAACCAAAACAGGTTGTTCAAGATTTACCTCTTTGACATTATAAAACCTAAAAGTACCCAAGCAGCAGGACGATTCACGTTACACCGCGCAATCTAAAGGAGTGTCCTAACTGAGAGCATTCGCGTGTAACGAGCATTCGGCTTCGAATATTCGAGTGGTGTGGACGTTGAGCCGAGCGTACAAAGCTTACAAATTATTGAAATTATTGCTCGTTTACAAATGCCCGGGCCCCAGTCCCGGCCCGGCCCTGCCCCGGCCCCGGCACGGTGTAGCGTGAATCACCCTTAACCCAGTATGGGTGGTTAGTGCTACCAGGAAGCACTAAATAAGTACTTCAGATGCCTTATCCCTTAAGCGTAATACACACAGAGCGCGGGCGATGCAACGGCAACACGCCCTGTGTGTTTTACGCTTTACACTCATCATTTGAGACAGAAATGCGAGATAAAGAAGGAGACATTAATCGTAATATTGAATCAGTCAATAAGTACTTTGGTACCTACACTCGGGTCCATCAATCCTTAACAGACTGCCGAAAAAGATTAGTGATGCAGATCCCACCCCCATTTTTAACAGCAAGCTTCGATAATCGTTGCTTGAGCGAACGTTCTACGGGTACACTACATAACTCCGAAGAGTCATAATTCCGAATTGATTGAAATCCCGAATTTTCATAATTCCGAATGCAATTTTATTTATGAAGGCTTTATTTTTTGATATCGCACATATATCAAACCTAACCTACGTAAAGCAATTTAAATTTGTTTTTAATTTTAAATAGCTCCAGCATAACATAGATTTCGGAAAAATGAAAATTCGGACAAATTAATATTCGGAAAAAAATATTTCGGAGTATTTGGGTGTTCCGAACGTTCGAATTCGAAGAGTATGGACGAATTTTTCAAGCTGCCTGTCATACAGGCACTGTTTGATTAAATATAATAAACTGTTCAATTTTTGTAATTAATAATTAATATAATTATAATGAACTTGACATGTAACGATCGAGTTATAAATAAATTGTATTATATTGTATTTGTATAGTATAGTACGACAGGTTCGTGCGCGTCCCGTGGCGTCACAGACACTCGGAGGCGAGGTGACTTCCACTACACGGCAGGCCTGGCGATTCGACAATAATTGTTGTAAGTATAGCGCATTATTGCCAGGCCTCTTGATTTTTCAGGAGATCTACTAATCCTCAAGAAAATTCAGATCTCCTGAAAAATCAGGAGATCTGGCACCATAGCTATATACGCGGTGCGCTAGCTTCTTTGCCCCGCCGCAGTTCCCACTCCTTTGTCGCGCATGGATTTGTTGGACTATTAGGTACCTAAATACTGCTGGTTTTTACATGGTTACCTAGATACAAGCTTGTATTAAAACATATTCTTATATAAAAAATAAATCAGATCATTTAATTATAAACTTAATACAATTTAAAATATTCTTAACACCAATTGTAACCCAGGTAGCAAACTGACGTCAGCGACGTATAGGCGCCATCATTCATAGGTCGTGTTAAGGTCGGTCATTTAAAGTCGAGAGCGGACGTTATAGAAACTTCAGCTTAGGGTCAGGCCAAAAAGTTGACTAATGTCAACTTAGGGTTAGCATCTGAACGTACGGGCGCGGCTGATACGACGGTAGCTACGCCCCTGCTGCTAGGGTTGGGGCAGGAGCTACGGCCGTTTCAGCCGTATCAAAGATGCGGAGCCCCCGGGCTACAGGGACCCCGAGCGGCCGAACGTGTGTAAGCAAAAATCTGCAGTCCCACCGAGGGGACCCCCAGAAGGGCCTCCCCAACTTTTGATACAGCTAGGACTCGTCTAGAGGTAGACTGCTTTAAGAGCCTGGACGGAGAGGGTGTTCGTAAGAAATTGTCAAGAGTTATGAAACTTGCACCGCGCGACTCTAGCCGGCAAGTCGAACTTCTAGGGAATAATCTAACCTGACAGTTAAAAAAACCCCGACAAAATCGGTACCCCCTACTTTCAAAGCTCATAAGCTAAAAAGGTCAGACACGAAGCCCTTTGCAGACCCGTGTTTCCGAGCTAGTATTTTTGGTTAGTGTTAATCCACCTGGTATTCGACGTTTCTATAAGACGCCCTACTAACTTCTTTTGAAGACACAACACAACAACGTAACAGTCTTCTAAAGTCATTGTTGACCAATTACTTTAGAATACGTTCCTAAGACGTTCTATAAGGCGTACTACGTCCTACAAACTTCTTAAGAAGACGTCGTGGGGCTATGACATTAAACCGTCATTTTGTACGTCCGCGCGACGATTACGACCTCATTTACGTTGGAAACGACTGAAATGGATGGCACGATGACGTAAAATGGCTACCTGGGAAGCATATCTATGCAAACATCATTTCTCTACGAACTTAAATAATACACGTCGTTTAGGTTTATCGGATACTAGGTATTACGTTATATCTCAAGATAAACTACATAAAATTATGATTCTAAGTTGGCAAAAGCTTAAAGCACAAACTTGAGGGTCAGCACTGGGCGAACAAGGAATGATCAAATACTGATTGTAATTTTTTATATAATGTAAAGCAACACTCATTTAATAAAGTCAATTAAAATAGGTTTACAGAAACTCCTTTCACAAAAATTACGTCACATTCGCAAAACGTTCAGTGTGCAAAATTTTTGCGAAAGGCACATTTTGTAGATGGAACTTTCTGCGAAGGGAGCTTTTACAGAAGGGACCTTTTGCGAAAAGGACAAAGGGACATTCTGCGGATGAGCGGGACCTTGTGCGCCCCAACCTTCTATTCTACTTCTTCTTAAATCATATTGTTTCTGATCGACTTCATATTGCTTTTCTTTGACTCTTGCTTCATTTCCCTCTTTAGGAGCTAGCAACAATATAAAAGCAGGATAGGCTATAACATATTGGAATATAGCCCCAGATACGTCTGCGGCACAAAAGACAACAAAAAAATAAATAGCGCGTCGTAGTCGTAGGCGACTAGGCATAGAGACCTCATAAGTGATCATTTTTGCACTTCTCCGGTTTACCGTGAAATTGGAACTGCCGTACGAAATATTCCAGCGAGAATGAACATGATCATCGGCTGACGTCGACACCAGGGTTCTATCCCACAAAACTTTACAAGTGTTCAAGTCGACATATTCAACAACTTTTTCTGTAGAAAACCTTACAATAGCATCAAGTTGTACGTTTATAAAGTTTAGAATAATAAGCCCTGGGTGTCGGCATGGTACCTGGGAGTGCGCGGGCTAGAGCAGGTCGAGCGGCAGGCGCGCCACGTGCCCCATCTCGGAGCGCGGCTCGTCGGCCACGTACGTCACCACGAACCTCAGCTCCACGTCGGCGCCGGCCGGCGCGCCCACCAGCATCGCCTGCTCGATGCGCATGCGCGCGCTCGCCGAGCCGCGCGGCAGCGCGCTGCCCGTCGCTGCCAGCAGCCGGACCTTGCAGCCCTGCGGAATACACTATCTAACTCGGGCTGATAATATTTTGGGTTTTAGAGTTGCAACAGATCTCCGGCCAATTTTATTGAAATTTTAATTTCATAATACTTTACGAATATCACTAATTACGTGTATACTATTCTGTCCTCACGTACGAAAGCGCGTTGAAAGCGCAAGGGACTCGAAACGAAGCTACAATTACTAACAACACAATTTGCAACCTGCACACCCGCTCGCGTTCGCGAGATCGATTGTATCTGCCAGATATCCGTTGCATTTCTAGTTAGGGTTCCGTACCGAAAAACAAAATTAGGAAGAACCCAAAGTAACAGCCGAAGAATAAAAAAAGTGGTACACTTACATTACACCAAGCTCACAGTTCACAAAGTTGGGTCATCTAGTAAATAAATTAATATCAGAAGACAATCTCACACAAATTGACCAAACTAAGCTCTTGGCTTGTACTATGGGTACTAGGCAACGATATAGTCGTGTTCTTTTTCTACACGCCCTCACAGAAACCAACCAATTTACCATTAATACTCTGCAACCACGTATTTTTGAAGATTCATTCTTTTCATACAAACACTGTCACTGAAGTTTAAATGTATTGAGTTTAATGTTCATCAATGAAATAAGAGCTTAAAATCTATTTTGTGTTCTCTTGCTTCGATCCTTACCCAATTAGAACCCAAGATGTCTGGCCCTGGATACCCTGAAGATTCCTGGTACATCAAGCCGTCCGACATATTCAACCATTTTTATTAGAGTTAACCTTATTTCCATCACTATGTCATCCTCTATCTAAATACAATTACAGTAGGGTATATTTCGACTTTAACATAATTTTATAGTAAATACATACTTTACTAAGTATAGATCTATGGTATGGTTTACTAAAGCTTTCGGCACACCAAACGCGTGTCAGGCGCGTCGTGCTTTGAACGCGGGCCCGCGCATGTTGTAAAACAACAAATCAAATTGAACCCAGCACACCAAAAAGTAACGCGTGCCTGCGCAGGGCACGCGTTCGAGCTGCTTCGCGCACGCGACGCACCGCAGTCGCCGCAGACAACTCGGGCAGCGCGTCGCGTGGCGTGCACTTAGCAGGCGCGTCACGCGCGCTGGCACGCGTCGCATCAGCGCGGCGTCGGCGCAGGTACTAGTCGTTGTATTTTTTACAAACGCGTGGTGGGGGTACGCGCGCGCCGCGCAGCATGTCTCACCGAACGCAGCAGCGAGGCGCGCGCAGCGCTGGCACGCGTTTGCTGCGGTGTGCCGGGTGATGCGTTGCTCACGCCACGCGACGCGACGCGACGCGCCTGACACGCGTTTGGTGTGCCGAAAGCTTAAGTATGGATCCATGACTCAGGCACAAATACTCGCGCTCATCCTACAAATATTTGCTCATACCGGGTTCGACCCAGCCCCGCCTACCTGCATAGATAGGCAGGGTCACTTCCAACGAGTCTAAAAGCCAGCAAAACTGATTTCAATTTCCTTTAAAAACTTTACGGCAGTGAACAGTCTTACCTTCGGTACAACAGGCTGGAACCTGTAGTCTATAATATTGTGCGGACTGTTGTTGGTGGTGGCCACGACGATAACACTGACGTCATGTCTCGGCTTGTCTTTGTAGAACTCTAGCACTACGGTCACTCCTTCTTCTTCCTTTAACACCCTCATCGGAGGGAGCTCGCTAGGGGTCAAGCTTGCTACATTCACCGTAATATCTGTTATTGGTTCGACTATATTCCTATCTGTAGCTTGAGACTGAGATTGAGGTCGAGGTTGAGCCTGAGGTTGAGGTTCTTTAGGTTGTATAGGTACCAATGTATCCCTTAAGCGGTCCGCCGCCGCGTTTACCGTCTCTGTAATGTCCACCATGTCGTCATCGTTCGGGCTTACTCGGACGGCGTCTAGCTTGTCCTCTTGTTTTTTGGCAAAGAAATCTAAGTCTAACTCGCTGCCGTTCTTTGGTTCGCTATGCTTCGGTGAGGACTTTTCTAACTCCCTCATGGTCATCTTCTTAACATGTTTACTGTAATAGTAGTGAAAATAATATTATTGTTTTTTTTTTGTAGTAATTTAAGAATATATTTTCACATTTATTTTCAGATAGAAAATGAAAACCTAATAATTTTGCAAGGTTGTCTTGAGTCGAACTTGATGTTTAGAGTAAAGTAAAATGGAGATATATACCAGTACCAGTATTATATCTGTATACCAGTTAAACAGTGGAAAAAGGCGGAATAACGGGACTTGCAAATGCTTCCCAGCCAAATACGACTTCTGTTGCCACATTGAACTTTATTCATCAGTAATATGTAACAAAAGTAGCCAATCAGTAACCGATAGGAATAACCCATGATGATGATGTTTTGTAATTGTTAAAACTGCCATACCTGTTGAAATTGTCAAGGCGTTTAGCGTTATCTGGCAGAGCTTGCTTGAGGAGCTGAGCTCCGAGCGAGTCCAGTTCGTTCCAGCCCTCGGCTTTGCTCGCCTTCTCGCCCAGAAGATCCACATCATCTGGAATATTATAAAAGTCACACCAAACTAGAATAAAGCGATGAATCATTTTGCAGCACGGGCCGACCGCGTTGCGACGCCAACTGTGTTAAATATTATGAGAATATTTATAATAATAATAATAATATTATTATTATTAAACGTCTAAACTCGAGAATCTAATTCATACCAAAATTCTAACCTCAACTGACGTACATTCGCTGTGATTACTGCATTTTGGTTTAAGTGTAGGTAATTTTATCAATAAAATATACCCTAATATTACTGTTTACACGAATACTCATTCATAATTTTTATGAAATAATGTTTAAATAACTAAATAATCACGATGGGAACTGTCAGATTCTGGTCTCGAATTAGATTTTCGAGTTTAGAAATAGATGTCAATTACGAAATTTGACGCTTCGATTGCGGTACCTAATCAATCAAGGTTCAGCTGCAGCTCTTACGGCCAGACCACGGCTTTGCGCGGTAGCGGCGGCGCCGAGTACAGAGTGGTAAAAAAACAAATGCATAGAGTATGACGCACGCCACCAGTCGCCGCGGCGGTGATAAGGCGACATCTACACATTTGGCACCCCTCACGTGGCGGCAAGCCACGCAAAATGGTGGCCAGGTTGTTTATGTCCTTACCATTTTGTTTCGCATCAGGCATCAAATTCACAGGTTTCAATGGCTCAGCAATATCGCTCGGCCCGTCTTTGGCTGAAAATATGTCCCCAAGTTCGTCTATGGCCTGGCTTTTAAGTACATTAATTTTGTCTCCGTCACCCCTCGGTGGATTAGCCCCGGCGAAGTCTAGCAGGCTGTCACTATTGGTGGGGTTAGTCAGCTTTTTGGCTTTTTTCTCTGCCATACATTTTTTGTATGCTTCTCCCACCCCATCCAGGATATCGATCGAATTTAATATGTCTTCTGTAAAAAAGTAAATTCACCATTAATCAAGAAAAGTAGAAAAACACTTTATTATTCTTCAGTATGGATCTAAGTTAAATGAAACTATTTTGTCCTGTAACACAGGGAATCCTAGCTCAGGACCCAAAGCCATTATTTATTTATGTACTTATGTGTTTTTGTTAAATAAATATATTTCATTTTCAGATATTTCATATACTTCAGCTTGCAATAATTATACTTATTTTACTTTTAACTTTTAACCGATATTTAATATTATTTTTACAGTTTTATATAATGGTAGAATAAGTAGTGACATTGTTATATTTTTATTTAAACAATGACTAACTGTTGAGTTTCTTGCGGCGCTTCTTCTCAGCAGTGGTCTCCTCTTGGGAAGCACTGGTAGATATTGACGTGTCAAAGTGCCCGTGCGGCCTACTTACTGAATAAATATATTTTATCTTTTTTTTTTTAACCTTCATACAGCTACAAAAAAATGGTGTAAGAGTATGAAGTAAGATTGGATAGTTCACCTAAATTCTCCTGGTCGGTCTCTTGGGCGGCGAGGCGGCGCAGCGCGGGGCGCAGGCGGGCGCAGCGCGCGGACAGCTCGTCGATGAGCTGCGCCTCGTCGGGCGACGCGTCCAGCGCGTGCAGCAGCATGTCCTGCAGCAGCCCCGCGCTGTCCAGGGCGGCGGCTACCTCGTGCGCGCGCCGGAAGTTGGCTTCGCTGCGACGCTCTTCCTGATACAATTAACAATAGAATGCTAAAAAATACCAATTTACAGATTTCGATTAAAACAAAAAAGAAAGAAAAAAATACAAAAAGACATTAAAAAATCTAGGACAGATGATCTATCATCAGGCATATGAGATTAAGAGTTCAAGGTTTACTGTTTGATTTTGTGAAAGCTCATACACAAGACTAAACATAGTCATAAAATAATATGGCCAAACACATCTATTGTTGAAATAAGGTGAAAAAATTATATAAAATTCTCATACTTCTCGGACCATGCTTTTAATAAGCCTGTTAGCATGTTGCAGATCCTCAGGCTTTTTACTCTGCAGCAGTTTTTGGAGTAGCTTAGACTTCTCTTCATCCTCAAATATGGCATTCTTATTGCGAGGCGTTACCACCACATCTTCTGGCGGCAGCGGTGGGGGGGTTTCTTTAACAACTCCCTGGTTTTTCAGCATGTCATAGGCAACTTTGAATTTTGTCTCTTTTGGGTACTCAATGGACCAAGCATGAAGCAATTGTAATACCTAGAATGTGGTTTTAGTATGAGGATAAGGAGGATGTTAATGATAGTTTGTAATTCAAATATTTTCCTGTTTAAAACAGGACATTCATTTTCTTATCTATACTAATATTATAAATGTAACTAATAAATCCAATATAGCTCTGTCAGTCCGTTTGTAACATTGTCCCAGAAAATTGGACAGTTCCCATGAAAGCAGGGATAAACAAATTCTATGCATATGGAGTTGTGGACAAAAGTTACCAATATTTTAGGAATGTTTAATAATCTCAATTGTATGTTTCGAATATGAAGTACATATCACAATCTTATATGAATGAATATTCTATGCTGACCTTGGTCTGAACTTCAGGTGCTGTCCTACTAGCAAAGTATTTAGGTGATACAAGCTTAATCATCTCGTTTAGGAACCTAAATTTGCCGATTTCGGCGTGAAAATTGGGTCCGCATTTACGCATACAGCGGTCAACAGTAGCAAGCGCTAGTAGCGCCTCTCGGGCGTTCTGCGAGTGGATGCGCGCCGACAGGGCCTGGGCCGCCAGCTGCGGGCCCTCGGCGGCGTCCCGCATTACACTGCAGAATGCCTCTAATGCTAATGCATCCGGACATGGCAAACATTCGTGCGTAGCTTTCACTGCACAACAAAAACAGATTACACAATACTATCATTTAAAAACAAATTACAACTGATAAGCAAATATACTTACGGAGTAGTGCATCCAAGCTCACTAGCGTCACATTCATTTTCAAACATTAAAGACAATTACAATAATTACTGCCCTAATGCGGTAAACAATACATACAGCCGAATATTTTCGTTTAGAGGACTGATTGACATTTCCAATTCTCGCTGAAAACTAGTGCTTGACGCAGCGAACAAATGTACTTAAATGTAAAAACCTTAAAAACCGATAAACTTAATTAACATCTGTATGTTAAAATATGACGTCTTTGGCCAGCACTAAGGAATTATGAACTTGTCTATGGATAGTATCTGTTGACAAGTTGATAAATGTCATTTCAATAGTGTCATTCTGTCCGATATAGGAAAGGCTAAAAATATATTTTGAGTTTTAGAGTTTCGCGAGACGAGAGGCGCACGGTGCCTTATTGCGTCGCATCTACGATGAATATCTCACGGTTGTCCAGGCTTCTTGCCCAGACAAGGAGCCTCTCAAAGCCCGATCAGGTCGTACATAAGAGGACAGCGACGACCACTCCGACTGGTGCTATTCTACCGGAGCCAGAGAAGACACCGTTTGGTCTTGTGGGCATTGTGTGCGCCGTGATTCCTGGCCTACTCATTGGGGCGGCAATTAGCAAAAATATAGCGAATTTTTTGGAAGAAAACGAGCTTTTCGTGCCTTCCGATGATGACGACGATGACGACTAAACGATATGTTCACACTCGTAGAAATACTTATTTGTACATATTCACTTTTCAATTTATTCTAATAAGGTTCTTCCAATTAAGCTGAAAGCCATATGCAGGTGTATATTAAGTAAAAATGCTTTTAAACAATTTGTTTATTTTTATTAATTTAATAGATTTTATAATACAATTGTTACAAAAGCTACAATAAAGTGGATAATATGTTTTGTGCTTAACTGCTGTGTTACTGTTTGTTGAATGTCAAATTATGAAATGTTGTAATTTGAATTTTTAATAATTCTTAGTTATCTTATATACATAGTTACAGTATGTGAATTCTTCAAATTACTAATATTTCTATGTACATCTAAATAAATTAATAGAATTTGAAGTGTAAATGCATTATATCAAATGCATAACTCGTCACAGAGTAACAAAATTAATCTCAGCTACACTAGTCACTGTTACATCAGTAGCAATAGGATAATGTTCATAATCTCATCATTCTTGTGCTTAATATTTTAAGTGAAGATGACAAATAAAATGACTTTATAAAATGGCATGAGTCAGTCTTTCATTTCAAATATCTATGATTTCTCGCTAGTGTCTTTTATGGAAGCCCAAAGGGACATTTCATCTGAAAATTGTGCAAATCACTTTGAAAAACCTTATTAATAGTACCTTATGATTAACAAGGCAGTTGTCACATCGCAAAACATAATTCCTAATACTGATACCTGTAAAACTTCAAAATAGTTGGACGGCAACAAATTGAGGCTTCATTTATTGCTTATGTATATGTATCATTATCGTGATATCAGACAAATCACGTCCATTGTAGACATGGGCCTTCCCCAAAGATCTCCACCATTACTTGTATTGCCAGTCCTTAAATAGTTATAATAAAATATCTATCTTGAAGTTACTCTCCTCAATTTTGTGAATATGCAATTACAATAAATACACAATTGCTTAACCTTTACAGGTCCCTAAATTGTAATTTGTATGAGTTGATGATGTCATAGATGAGTCATGCAGACTGAATGGTTAAATGAAATCATTTGGATTACTTTGCATGATCAAACAGCTTAAGAAGAGTTTTTAGGATGAAGTAGATTTCCCATCAAAGGTCTTTTAAAATCAATTTTAATAGTTTTCTACTTGTACAGTTTAAAATGACGCCTGACCACCACTTGATTTTCTAAAATCATGCTTATTTATTTCAAATACAAAGAGTCCTATAAGAGTTCAGTGAGGTGGAAAATAATTTTCCATTAGACTAAGGGTGCATCTACACTGAATTAACAACAATAAATAAAATAAAAACAAAATGTCTTCTGAGAAGGAAAATAAGTCTTAAAAATGGTTCAGCAATTATTTTGATTTGATTTGATTTTATTTATTATCAAGTTACAAAATGTTATATAACATAAGTGTGGATGCACCATAATAAGGGTTAAATAAAAGAGCCTATAATCATTACAAATTAGTGTCAAAAACTGATCTAAATTCATCCTTGTGTGGGTTACTTTAAAAGATGTATGAAAATGTAACCTGGAATCATCTCTATTCTCTAGGCAAGGCGTATAAAGGGATAAAGCAGCCTAAATAAAAATTTGGACATTTGCTTAAATAGTGTTTGTCTACATCTGCTTAATTTAAAAGGAAATAGGTGTTTTAGCCTCAGTTAAATAAATAAAATAAGGATGAAGAGAGTGTAGACATAGATACTATACTACACTGTAAAGTTAGCCCATTTAAGATATAGTTTAAAGGCAATTATTTTTACAGCGGGCACTAGACAGAGAAAAAAGGTATGCAGGTCAAGAATAGTGCTATACGGCGTAACTAACAAATTCAATAAATGCAAAAATATGAACTTTTGTCACATAGGTTACACATCTGCATCTTATTTCCTTAGATATTTATGCGGTATTGCACTCCATGACGATAAGGAACTAAAAACACAGTCGCCAGGTTGGCTAATGTCCGGAGCCTACATTCAAACTGCAGCTAGATAAAGTCACTTCATTGACACATTTTATATGTGCAAAATGCCAAATTCCAACTCTCAACTTGTTGCTAATGCTCCCGCTGCTCTCAAACTACTTTAGTTTGGGTATTATACTCTGCCAGACCTTAAGATGACCTTGGCAATTCTTTGGCTATCGACAGAACGACGTCAAAGATACGCTACATGGATACCCAAACTTGAAGACACTATAACTTCGCACAGTGCATACGCGATGTCAACGTTCATTTGTTAGTAAAAGCTAATACCAGCACAACCATTTATCTGATTTTTCCTTATCATCATTAAATTAAACCCTGTCGAGGCAAAATTTCGTAATTCAACCTGACTTTTGTCAAACAAAATCCTGGCTACATCTCATATAGTTAATCTATTTGTTTCGTTATATTGGTGCAAACCGGAGAGTTTACTCCGGAGGCCTCTTGTGCTCTCCCCAGCCATGGAAGCACTTGGTGAACCGTCGCGACTCCTTATTCTTGAGGGTTAGGAACAGCTTGCGCGGCAGATTAGGTTGCAACGTCTTCATGTGTTGGATGTACACCTAAGAAATTAAAAGTCAATAAATAAGTACCTTTTGTGCCACTTCAGGCATTGATTTTGATAACTTATCTGTATTTGATTAGGCACGGGCTAGCACATCTTGTATTTTCTCGCGTGTCGCTCAGTACATCTCTATCGTAACATACTAGTTAGAAAGGGAGATCCGATTGACAAACAAGTTGCGGGCAATGGTGAGAGCTCGCCTAGATAATTCCCCGCCAAAATCTTTTAACCTGTGGGACGGTCGCGCCCCAAATTCTCGTACTATAAGTAAGTCTGCTAAATTCAATATATTATACAAATTCATTTCATCCGGCTTATGACGTACCTGCGCAGACTTGTAGGCGAGTTTGATCTCCACCTCTGAGCACTTGGCCCCAAGCCACAGGAACACCTGGTCGCCGTTGTCGAGGATCATGATGTCGTCGTCCGCGAGGTCGTCCTGGGAACAACGCGGTGCCAATTACGTATCTCAAATGACAATTATACGTTAGGGTGTGCAGATACGTAAAAGTACACCATCGATGGTAAAATAGTGATAAAACAATATAGCTCAAATAAATCAATGATTAATGATTAATAGTAAATCAAATACTATTGAAATATTTGTATTTCCTCGCGACAGGACCTTTATAACGCCACCAGCAATGCTGTTCGCGTGGCTGAATATTTGCAAACTTAAATCTGACTCGCCGTCGACACGCTAAGAAGAAGAATAATTAAAACGCAAGGATAACAACAGCTTGGCAAAAAAAGGGTTCGCTGAAGTGCCAGAAAGAACTAACATTATGTCAAGTGACTACCAAATCGTGCTGCAGTTTTAAGTAAAGGAGAGGAAGAGCATCGAGGAGGATCAGCTGTACAGCTGTAGGTACCTGGCAGAAGTCTGTGCACTTCTCGGAGACGGTGAAGTATCCCTTCTCGTTGGAGCAGCGGAACAGTCGCGTGTAGTTGAGGAACTCCGCGTCCGTGTCGTACTCCTTGCGGCCTCCCAGCGCCACCCAGAAGAAGTTGTCCGGCTCGCTGCCTTCCGTCAGCACCTGTGGTAGAAAATGAAATTAAATCGAAAGATACATGTAATGTAACAGGTCGCAGATTCTTTACCTATTCTTTATCAGTCGACAGACTGATGGCCTTCAAGGGTTGCCACAATAATCGTTCCCGTGCCGCCCGCTGTATATCCACCTCAATTAAATATAAAAATATTTTATATCCACCCCAAAATTTCAAACCCGTATCGCGTTTACCGCGGCGGCTAAAGCGTCTGTCGCTTTCCCACTTACGTAATTGTCAGACAGTGGTAGATGTTTTAACCACAATTATTCACTGTGATAACCACCGCTGCTCAATTTAAGAATAAGGACCTTATTACTTCTCTTAGATTAGACGTAGACCTTTCTAGGTGATTGTAAGTGAATGTAATAAAGAAAGAGAGTTTGTTTTTCCGTGATATTTGAGACGTTACCTGCAGGCTGACCCAGGGGCTGTTGAACTTGGTCTCGGCGACGTGCTCGACGAGCCGCGCCGCGCCGGCGTCGGCCTTGGACCCGACCCACGCGTACACGATCGCCGACGTGGACTCGTTGGCGCCCTCCAGCGGCACGTTCAGGATGTAGCTGGACGGGAAACAAACAATACTGATATTTTGACGAAAGATCATAAATTATACAACAAAAAAGAAACCAATTTATTTAATAATTTGAATGCCTCAGTCGACAAGTCACGTCAATGGCACTTTGTCAAACGGTTAGTGTAGCTAGTGTTAACAAGTCATGTAAAAGCAAAGTGAAACGGTCAAGGTTACCAGAAGGCACTGTTGAGTTGGGCGGCGTCCGCCTTGACCTGCACGAGCCGCGTGCAAAGCGCCGATCCATTGCTACGCAGCTCGAAGAGCTCCACCGCTTGCTTGCCGTTCTCCTGCATGACAAATTGTTCTTATTTTATATTGGGTTTTTTCTTATCTCCTGATATTACACGTGCGAAACTATCAAGACGCGGAGTACATAGTGCAGGCAGCGCGTTGGTATCGTTAGTGCGGCAACGCGCCGCCCGCGCTCTCTGTGCTTTTGATTTCAACTGATCAAAAAGAAATCTGGTACAAATATAGTTTATAGCCGGGGGAAATACATGGGATACTTTTTATTCCAGATAATCAGTTCCCGAGGAACGATTATTAACTTTAAAAGCATAATCACATAAATGTTTAAATGATTATTATGACTATACATTGTTGTACAGCTAACGGTCACGGTCAACTAATCTAAGTATACTTTGTACGAAGTAACTCATGGTTGACCGCGCCGCCACGGTTCGGCCCCCGCCTGGTGTAACGTGAATCCACCTTTAATAGCCACATATTTAAAATAACCCGTCGGTGCGGTCCGGCAGCGTAGATGCACTGACCGGCTTGGCGCTCCGCTTGCCGTCCCGGATGACGAACCGGCCGTGGAAGTGCGCCAGGAACTTGAGGCTCTCCTGCTGCTGATGCGTGCGCACGACGTCGAGGCGGCGGCACAGCTGCTTGAACTTGCGCTCCAGCCCGAACGTGAACGTGAGCCAGCCCATGTTGGGCGCGCGCCGCCCCTGCCAGAAGTACACCACCCACGTCACCGCCTCGGGGTCCGCCTCTTCCTCTGGGTTGGATGCCTCGCTTTCGTCTTCCGCCTGTAAGGAATTAAAATGCTTCAGGATCCAGTTGCTTTAAGGTCAGCCTCGAAATCTAAAAGGATCTGAAGTTTAACATTTCGAAACCCGACGCATACAGCTGAGAAAACAAAATGGTTTTTGATGCCTTACGACAGAAATCAAAGTAGTTTTTGACACCGGCTCCCTAGGAAGGTATATAATCTTACATATGACTGTGCTCGCCAAATTAACATACCGTTTCTAAAATTACAACTAACTTACAAATCAACAAATTCTACAAAAATCGGCGATAATCGTAAAGAACTCACCTGCGGCAATATATACCGACAGAGGAACACGTAACAATCAGCGCTGTGGAAAATTCCGAGTTCCGCGTCAGGCAGCCGCACGAAGTGTCTCCCCTCTAGAACGAAAGCCTCCATCGCCTCCAGGTCCTCGTTCCACTCGTCTGCCAACGTCTTGGCTTCTGATGCCGGCATCGGTGGTTGGCGAGGGGTGAATAGCGCTGATAGATCCGCTCTAAGGACAATGTATGTGAAAATATAGTTGCAATATCGAGGTCTGTTCAACTCAAAGGAGGGATTTGCAACAGTACTATATACTATAGTACTGCATACATCTGTACTGTAGTAGCCTACAAGTTCATATTACTCTCCAGAATAAGAGTTTGTCTAAACGTCGGTTCTAGTATTTATAATCCACGAAGACTCGCTCCCCTTCGTAAAACTAAGTTGTGGCGCGAGTTTTCAATCTACAACGACATTAGGAGTCTGAAATAAAATTACAACGCGTGTTTAATAAGAGAGTAAAATCAGTTTTGAAACTACGATGACGATGTGTGGATTTCTCAAAGCAAGCGTGTGTCTGTGTGCGCGTGTACGACAGTGAGTGTGAGAGTGCGTGATGGTCTCACTTGGTCTCCTGCTGCTTGGCCCAGGAGGCGAGGTCGGCGCCGGTGCGCGCCACCGACTCCGCCGTGCGCGTGAAGTCCACCGCGATCACCTCCTCCCAGCCCAGGAAAAACGTCTTGAAGATCTGAATACAAACCCATGATTCATTCTACCCTACTATCACGCCTAATGAGCTGAAAAATGGATGACATTTGGCACACAGATCATCCTTGTCCTGGATTGACACATAGGGTACTGTCTATTCCAGGAAAATTCACGAGGGAATAGCAATAACCGACTTTTACGCGGACGGAGTCGCGGGTAAAAGCTATAGGCTATGAGTCAATCTTATTGAATGAACTTCACTAAAAAATCGCCACAAGGCGCGAAATTCCAATGTCTACTTGAGTCTTTGGATACCCAATTACCTACAAAAGTAATGCGGTTGGTAAAATAACAACAGTGTTTTATTAACAGTATATATAAGGTTCAAAGTTGAATAATTTCTAATTACGCTCCTTGACTGTCAAGTTATACTATTTCTCGGATGAAAACCATAAGCCAGTGACCTGTGTCTCCGTGCCCTCCTGCAGCCTGGTGACGAGCGCGTAGTCCGGCCGCCACACCATGTTGAACAGTTCCTGCGCCAGCTTCACCGCCGCCGCTCGGACTAGGCGGGACGATTTCTTGCCAAACCTGATAAACAAACAAATGCTTTACAATTTCAGGGCCCGTATTATGGTCGCGTTTATCGCGTGACAAAACGTGGATAAAGCATCCGTCACTTTCTGACACGTATATAAGCGCGAGAGTGACGGATGCTTTATCCACACTTTGTCACGCGATAAACACGGCCATAGTAGGCCCGCTGATATATATAATATTTCAGTTGTTAGTTGACCGCGTCTTCTTAAAGAGAACAAATAGAAATACTATAATGTCACAGTAGGTTTTCCTGCAAGAATTTTGACTGAAAGCCGAATAGAGCAGAATTTCCTGTAATATTCGAGTCACGAGCTGAACGGTACCAAAATTTATGACGTCGATTAGATTTGCAACTACAAGAAAATGTAATTGGCACGTCAATTAGTTATTTATGCCACTGGCACATAACGAAGTCTCTAAAGGTACGAGAGCCGAGGTTAGAGCGCGATCTTGCGAGCGCACTAATGACAGGCACGAGTGTCTTCAGAGCTAATTATGTACCGTTGCATACATAAGTTTTTCTATAAGCTTAAAATGATAATGTCGAAAATAAACAACGGCTAAGTTTCCTTGATTTTTCTGCTAACAAATTACTTGTCAGCAAAGTCATTATCATTATTTCGAACCAGGCCCGAGTGTACTATGAGATTGATCAATCGGACCAAATCCTTGTTACCATCTGTTTGTAATGCACTGACCAGACGAAGACGTCGGCGTGCGCGTCGAGCACGTAAACGCTGCGCGTCTGCAGCGCCCCGCGGGCGAGCGGCGCGGCGTCGGGCTGCGGCAGCTCGAGGTAGCCCATGCCGAGCTCCACGCGGTACAGCCGCGGCGCCGCCCAGCCCACCTCGGCCGGCACGTGCTCCTAGGGGACACCCCGGTCAACAACACTAATATAAGGTCTCATTCGCAGGATGTGCCTTTGTCCCTTTCGCAAAAACTCCCGTTCGCTAAATTCTTAATTTAATGAAACTCGTTCAATTTTGCAGACGGGACGTTCTGCGAAAGGGAGTTTTACAGAAGAGACATTTTGTGAAGGGACGTTTTGCGAGGCCCTTATGCGCTTAATCTTAAATCCTAAAATGGTGATTCAATATACAAAGGGATTCGAATTCACGAATTTTGTCAAATACAAAAAGGCGCCGAAATCGGGATGAATGGGCAAAATGTCAATAAAATTCGCTTTAGGTATATATATATTATTAAACTTCACTTGTTAGTATGTTAAGTTCAAATGTTGCAAGTCAAAATTGAACCAGTTCCCATTATTGTAATGGGTATGAGCTGAGTGGAGTTGGGAGATGACAAATGTGTCCACTTAACGAAGATCGACTGAGTTTGGAATCATAATATTGGTCGCGGTAAACAGCTGCGGTGTGCAAAAAAGTACAGTAAGCAAATCATTTTCGTGTCAAAAATAAGATTTAGACAGAAACTAATATTCACTTGCGGTTCGTAATTGTCTTCGTCGCACCCGAGCTCCTGCCAGAAGGAGCGCGGCTCCTTGCCCGGCGGCTCGGCCACCAGCTCCGCCTTGTTCTTGCGCTCTTCCTTGTTCATCTTCTCAAGGAACAGCCGCGCCTTGGACTTCAACGTGTTCTTCGCTTTTTTACCATACCTTTACAAAAAAGGTTAGATTAAGTAGGACCCTGTGTACGTGAACAGTATGTCAGAATCGCTAAAACTTTCTCTTTAAATCTGTCCCCTGTGCCTGCAGCCGTTTAGGTTTTCTCTATAACCGAATTTTTAATCTCACGGAAAAAATGTAAACAACGATGTTGCCGTTAACGAAACAATTTTGAAACATTCAGGATATTTATACTTAACACATTTTTAAGAAATCGACTTTGTATAAATAAAATGTATATTATAATCAACATAAAATAATTTAACTTGTTGATGCCAAACTTTATTTTGACATAAACTCTTTGTTAAATTAATTTAAAGAGAATACTGTTTTCGTATGCATAATTTATTTATTGCACTGGTATCACCGTCTCGATACACTCGGTTTATGAAGTTGCGGGCCGCTTGACGTGAGACGTCACTCGCTTCACTGAACACTCTAGATTGAAAACTCCTGTGATCCCGTAATCGCTTTCCAGTGACTGTTCTGTTAAATTTTTATTCTTGTTACGTTTTCTATTGTTGTTAGGCTGCTCATTGTTACGTTTTCCGTTGTTTTTCGTTCACTGTTGTGTGGAAGGATGGACCCTGGTCCGAGTACTTCTCGGTCAAAGGAAGACTATATGTTGTCTCCTGTGAAGAAACGACCACGTCTTTGCTCTTTATCGGAGATGGAGAGAAACATGTTGTTAAACACATTTAAGCACGTTTATAATAATTGGCCAACTTCTGATACTAATAGAAACTACACCCTCGGTTCTGCAACTGTTTACATAATAAATTGCTGGTAGGTGTCATTGATTTCGTCAATATATTAAAAAACACTAATGACGGCGGTTGAAACGCCCGGACATTGACCTGCCTATACTTTGAGATCCCCTGAAATGTCACTTTGACAGTGACGTATCTTTGTTTACATTTTTTCCGTGAGATTAAAAATCCGGATATAACGGGCGCTGTACACATTGGGCCAAGGTGCTGCTTGGCGTGGTTACCAGAGGTAGATGACGCTGGTGGTGTCGAGGATGAAGACGTGGCGCGGGTCGAGCGCGCGCGCCGCCGGCGCCACCGGCACGAGGCGCACGCCGCTGCCGAGCTGCTGCACGCGGTACAGCCGCGTGATGTGGCGCTGCTCACAACCAACGAGGTGCTGTACTCACACTACATTATACTATTTATTGCACCAAGCAGAAAGTAACCTATTATTGCACCGAGTGCTGACGTTGGAGCCCGAGCCTCGGCGAGGGCTCTAAAAGCACGAGCGCAATAAATTAATTATTTAAAATCTGCTTTTCTTTCAACTACTGCAAGAGAAGTAAGTGTCAAAAATACAGTAATAAGTTAAATCAACTGTTGAATAGATTAAATTATATTCGCTTAAAAAATTCAAATCAAATCAGAACCCAAAATTGACCTCATTATTGAAATCAGCGTCTCCAAAAACATATAAAATGGTCTGTCTTACCAGAGCGCTCAGGTGAAAAGGTACTATGGTTCCGTACCGGCTCGTCGACGGTGTAGAACCCGGAGGCGGTGTGCGAGCCCTGGATGTAGACGGGCGGCGTGGGGAACAGCGCCAGGAACTCCTCGGCCTCGTCGCCCTGCTCGTGCCGCTGCGTGCGCTTGGCGCCCAGAAGGTTCCTCAAGTTGACGGCGTGCATCGCCGCGCATGCGCCCTTGTCCAGCTGAAGAGGAAATTACTTTTTGTCATACATTTACCTAACAGGCAAATTGCTGTCGATTATATTTCAAACTAAAGAGTTAAAACTCTGTGGATTTACGTTAAGTAGTAGATGTAGGGTCATTCCACATCTATATATCGACGCCGAATCGTTTTAAACCGGTCAAAAAAAGCTTTATGTCAATGCGAAAAAGATGACGTTTGACTTGGCTTGGCTTAAGCCAATTTCACGTCAATAGATGTGGGGAGATCTTTAGACAGCATAATAGTGAAACGTCATAACCAATTTGATTAAAAAATCATTTGCAAGATTTCTGACACACTGAGCGCTAGGACGCGTAGACTTACCGTAGCTTTGGAACCGATCCAGAAGTGGATGTCCCATGTCAATTGACCTTGCTCTTCTAACGACGTTTTTAGAATTATGTAGCATTCTCCTTCGAAGAATTTTCCTTGTGCGACCTGCGAAAAAAAAACGTTTTAATAAGTTCTATTATATTGAGGAGGCGTTCAATACTGTGTTGGTTTCGGAACTAATATAACATGCCATTGGTGGCTTGAATAAAAATAAATCACGTTTGCAGCTGTCACATTCTTTGCTATAGCAATAGAATAAGACGCCGCAACTTTAATCAAACTTAATTAATGATAGGGAAAATGAGTGCACACGATTGAATGCTAAACGTGAACTGTGTCATATGATTCGGCAAAAACGTGCAAGTGTAGGCTATAAAATGATAAGGGTGCGTCATACTAGCCACCAGTGGGGTTTTAGTTTTTGAGGTTAGGCCAGGCTAGGTTATCGAGTAGTCACCTCCTCGACGGGCGCGGGGATGAAGTTCTCGATCTCCCACACCTGCAGGCCGGGCGCCTGCCCCGTGTCCTCGTCGAAGAACTCCGAGTAGTCCAGCGGCGGCTTCTCCAGGCTCTCGTCCCAGCGCTTCGGCCTGGAACAACAAAACATGTATAAGCTAAGGGAAAATTTAAATATTGTATCAGGGAGATTTATTTAAAATAACAATCTCGTTTCGCTCCACCCACTCTAAGGGTCGTATTTAAAGTCATTTTGACTGAGCTCAAGATGCGTCAAAAATTATAGTTTTCTATTTCTTGACAATCCCGCAATCTGAGGCCTCTTCACACCTGATCGACGCTACCCACTGGCACTGTTATGACGAATAAATGATTATGTTATGTTACTTGAGCTCGCTGGTTGGCGGCGGCAGGTCGGCGCCGTGCTGCGTGTTGGCCTGCTCCTGCATGCCGCGCAGGATCAGCGCCGAGTCGCGCTCCGCGCCGCCCTCCCCGCGCCCGCGCCGCAGGCGCAGCTTCCGGGCGATCGGGTCCGACTTCACACCTGCAGAATGCAAGTACTTACAAGACAATTACAACATTAACTACAAGCACAACTGCGAGCTGGACGGCAGCTCAGCTATATAAAATTTACAAAGAACTACAAAAACTCACTGCTCGGCGTAACCGGCTCAGCCGTGGCGGCCCCAGCCAGCTGCAATTGCGCTTGCAACGAGAAGTCAATATTGTAGTACTGCAGGCCATCTCCCCTCGCTCGCTCCACAGGCTTCGGCGGCATGACCAGGTCTGGGTTCCCGTGTAACTGGAGGCTCTCCAGGTCGCTGAGCAGGTGGATGGCGTCAGGGAGGGTTATGAGCTTGTTGCAACTGAGATTTAGCTTTTTGAGAGAACCGCATCTGGAATAAGGTATTTTTTTATCATTTTTATGGCACGGTGTTGCTGATTTTCCTTTAACCCGCGTTTTCACAGTACGAGTTTGCTTGGACCGAGTGACTACTCGGATGCTAGTCGTACCGTGTAAACACGTGATCCGAGCGCACTCGGACATTGATGACATCGAACAACCTAGCTCGTACTGTGAAAACCCAGCTTTAATCACTGATATCTACAGTCCGAAAAGTTCGTGCACAACCGTCGAGCGGGAGGACAGACGTGGGGGAGGGGAGGCGACTGGTAAGACGCGTAGTGCTTCCCTTACCCGCGACAGAACACGCCCCCGGTAACGCCTAAAATCCCCGTCCCTGCCGACGTGCCGCCGCGCGAGACGGCTATCAGGGTCTCCCCACATCTATCGACGCGGAATTGGCTTATGAGCGAAAAAGACATTGTTCGGCTCGGCTAGCCGAATCGTGTCTTTCTGGCTCTTACCGCATGGACATTAGGCTTTTTTTGACCCTAAGCTATCTCTGGTTAGTCATAGTCCAAAAGTTAAAGACAAGTCTAACGAGTTTAAATTTGACGGACCTACTATTTAGCCATTGAGGAGTTCCTATGCTTTACACAGCTCACCATATTATTGTATAGTCACCGGAATTGCATGAGTTTGCAAAATTTCAAGTCAATCCGACGATCAGAAATAGGTCAAGAGTCGACTTTTCAATCTCCTGATTACATTATATGCTGGATACATTTTAGCTATGCTGTTCTATCATATGACTTAGAAAAGGAATGTCAGATAATTTTATTTGGGGATTATTGCTATTTATTTGGGGATATATACAATACAAGTGAAGCTACGGTTCCGCTCACTAGAGAAACTGTATTTTTTATTATTTATTAACGAATTCAATATGTATTATTAAAACAGTGTGCGTTCTGTGAAATTGCAGCGTCGCGTGCGCAGAGGTGTCAGGAATGATCCATGAATCCTTCACGCTCGGTCGGACACGTCAATAGCTAGACAATCGGACAAGCGCAAGCGGGTAAGCGTCTTTAAACTAAAGAAATGCGTATATTCGAAACATCACATTATTTCCCTTTAACAACATGACCTTAATACTCATGACGTTGTTCGCATATATAATACTTTGGGTTTTGTCGTTTAAAGTTTTCTTTTGGACACATTATTAGGTTTTTGAAATCACCAGCTTTTTTAATACCCAGTGGCACAGGTCAATATCGGGTGGCATAATCATTGTTTGACCTAAGGTATCGTTTTTAGGGTTCCGTACCAAAATGGTAAAAGGGTTCCCTTATGGGTAAGACTTCGTCGTCTGTCTGTCTGTATGTCACAGCAGTTTTTCTCAGCAACTACACAAGCTATCAACTTGAAATTTGGCATAGTTGTATAACTTGCTTGCCCGCATCTGATTTTAATAAAAAAAAAGCCGGTCATGTGCGAGTCGGACTCGCGCACCGAGGGTTCCGCACAAACTTGTAGGCATGGTAAATAGTTCGTAAATCACGGGAATACAATAGAAACAAAGTCCAGTATAAACTGACACGCAATAAGTATGCACTTTCGTACTTAGTGAGTGTCAGTTTATACTGGACTCATTTTTTATGTGATGTAAGTATAAATTAACGGTTTTCGGATTTTTTCCTTTACTTGTGCTATAAGACATTGCTTCATGCCAAATTTCATGATTTTAAGTCAACGGGAAGTACCCTATAGGTTTTGATCCCCTTTAATATGCGGCATAAACGGCCGTATCTTTTGATTGCGTTGACTTTGATTTTTTCACTGATCCAAGGGATTGCAGACCTAAGTATTTGATATGAATTTCAACTTGATACCTTCACGCGTTCCTGAGAAAAAGGGTCTTGACAGACACACAGACAGACAGACGGACAACAAAGTGATTCTATAAGGGTTCCGTTTTTTTCTTTTGAGGTACGGAACCCTAAAAATGAAATTCATTTTATAAATAATTGAAAAATAAAAGTGATTTGATTACAGCAAGTGACGTACTTTTTGATTTGTAACCAAAAATGTTCAAAAAAATGACCATCCCCGTTTTTTACATAATCAAAAAATTACAGAGATATAGTATTGAGTTCAAATGTCGCTTGACGTCACGTCTTGGTACAATTTTTACACAGAAGTAACGCCACGAGCCCCCACTCCCGAACTTAGACGCGCTTTATCATTGTCATTTTTTGTTTGATTGACAAAAGAAAAAATACCTGTCCAATATTTATTGATAATCTAACTAGCGGACTAACTAGAATTTCGTTTCTTTACCCAGTCATCATCCCTATTCCAATATATTATTATTCATTAAATATTCCTTCGGTCATACTATAAAGCCCACTATAGGAGTCAAATTGTAACGGCAGTTCCTAATCATAACAAATCTGAACATCATAAATGGGGGCCTTAAAGTGTTCGCATCACGATGTGGAACCCCAACCGTCCCTAGTAAACACAACGACTGGAAAATGAAACGGAAAGTGATTTATAATAACTTTGCATTGTAAACGAATAGAGAGAGAACGCACAGCATACCAATAAGTATTGTTAGGTAGGTTTACAAATATTTAATTGTAAATTGTTCCCGATTATTATAATACCTGACCGACTTTGAGCCTAAGTTAACGAACGAAAACCGCCATTATATTTGTTTATAGCACGAGTTTTTTTGAAAACAGATAGTTTTCTGTAGTCAAAATGTTACTACGAACATTTAGCGATGTTTTAGCAATGACTCGGTAAATTTTAACAAAATATAACGAATATGAGTATTTGGTCAAAATATCGGATTAAATGCGTGAGGAACAACTATCTAACTACACACATCAAAATATCGGATTAAATGCGTGAGGAACAACTATCTAACTACACACATCAAAATATCGGATTAAATGCGTGAGGAACAACTATCTAACTACACACATCAAAATATCGGATTAAATGCGTGAGGAACAACTATCTAACTACACACATCAAAAGTGTTAGAGGATAATAAAATAAGTTTTTTCAAAAGGTGGGCTTAAAACCAGACCAAGCTGTGGCCATACCTAATTTCCTTGTACAGTCAGCATCAAATATATAGGAGCAGCGAAAGTGGCCAAATATATCGCAATACATCTTTATTACACTATAGGAATAAGGATGTGTTGCAATATATTTTGTTAATTTTGGCTGCTCCTATCTATTTGATGCAGTCTGTACTAACAATCAAAACACATTCACAAAATTACAAAAGAGCCGGAAATAAACCTGCACAATCCTTCAGGTATCATCTCCAATAAATTATTAGCAGCCGAGAACACCTCCATGCTGCAGAGTTTCCCGACTCCCGAGGGAATGCCCTCGAAGTCCAGTTTGTTGTCATCCACGTGCAGCCTCTTGAGGTTCAGCAGCTTGCACAGGGTGGCCGGGAGAGCCGTCAGCTTGTTCCTGGATAGATTCAGGCTCTCTAGCTTCTGCCAGTTGTCGATGGCTAGAACAACATTTTAATTATATTGAAGTTTAGTAGAGTAGCTGTTAAAATAACGAATTAGCGGCATTTTAACAACTTGGGTTTGCCTGCGACTCCGCCCGCGCTAAAATAATTTATCGCTTATCGCGTAGGAACTAAAAAAAATTCCGGGATAAATAGTAATAGTATGTAGAATAGAAATGCCACAATTCTTCGAAACACAAACATCGAAACATCCTGACAAACTTAAACGTTTATAATATTGGTCAGATATTAGGATAGGAAGTTTTGCCAAAAGTCTAGTTTTTACAATTAATATCATAGTCAGTTCCCAAGTACTAACAAATATAGATGAGTGGAACAATATTAGGGTTATAAGAATTCTAGAACTGAAATCCAACGCACGTAAAAAAGTTTTACTCGCGCGCATGCGCGTCATTGATCATTGTTATGGTTTTTACACCTTTTTTGTTATTAGAAGTCTTTACAACAGGCTTGTGCACTTATCTATAGATATAAATATTCGCTATAGCTAGTTTTACTTTTAAGATAACGTCTTTTTCGCCAGTCATATACTGTTCTGTTCTACCAGTTTCCATTTCTCAGTAAGCGCTGATTTGCATGTTTTTGCATGAAAAATAGCGGCATGCGACGACGCGTGATCGCGCAAATTGTACACTCGGCAGAGAAATTGCTTACATAAGTGTGGAGAGCTATCATCAGCACCATCTAATAATCTGTTCACGAGTATATTGAATAACAGTTTTACTGTACACAATAATGGAGTAGGTAAAATAGAAATGTCAATACAAATCAATATTTTTTGCTTTTTAATTTCTAATTAGGTCAAATAAGAATTAAACAAACAAATGTTAATACTTTAAAAAAAGTAAGTATTTTAAAAAGCAAAACATAATTAATCTATGCTTATCTTTTTTTTTTAATTCTTCGCCGGATAGACAAACCAACTAAAAATGCAGTGAGAAAAGAAATCGTTTATAAAATATACTAGTATACTAATTGTACTAATATAGAGAAGGCCTATCGGAGAATGCGGGTATTACGAGAAATGTAACGGCGGTACGCCCGCGCCCGCTCTCTGTGTGTTTTACGCTTTAAATGTAACAATTTACCTTGAGAAACCTCTGTGATCTCATTGTCGCTTAAATTCAGCCTTTTAAGATTGAGCAACGAATACAGGGCATCAGGCACTTTGGTGAGGGCATTCTTCGAGAGGTCCACATCAGAGAGATTCGAGAGGGTGTCCAGAGATGTGGGCAGGTTAGCGAGAGTGCGCTGTGTATTGCGCATGTGTAGCGTTTCTAAACTCTGGAGGGATGGGAGCTGCCTGGGGAAAAATAGGGCTATTTTGACATTTTATTTGAGCAGGAATATTTGTCTGAAAGCTCAAAAATTTAACATCACTTTTATAATATACATATTGTTATTATGCTGTAGGTTTTTTGTTTTCTGTATCAAGTCCGCCATTCATTTGTCTTTGTGCAATAAAAATTAAATGTTAAATCAACAATATTAGGGCGATTCTTCGGCGTTTTAACCGCCGTCATTGTCGTCTTCGCATATATTGACGAAAATAACGATTACTATCAACAATTTCCGATGTAAATAGAAGAAGCACCGGGAGTAGTTCTCATTGCATTCAAAATTAAAATAAACTTGTTAGTTTTATTTGGAATAATATGCGAAGACGACAATGACGGCGGTTAAAACGCCGAAGAATCGCCCATTACTGCCAATTCTGTTTCTGACAATTTTGTTTGCGTAAAAGAGGGCAAAATCCTTGGAGGGTACTAATATCAATCTTTTGCAGCAGCGCACATTTAAAGCCATTCAATAATTCTATTTTACTTCACATCACATATTTATTTTATTTTATTTTATAGTCATTTATTATAAATGTCCACTAAAACTCACTAATTTTATGTATATAATAACTTTTTAGTTATTTTTTTAGTATTAGACAAAGAAAAAAATAGTATCCTGGAAGAGATCCCTTATAGGGATAAGCTCGCCCTTGTACACTTTATTTTATTAGTATTAATTGTAAATCTATATTATCAGTGCAATAAAGAGTTTACATACATACATACATATACTGTGCTTACCTCAACTGAAACAGTCCCAAGGGGTTATCATTAAGTATTAGAGTCTGCAGGTTCGCCAGCCTCCTCGTCTGAGGAGGCAGAGTCTCCAGCAAGTTGTTGGACAAATCTAGGAATAGTAGGTCCGTGAGTTGGACAAACAAGGTTGGTGGTATGCTTTCAATCCTGAAAATAATGGTTTTGGTTACGCGTTGTATCAACAGATGACAGTTGCAACTGATATTCAATCTTTTACTTTCTAAGATATGTATTAGAGATGTACCAAATATAATGTTCAGCCGAATGTTCTGCCCCACTCTTGCCGAACGGAGTATTCGGCTGAATTATTTGGTTCACTTTAAAACTCTTACCAGCTGGCCATTGAAAACAGGTTTAGACAGGCTCACGCGGCAACCGCAAGTTGAAAATATCTCAAGAATTACATTTTTTTTTATAAAATTGAAATGTATACTTAGTTCTGTTAGTTAGGTTAATTTATTTACAGAATTTGCTTTAATAATTACTCATATAAAATTATACCCAATGCGCTAAATACTAAAAAATTACTGAATGCTTGGCAAATCTCTATTTATGCATCAATGCTGTTTTTTTTTGTTTTGGTTGTTATCTGTACACTGTGTGAGCATTGAATAAAAGTTTTCTATTCTATTCTAGTTTTTTTTTTCCATTTGACTCATTTGATTCAAGCCTTGCCGTGGTTCTTGTTAAGGCTTGAAAGAGTTGAATGGAAAAACTAGGGGAGGCCTATGCAGCAAGGCAAATCGACCACAATAAAACTGATGTTGAAGAAGATTAGTATTAATGTAAACTGTAATCATTTATTTAAATATTTAATTCAATTCATAAGATGTACAAAATAGTTTAATTTATTATTCTATTCTATTCTTTGCTTTACTTTTAAACCTGAAGATCATCAAATGATTTTTATTTATCTTGTACTATTGTAACACTGAGCAACTTTTTTCAAACACCCCATTTAGGCTAGTCCATTTATCTGGAGTAATGACTTGATCTTTAAGTTATAGCTAGGACTTTCCAAACATGAGATATATTTGAACACAGTCTGACATAATATATACAATTCTTCTTTCACACACACACACAATTCACAACAAACAACAACACAATTTTTCTTCTTTCTCAATGCAATTATACTCATTCTAACAACTAACTTTATTCCTGTGTTTTTACTTACTTATTGTGGCTGAGATTCAGCACTAATAATGATTTAGCTTTATCTAGCCCTTCTGGCACAGCCTTGAGCCTGTTATGAGAGAGGTCTAGAGTGGTGAGTTCCTCCAAATGGAACAGTTCCACCGGAATTCCAGAACTCTTCACGCAATTCCGCCGCACATTTAAGGACCGCAAGCATTTCAACTCTGTCAGCTCACCAAATAACTTTTCAAGATTATTATTTTTAATGGAGAGGTTCTCCTACAAATAACAAAACGTGTTAAGAATCGTGAGAAAATTCACTAAGAATAGTTTGTGGCAGGTGCACAGCACAAGTTTATTGCCAAGTATTATTTATTTACCAATTTCATAAGCTTTCCTAATTCTTCAGGCACTTCAGTCAAATTTGTCTTATCTAGCCTTAGCCACTGAAGGCCAGTCATGTACCTAATAGCATCCGGGAACTTATCATCCTGAAATAAAGAAACAATTAGGACAACAACAAAAATAGTAGGACAGAGGTTAAAGAAATGATATCATCTTTAGAAAGAATATATCATTTATCCTGGATTGAACTTACGCCGAAATCATTACAACTAAAATCCACACCACGTACAAACGGCAATAAGCCCGTATTAGCCATGTTTACTGTAATTTAAATCATGAAAAATCGAGTTCTGTCTCTTAGGTCCAATTCGAAATAAATGACTGAGTTACTGACTGATTCACTAATGAATGCATAAGTGGTTGCTTGTCAGGAATTCATTTCATTCGATTAATCACAGACTATGCAAATAGTGGAACAATTGAATGAAAGTGTGATTATGGTTTTTTCAATGTAAAAATATCATCATAATAATCATTGTAATTTAATATCAAATTACATAAAAAAATATTTTGAACAAGAGTGTTTTTGTGAAAACTATTGTTTTTAAGTAACTATTTAGATTTTTGGCATTATTTAATTCCAAAAAAAACGTAAATAAATGTATCTTGAAGGTACAGCACTAAAACTTTTTTAAACTGCATAGGTGTCTTTGGAAATTTTCTTATCAGCCTAACTATTGATTCATAATCATATCACAACTTTTTGACGGTAATTTAGCGGAATTTTAATGATATGTTTCATATTTATTTGATCGTTGTTAAACTTGTTAAGATAAAGAGCAAAGAAAAGAGCACTTGCTTTTTCTACTTTAGGAATTAGGAACTAACTGCCGCACTCAGAGACGTCAATTAAGTTTTAAGTTTCATTAAAGTTGCTGAGTCTTATTCTATTGCTATAGCAAAGAAAGTGACAGCAGCTACTTTAATGAAACGTATCTTAATTGACGTCTCTGAGTGCGGCAGTTAGTACGGAAAACGCGCAGCATGCTTTGATTCAAGGCACTCCAAATTTCATCGGATAGGCAACCGGATATTTAGGACTTAAAGTGATACCAAACCCTCCGTACCGGCCGAATGGACCCCAAATGGACGGGGACGGAGATATGGGAGGGGCAAAACGTGAACTCGAAGAGGCAACCCGATGGTAATGCGGTTGCTTTGAAGTCTATACCTATTATATAATTTAAAAAAATATGCCATCCGAAATACGCGGATTTTTTTTTTCTTCAAAATTCGCAAAATGTCCAGATTACCACTCCCCATCCGGTTGCCTATCCGATGAAATTTGCAGTGCCATTGCCTGCCTTGAATATTGGAGTCCTGAGATGAGCGAATCTCGAAGCGTTCAAAGTAAAAAATCCGTGCACAAAAATTTGACTATGTCCTTATGTGAAGGGACTAGAACTTGGTATTTATGTCACCTCCCGCATACGAGGAGGTTATGAATGCGAAAGCGCGTTTGGGTCATATGCAGTTGCAGAAACAAAAGTTTTCTCTCATGTTTCAGAAGTTAAGGACTTTGAAACCAAACTTTTCGGGTTAGGATATACCCGCGTAACGGGAGTCTGGTGTAGTTTTGGCCTGTATCGAAATTATATGAGTTGAAAACTCCCACGTCGTTAACTATTAGGAAAAGAAGGGACAATGTTCAACCTACGTCTTCAGGGTACGCCTCAATCGATCGAATTGAAATTTGCTTAGGTACTTTTTTTATTCAGGTTATTAAAAAAATATATATATATCAGCGAAAAGGGACAGTTCCCGAAAGGTGTAATTCTTTGAGCGTTTCAACCGCCCTCATTCCCCTGGTCGCATTAATGTCTAAATTCCTGTAGCTTTAGATTATATTTTCAGTTATCTTGTAGTGTCCCGTTTTCTACAAAAATAACTGACAATGCTATCCTAATCTACAGGAAATTCGACATTAATGCGACCAGGGGAATGACGGCGTTTGAAACCCTCGAAGAATTACCCAAGAAGAGACGACTTCTGCGCGGACGGTCGCTGACAAAAGCTAGTATGTGTAATAACAACAGTATTAAGAGGAGGAAGAATGTACACAAGAGCAACAACAAATGGAAATAATCTGATGATACATCATCTACATTTAACAGTATTTTATTTCTAAAAGTATAGTTAACAAAACATTATCTACAAAATGACTGGAAAAATCATATCTATACATCAATGCCCCTAACAATTCAAATACCAGGTGTTACCGGAAGTGTGGGGTTCCACTGTGGAACTCCCACACACGAAATCCCGTCGCCCTCCTACTTAACTTGTGCACAACACTTTAATTGCATGCAGTTTGCAGCTTGTCTGTAGTATGTTAAATGCAAAATATATTATTAGTATTGTGACGGACTAAAATAATGAATAGGAAATAAAAATATTGTTTTTATAACATTTCTTCAAGTAAATTGCGTTTAACACATAGGGTTCCTATTTATTCTATCTATAACTAACCACCTAACATTAAAGCATTTAGGATGACATTTTTAATGTTGAGATGTAAGGACAATTATTTGACTGAATATTATTTTTATATGTTGACATTTTCTCTTTATCGCGGCATTGGTGGCATGTTTGGCATAGGCCCTGATAAGGCAGCATTGGTTCCCAGTAAAACCTGAAACAAAAGAAGAAAATAAGATAATTGTTTCAACCTTTCTTAACTTGTATGGCTCTTTCCCTGAAGATCTCTTAGTCACGTTTTAGTTATAATTTGACGAATGAAAGGGATGGTGCATCCGAATGTTTGAAATGAGTGTTTCATGGTAACCATCCTGATTTGATATACATTCTATGACATTTTATCAGCTGTGAAGCTACAGGACTGGCGCTTAAAGTTGGAGGTTCCTGCACTAGTGGAACGGTGCAGGAGGGGTGTGTTTTCGTTACGTCAAATGATGCGAGACTTCAGTCGGGCGTCGGCATTGCTGTCGTCAACACGAGTTATTTGGACTAGCGGCTTTGAACAAAACAAACACACACAAGATTTTACAACCCAAGATGAGTCCTCCAATTAGGGCTCAAACTAAACAAGTTGTATATACAGTGTACAAATATTTTAAGGCAAGAAAATCAGATCCCAATTCTACTGAGCATAATAATAACTATAATGTACATAAAACCAAGTATATAAGTACTACAAAAATGACCATCTTAGCAACGAGATAATGGACCATTTACGACATGGGGAATCAGATAATGACAGCAATTCAAGTAGCAATATGGATACATATTAGTTTAATTGGATTTTAAGTTCAATATTTCCATTCAAATCATTAAATTAAATCATTTTGTCAGTTTATACACAACTATACCAATTCAATTTAGGTACACCCTTGTAAATATTGTAAGATATATTTTCATTACTATTCATCATATGTATAGTGAGTTAGGGAGATAGTAGTAGGAGAAAAGCTAGAAAATAATAAAGGTTTGTAATTCTCCTCATTTGCTTTTACTAGCTTGAGATTTGAGTCTTAGGGCCATAAACTGATCTTGAATGAGATGACTATTTTACACAAGTTGGAGACAACTGTTTTCTAATACTTGAACACTGACTTGTCTTGACTACTTGTACTATAAATCTGACAGTTACTATAAACTTGCCTGCTTCTGTTGAGACTTTTGCATCTCTTCTACTTGAGCTCGTTCCACTTCAAAAATGACAGGAGCAAACAGGATGACAGATGAGCTGGCTGCTATCCACATCACAGAGCGGGACAGGCTGTACAGTATCTTTGCTCCGGACCTGGGTCATTATGGTTGGTTACTAACGCAATAATTACACATATTTGCATACACTTTATAAATTGTGTTTCCATATTATAGGTTAGGTTATACTAATTATTTATTTAGAGGTTACCGGGTACCTAAATATGTAAAATTAACAACAAAAAAAAAGCAGAAAATGGAAGTCAAACATACCATGTCTTAGTGGTGAGTGTGTATGTTCCATTTCTAACACAAACTGGAAACATTTCAGTCAGCCCCCACAATCTTTCAGACAGGGTCTCATCTGGTTCCTGCTAATCAATATATATATTAATAAAAAAAACTGCAACAACTGGATAAAGGCAATATTGACATAATATCATTGGGATTTAGACGGGGATTACCTATTTTATTTATCATTTATGTTTTATTTATCAGGTCTATATACTGTTGATATATATGTTGAATATAATCAACAGTGAATCATTAAAAACTGTTATAGGTGGTATTGGTTTCACTTTGGCTTCCTCTGCTTTTATAGAATAAAAGAAAAGGATCACTTTATATGAAACTGACAGGACTTTGCATAAAGATTGAAAATATGAGAAACTTTTCAATTACACACTATTTTTCCTTAACTCAATTAATATAACCTATACACAAAACTAGGGTTGGACTAAAGCAAAGGGGCTCCCATAGTAGGTTAGGTTAGGTTAGGTTAGATTGTTGTATGGGGACCTCCTTTGCTTTAGGCGGACCAACACTAGTGATAACCGGTGTTATCTCAACTCAAACACATGTACAACATAATGGCAAGCTGGCAACTGTTAATTCAATGACAAATAGTTCAATCAATTAATTAATAGAACATTAAATTAAGTTAATACAAGACTTACATCTTCATATTCCTTCAGAGGAGGTCCTAACTCTGGGGAAGATCCTAACTGCAAAGAGAAAAGAAAATAATATTATAAAAACCATAATTATAGTACTGGTACGCGTAACTTCGATTAATAGAAATCTTCGTGATCACATACCACGGGAAGAAGGAAATTATCTTCAGGCTTACGCTCGGGAGTATCGTCTTTGCTCGCTGTCAAAGATTCCATTCCGCTATCACTCTGCTCCAGCTCATCGGTCAATTCCATAAGCATGTTATGGATTTCAGAAATTCGTCAGTAGATTGTAACAATCCCGAGACTGCCCGAGAGGACTGAACGCGGACTTCGAACGGGAATACTATATATTTTAATTTTAAATAGACTAAACCCTCGTGTTTGCTCTACTGCTCTACTCCGGTCCTTGTCACAGACAACTCAGACAAGATAGATCCGTCAATAGAATTTAATTTAAAGGTATGTACCTATCGAATAACTATTTTGAACAACCACAGATAAAGTACACGATGTAAATCCGAGAAAGAACAGTAATATAGGCCAGCCACAGACTTTTATGCTGGGGTCACACTAACGGGAAACGCCGTTAAAAATCAACGTCCATCGCCTTATGCGTAGTATGCATAAGGCGATTGACGTTGATTTTTAACGGCGTTTCCCGTTAGTGTGGCCCCAGCACTAGTTCGAACAGAACAGAAATAAATTGAAATCGGAAGGCTAGAATGCAATACAAAATGTACCACTCGTCACATACCTACCGACCCTTAGGCGCAGTTTATACAGAACGTGTGGCGTGCGTCGTGGCGTACGACATGGCGCGGACATTTGTCCATCGCGGCATAAATTATACTGAATCGGTAGAGACGCGCAGCGCGATGCCATGCGGCGGGCCGGCGGTATTATACAGGTGGATTTCTTTGCGTAAGCATGTCTTTATCAGAAGACGAAGATCTATATTAAATTAAGCATAGTCACGCATTTTTTAGTGTCTCCTGTATTTGACGACTAGCTTGCGACTGGTAAAGACGGGATGCGTGACACTAATGGCGGCGGCGCGCCATTTTGAGGCGGTGGCGCGGCACTTATTGGTGGGACGTCACCTGGAGGCGCGGGCGCAATTCTCCTTACGACAAAAACGACGCGTGTGATTGTGTTACTTTGACTATCCCGGCCACCGTCACACCTCGCCACGTGTCTTCTGTATAAACCATGCCTTATTTTACTTGCTGAAAAATTTGATTACAGCCTGGCAAATAAGTCGAGCGTGTGGTGATAGCTGGAACTACAATATTTTCAAATGGCAACCAGCACAGGTTATATAGTAAACCTTGGATTACGTTGCCAATTTAATTCCGAACGCCCGCATTTTTTTGCTCGACTTTTTTGCCAGGCTATACTTATAAACCTAACGATGCTCACAATCATACGGTGACATATAAAAATTTCATGGAAGATTAATATCATCATCATCATTATTATCAGCCCATACTAGTCCACTTCTGGACAAAGGCCTCTCCCAATGCACGCAAAAAGATAAAGATAAAGATAAAATATATTTATTCAGTAAGTAGGCCGCACGGGCACTTTTACACGTCAAAAACTACGGAAGATTAATATGGATATTCCTTTTTCCGGGATTTTAAGGAGGTAATTTCACTCCAATTCAGTGAAAAGAAGTGTAGTATCTAATATTTAATGAAATAAGATAATATACAAATGAAAAATAATAGAATTAGAAAAGAAATATAATGGAAGCCGTTTATACAAAAACCGACCAATTCATCATCGTCCATTACGATTTTTCACGTAGTAAGTGCGTTTAAGTACGTTAAGTCTCCCGGCAAGCGCTAGATTGCGACTGAGCGAGAATCAAGAAAATCCGGCGCCCGGCGTATGCGTGGCGATGAACCCGGATTCTATTCTGTTCTTGTAGAACATCAGAATTGGAATAGAATCGATAGGTCTGTGGCCGACCTTACTATCCCTGAATTTTTATTTTAATCTCACGGAAAAAAATTAAACAAAGGTGTTGCCGTTAATGAAAAAAATTCAAGCATTCAAGATATTTATACTTAGCACATTTTAAAAAAATCGACTTTGTATAAATAAAATGTATATTAAAATCAAGATACAATAATTTTATTTTTAACATAAACTCTTTGTTATATCAATTTAAAGAGAGAATACTGTTTTCATATGTATTATTTATTGATTGCACTGGTATCACTGTCTCGATACACCCGGCTCATAAAGTTGTGGGCCGCTTAACGTGAGACGTCACTCGCTTCACTTTAACATTCGAGATTAATCGCTTTCCAGTGACTGTTCTGTTAAATTTTTATTATTGTTACGTTTTTTATTGTTGTTAAGTTGTTTATTGTTACGTTTTCCGTTGTTTTTCGTTCACTGTTGTATGGAAGGATGGACCCTGGTCCGCGTACTTCTGGGTCAAAGGAAGACTATATGTTGTCTCCCGTGAAGAAACGACCACGTCTTTGCTCTTTATCGGAGATGGAGAAAAACATGTTGTTAAAATAATTGCCCAACCAATAATACAGCAACTTTTGATGCTAATAGAAACTACACCCACGGTTCTGCTTCATAAATTGCTGGTAGGTGTTATTGATTTCTTCAATATATTGAAAACACTAATGACGGCGGTTGAAACGCCCGGAAATTTACCCGCCCATACTTTGAGATCCCCTGAAATGTCACTTTGACAGTGACGTATCTTTGTTTACATTTTTTCCGTGAGATTAAAAATTCAGATTTTTTTTTATAGTAACAGGCGATCGGATATGTACAAACAGAAGTTGCTGTACGACGCCGACACGTCTTCGCAACCACAAAATAAGTACTTGCATAGAAACCGGACAATAAGATACAACAAAAGACGTGTTTGGCCTTTATCTATTTATGACATTCGTAACGAGTTAGAAAGAGATGTCCTTATAGTTATTCTTTCGTTTCCTTTGTTGTCACAAGGGTTTGCGGGTTTACGACGTCAAATAGCCCGCGATATGTCAATGTCAGCGAAGGTACCCCTACACGTCACACGAACTTCCAGTACCTACTGCATAATCAAAGTCACCCTAAAATCATTTACTATTCGCAATACCTATCGACTTTTAGATTTTGTAGTACTGGAGGAGGTTCATGTGACATGTGCCTTTGCTGATATTGACATATCGCTCTTTGAAGCGAGATGCATTTTAACTCCCCTCTCCATTTAGACTGTATGAATATCGCGTAGTCTAATAGGCCCTTTAGTGTGGTTGTTGCCACGTCAAAACTCTTTTGCTAAATTAAACTATACCTTATTTATTATTAGCACTGAGATTTTTTCTCATTAGTCGGACAGTAAGTTGACTTGGTAGGGATATAGATTAGGACGAATAATGTCCCGCTCGCAAGACGTCCCTTAAAGGCGGGATAAAAGGGACCCTATGCGCCCTAACCGTTTTTTGCAAAGAGAAGAATAGTAGTTTACACGACAGCATCGTCAATGTTCAAAATATATAATTATATTCACTTACAGGTTCAGGTCCACTGGGGTACACATTAGCAACTTCAATTGACATATTTCAACGAATTTTCATAAATCACCCCCTTGTTAAAATTGTTTTCAGAAATTTTAGGTTTACATTTTCATGACATACAAAACGTCATTTTAATTCTTTTTTTAAATTATGGTTTTCTTAAAAGGCAGTTAGTACGAGTTCGAGCTAAAGAAGTTAATAGCCTTATTACACCGCCCTTTCCCTAACCCTAAGGAGAGGGACGCTGCTATACGTTCTTCTTCTTCGTCGTTCTCTCACTGTTGAGGATCGCGTTAGATACGTATAAAGATATCTCCATCTCATTCGAACCTATTGCGGCGTCCCTCTCGTTAGGGTTAGGGAAAGGGTGGTGTGATCACTGCTTAAGATTGGAAGCGTTTCATAATTACTATATAAAACCGGTCAATTACGAGTAGGAGTCGTGCACTGAGGGGTCCGTACATATTTGGCTGGTTTTTTGTATTTGCTGTTATTTTATAGGGTTTGTTCTATAATCATACCAAATTTGACCCTTGTATGTTTTACCGATTTTACGATAAGTACAACAAAAATAAAAATACGTTGAAAAAAAGTTTCTTGTATGGGGACCTCCTTTATAATTTAAGTTTCTTTATTTTTTTCATTTGTTAGGAAATCCGCCGTAATAACATATTCTGAAAAAAAAAAATAACCCGCTATGTATACGGTTCAAAAGATACTGTTCTTTATAGTTAGGACAGACAGACGGACGGACAGCGTAGGCTTAGTAAAGTAATAGGGTCTCGTTTGACACCCTTTGGATACGCAACCCTAAAAAAATATTGTGTAGGTACATCACTATTTTTTTTATGTACATATAATGAGTTCACACTTCACACCTACTCTATGTTGTCTATGATAATGAAGAATACTAGGATGTGAAAGAATTTCTAGTCAAGTTCATTATTTTCTCGTACAAATTCGATTATTACCTATGAAATTGATTTACAGTATTGTTCACGTTATTGATACAGTAAAATTAAATCGGAATTAAAAAATTAATCAGTTGTACTCACATTTCTTATAATAGATATTCTGTGAACTTCCCAGTGTCAAGCTACATGTTATTACGTTTCCTTGGGTTTTAAGACAAATTTTAAATATTTTCATCTTTGATTTGATCTCTCCTGAAGACTACGTCAGATAAGGTAAGTTTTATTTGGACTATTACTACTTTTCTATTTAGTTTTTTTTCTTTACTATCATGCAGTATTTATTAGTAAAAATTACAGTATAATTACTTACAATTATAATGCGAACTTAATTTAGTCCTCCTGTTAACATTCTAAGTAATATTATTTAAGTTTTTAATAATTTCACAGCTATAGGAATTACAACAAATTTCATTCCTACATTACTTAAGACTTTCTTTTTGATATACACCATATGTATCATTTTATGGGAGAACTTTTCAGAATCCATGAAAGTTTCTGTATTATATAAATATATATATATTGACAGTGGAAAAGCAAAAATGCTTAAGCGCCATATTGACATATGGCGCTTAAGCATTTTTACTTTACCACTGTCGATAGATACCTACCATATACCTACCCTCTGACCTTGTGAACTCTAAAAGTGTAAACCAGTTCAAAAATAAGTTTGACAAACATTCCAAAATAGTGTGACTTTTTGTTTAGTGAACAGTGATTTAGACATATCAGTGTTAACTGCCCGTCTAATATAAAATAATAATAATAATAATATATCTAATAATTTATGCTATCATATAAAATGTTGTTATATATGTATTGGTATTACATGTAGGTACTGCCTAAGTTCACTCACATTAAGATTACAGTTTTTGGGATCTTTTAAAACAAGAGTTTAAAATGGAAATGAATATTTGAGTGAATACATTTTTGTGTCCCTTCAAGAATGGGTTATTTTTACGACATTTAACTGAAGCCAGGTACCTACCTACAGTCTGTCTAATTAATTTAACAACCTGAAATGCAAAGTTGTCATTTCAAGTTTTCTTGATTTAGACAAACTATAAATTATATTTTTTATTACTAGATTCATTTCTAGTATTATCACCAGCAATAATATGTTATCTAACATTTGGCTCAAGACATCTGACAAAACTCTATTAATAATTCAATTTAATAAAAAAAAATGGCATCTGTCCATATATGCAGTCAATTTTGTCAATGTCTGTGTTTGAGATACAGTGTTCGGTTCTTGTCTTGATAAATGAGAGATCTGTGGTGAGAGTGTCAAGACCACTCCGCCGCGCTCCTCACCACCACGCTTCACTTCTCAACAGAGAAGCGCAAGATGGCATCTGGCTCAGCAAAAACAATTGATATGTGCAGCAACCAACACTTCCTCCACAGAACTCCCATTTCTATTACTAGATGCATAACATAAGAGTGTCAGATTTTTTGAGTGAGTTAGATAATAGTTAATAGTAGTTCTTCTTCTTAGTCTATGCACTCTTTACAGAGTGGTTGTGGTCAACTGCTAGTACTATCCGGAACAGATGTTGCTCGCCATATGATATCTCACCACTTCTCCAGGTTCGCAATAGTAATTAGACATTCCAAAATAGACTTTTTGTTTAGTGATCAGTGATTTAGACATATCAGTGTTAAGTGCCTGTCTAAAATAAAATATTAATATATTATTGCTGGTGACAAGTGCAAATAAGTATCCAAATTAGAATAATGTTTTTGCAAAAAATACTAAAAATGCTGGAAACAAACCACGGTTACCATTGAGAAGATGTATTAATTTATTAAATAATATGTGCTACCCGAGTGACGCCGGGGCGGGAGCAAGTTTGGAATAATTTTTGTGATTTTGAATTCATGGTAAAAAATAAATATAAAATATGAATATTTAAATATTTTCTTGTTTTACGTTTTGAGTTAAGAGCAATCATTGTGTATGATTCTGTCAAGCTGGTAATGTCTGAAATACCTTAAATTAACATTGATTTGTGTGTAATTTTAAATATTTCATGATAAATGTTTTTGGATAACTCATTAAAGGTGCAGCCACACCGAAGTTCCTTTTTGTGGTGTAACATTTTGCAACATGATTTCAAGTAAAAAAGAAAATGTTGTTTGAGCAGAAAAATATGTGAAACCATTTTTAAGGCACATTCTTCTTCTCAAATGTGGCATATAACAAATAGTTAGTTTAAAAAGCCTGTTAAGTTTTATATATACTCATCCTTTAATGCGTTTATTTACTTTTTGAGGACTCAAGGCGGCATGAAAATTTCATTTTGATATAAACTGGTTTTATTCTCGCATTTTTTCTATATTTTATGCAATTATAATACATACTGTGTTTTAAATACAATTAATAATTACCTCTTCTTTATATTTTGGACTGTGCATATCCACTTAAGCGTGTGCTAGACGGTTTCAAACCACGGTTTCAAACCAAGTGACCTCGGTAGTTTGAAACCATGTAGACAGTGGTTTCAAATCAAATTATGCGAAATTTGGTTTGAAACCACTGTCTACATGGTTTCAAACTACCGAGGTCACATGGTTTGAAACCATCTAGCACACGCTTTAACGGAATAGACAAAGCCATTGTATCTATACAATACCTACTTATTTATCTGCTTTGTTCTGGTAACCGCAACCCAAGTACTTACCAACGCGTAAAGCGATTTTATTCTTTTAAAGGATTTTTAATCTTATGAAAAGACCATTGAGCTAATAATCCATTGGAAAAAAAGTATTCCGTAGTCCTGTTCCTACGATCTGCGTTCCTTTTAAGTTGAGCGGTAGCGAATGGAAAACGAGTTATGAATGCTATCCGAGGAATGGTATACCTACTGTCCGAGGAAGTAGAGTTGATAATTTATTAACATTACAAGGTAGTTATAATCTGCTTTTACTACCATACTCGTTATCATAATTTGCGGTTAACCACTCAATGGTATTGACTTCTTTAAGTGGATAAACTCAGTTCTAAAAAAGACTATACTAGTTCTTAGTAATTGTATAGTAAGATTTTTTTTAATGTCGGAATCCACTTGACACATGCTAATCTTTCAAACAATGTTATTGTTTCTATTGTGTACTCCAACCGCAAATGATCAGTACAAAATGAAACGAAAGAAATAACAAAATAATTCATTTGAATAGCGACTTTGCCGCCTAAGCTAGAAGATACAAATTCAAATTGCGTCATCTGACATTAGTGCAGTTTTTATTATTTGAAGCCTACTGGAAAGCGCAGCATTTAATGTGGAAGAAAGAGGTGTCTATACTCGCCTTTATATGCCTCTACTTACGTGTGTACCATGCTTTATTTCACCTGTCATGTGTCTATGATAACCGTTTATGGTCACCTAGCTAGGCGGGAATCCATCTTCGACATTGTGTGTTTTGACTCGCCGCCATTATGCACGATTAAGAATTAAAACTTTGTTTTTAAGTGTTTTCCAGTAAAATTAAAAGAGAATTCTTTTACTAAATAAGTATTAGTGGGTGTCGCGATAGTGACGTGTAACGATGAAGTCAGAAGACAACGCGGCGCAAAGTCCACGTGCTAAGTCGGCTTTGTCGATCGTCGAGTTCCAGCTAGCTATTCCAATTTCTCGTCCTCAGAGGATGAATGTACTTCCTCGTGGCTCCCAAATAAACGAGGTAAAGGCGAAGATCTACGGATTGACGCCCTCATGAGCTCAGGTGGGTCTTTTGACATGTTTTGCATGATTTGCTGCGATGAGCAGTGGTATAATTGCAATCTTGTCTGATGATCAAATTTTAGATCGAACAGAGACAACCCTCTTTCTTGTAATGTGCGGTACACTGACTTTTGCCCACCGAACGTGAGTTAAATTCCCCGTAGTATGTTCTCAGCTTGCTACAGCAGGTTTTATTGAATTGGTATGTTTGAGAGCTTTTGTACCGTATTTATTGCAAATAACGAATTGATTGATTGATTGAAAACGTAATGACGGTCTGGTGTACTTTAACACATTCGTCGCCGGTGACACACTGTCGTGTCAAAATTACATATATTTGGAGATTAAGCGGCGGTGAATGTGTTTACTCAGCTAAGGATTATTCCATGGGCAAAGAGACGGCCACGGCGGCTTTCTCCCATGCCCAGTTATAACAGAGGACCCTGCTCAGGAGGAGAGCGGATCTCTGGCCTGCAAGCAGTAGTCAATTGGGTAGTCAAATCTCCGGAGGATATAAACCCAAATGTTCTTATCAATATAATATTGTCTATGCTCTTTGGCTCATCGCCTTAATCATAAAGTAGTAAGAGTTGACTTTATTTAAATTTTTGTGGCATAGAGAGTTACTTTCAAAAAGTGAAATTGAAATATTTCATTTCAACTCAGGGTGGTCTACAGGCCTGGTATCAGCTCCCAGTCTTTAGAAAATATGAACATTTCTTGCCATTTTTATAGAATAGTTATTAAAGTTATTAATAAGTTATGGATGTGAGTCCGAAATATGATAAAATCATTTATTCCAATAAGTCATATATGGATTTTAGTAAGGAAAAGTAATATTGCTACCTTTTACTCAAGGGAAGTGGGAAGCTACTCTTTAAAGGTAAATGCCTAGTTCTGTTCTATTCTAGGAAAGTTGAATATATCGGGTGCCAACAGCTTTATTATGTAATTAATAATCAGTTTCTTTTTAGAAGCTATATAATAAACTAATAGCTTTTTACAGAACCTTTTGTCCAGGTAATAAAACGAATTTAAGATCTCTGATCTTTAAATGGTTTTTAAAGATTTTTTTGTTTTTAATGTATTTTAAGCAGCTTTCTGTTAAAGTTTTTGTTGCTGCAAAGAAAGACAGGGTTTCGGGACCCATTTTTAATCTGCAGGTTTTCAACAATTATGTTGGCACAAAGAATGTTCACCTTATATCCTTGCAGTACCAGAATTTAAGAAGCCTTAAGTTTGGCTAATAAAACTTTAGATTTCAGACCAGGAATTTAGAATTACCCAATTTGCTAGTTCCAATGGCTATTCCTCCACCTCATTAACAAGGGAGAAGTACCTCAGATGTCTTCATTACGCTTTTGCCCCCTGCCTTTTCACAGGCAGTTCTTACTGGATTGCAAAAATCCTAGCTAGACAAGAGAGGAAGACGCATACTAGTTTACCTAGATGGATTCCTGTTGGTCTATCAGGACCACTCCATACGGACTCAGTAGGCCTCGGCGGCCTTGGAGTTGCTGGAGAGCTTAAAGTGGCAAGTCAACTACCAAAAATCGGTTCTTATCCATGAGGAAAGAATTTATTAAGTGTCAAACAAAGTCCATTATTTTTTAAATGTTTACTCAATTTCATCACTTTAGGAGTAGCACAGGACCCAACAGTGGTGATCTTTGAGGAAGGCCTATGTCCATCAGTGGATGTGATTTTGACTGATATGATAATTTTTGGATTCATAAATAATTCATAATTAATTCATAATATAATAATTTTTTAAATAAATAATAAAAATAAATTTAAAAAAAAAAAAAAAAAAAAAAAAAAAAAAAGTATTACACATTACAGTCATGGCTTTTGCACGATCTACATTCATACATATTATAACTTCTTCCTAATTTTTAAAGACATGACACTTGTACCTTCAATGAGCATTATTTTAGACACAAAGATTTTGTTTTTATAATTCTAAATGCTTAAGAGCATTTTTAATTCTTATAGACCTTATTAGACCAGGATTATCGGTTTGTGATTCTGAAGTCACCTTATCTGACTTTTTTAGTCAGTGGTACTTTCTTAGTATGGCTACTGATTGACCTTTCAACTATTGGATCTGACTGATCAGTTCAATATAATTTGTGCCTGCTCTTCTGAGTAGATACAATGCCATTGCAAATTGCTTGTCTCGGGGCAGGCTGTTATCCGATTGGCATCTGATCTGACAACCAAGCTCACCACGGAGGTGTTCAGCTGTTGAGGAAAGTCAGAAATAGACGTATTTACCTCGATCTGCTCTGCTGTAGTAACCAAATACATTATAGTTGATGTGGAGGATTACTACACAGAATTTACAGATACTCTTCAGTTGAGCCTGAAACTACCGTATCAAGTGGATATTTTCTCCACCGTGCCTCAATGTTCCATACAGAACACTCGGTACTTACTTCCTAGTAATACCAACAACTCAAACACACTGGAGAGCGGATCTCCAGTCTCGAGTAATAGATCATTCTATACAGGGCACTGGGCACATATATCACATATCCTAGTAGTTCGGGCGGACCGGACTCTAGGTACTGGAGAACGGATCTCCAATCCCGTGAATCGCCTAGTAGTTCCAGACTAGTACAGGAGAACAGATTTCCAATCCCGTGTGATAGAATATTCTATACAGGGCGCTGGGCACATATCTTCTAATAGTCCCAGTTTGGACGCAAGGTTCTGGAGAGCGGATCTCCAAACCCGTCCTACCATCTGTTCGTACTATAAGTACCAAGTTTCCCCTCACCAGAGGTACATTAAAGTTTGGAAATTTGGAGGCGTGGGCAAAAGATAGTAACCTTAGATAAGGGAGCAAACAGATCTTTTGAAGCCCCACTAAGTAGATGCTTTTTCAGGATGTACAGAGACCAGTTCAAACCCTAAAGTATCTCAAGCAGAAGAGTTAGCCAGATGTTTGCCCACACCCACACTCACCTGAAAGATTATCAGGATTATACTGTGGCACAATATTGGTGCACAATAGTCTGCAATCGCAGCATACCGTGGGCAAAACGAGGCAATATCTTCTAATTTTTTAGTGAGATATACTAACTAAAGGCTATAGCTGATTCCAAGTTCAACTCCTTCAAATTCCCCTATATAGGACCCTTAGGTAGTAATCAGCTAAATGGCACTGCTTGATATGTTATATTGAGCTGTTACTTTTTACTATTAGCTGCAGAACGAAAACTGTGTGGCTTGTGGATAGTAATATAAGTATAAGTAGACTGAATTTCAAGAATCACAGAGATTCAATAATTCTGTGGCCAAGGGCCAATTCTGAAGCACAAACTTATTGTTATCTTCATCTATTTTTCTCAATTTAGTTTGAAGCATGAATTAAAGGGATGATTATGAAGTATTGGACTTACTGTTTCATAGTAACCAGCCTATTTTGACTCAAAGACAGATAGATAGTTAACAGTCGTTATCGTCAGTCAACTATCAGGAAATATCCTCACAAGGTTGACTTGTGAACTTAGTTAATTGTGTTTTTGATGGATCAGGGATAGAATAACAAAGGATTAAGGAAAATAAGATTCAAGAGTTTAATAAGTTACTATTAAGGGTATTGCTAAGCCCGCTAGTACATAGTACAATTGAAAGATGGGTAAGACCTGTGTTATGCGGGGTAGGCATACTCTAAATTCCAATCCCATAAGTTCGCGCAGTGCCTTCCTTAGCATGGTTACAAAATAAACCTTTAGAAAATATTTACTACTAAATAATTTCAAAACATATTATTGCCGAAAAATAAATAAAGCGCAGAAACATAATGACTGTGATGATTTGTTAAATTCCTTTTCTTGGATTTGAATTTTAACAATAATCATTTTGAGGTTTTAATTGGTCCCTTAAGAATTAGGTGAATTATTATCTGAGGGTATATTTCCCTTTAGTTAGGTATGTTGAACACGACTAGATGGTAAATGTGTTTAATAATTTTGCTATTTTACATTTTATCTAAATGAATATTTTGGTAATTTACATATTTTACATTATTCCGATTCTGATATATTTTATAACCTCCATGATTGGTTATGATGTTACTATATCAACATTGTGTGTTTTGTTTATATGTCACCAGCAGATAACAGACACGTCTTCCACATTAAATGCTGCGCTTTCCAGTAGGCTTCAAATATAACCGTTTTACAAAACAATAAAACGGGTATTTTAAGCCGAAGGAAAGCGCAGCATTATAGGAATTTCTTCCTGGTGAAGACTACAATGACGAAGATGGATTCCCGCCTAGCTAGGTGACCATAAACGGTTATCATAGACACATGACAGGTGAAATAAAGCATGGTACACACGTAAGTAGAGGCATATAAAGGCGAGTATAGACACCTCTTTCTTCCACATTAAATGCTGCGCTTTCCTTCGGCTTAAAATACCCGTTTTATTGTTTTGTAAAACGGTTATATTTTTGTCCATTTGTGTTCTGTACTTTTGTTAGATGTATGTATATAAATAAACGTATTTTTCTTTCTTTCAAATTAATTATTCTGTTATTAATTCGTTTCATTGTGCACCGATGATTTGCGGTTGGAGTACACAATAGAAACAATACCATTGTTTGAAAGATTAGCTCTCAAGTGGATTCCGACATTTTATAAAATTCTTACTATAGCTTACTGACATAATTTAAATTTTCTCTAACATCTGCATTACTGAGGCTATTAATATGAGTAACAAAAATAACGTTTGCTGGTGCCTCTGTGGAGGTTTAATTATATTCTCTGCAACGCCAAGCGCACACTGGAGCGCACACACAGAACTGAATTTCTTTAGAACATACCAACACAATTATGATACCCACAAAATGTATGACAAATTCTTATTTTTTTCATAGTTGATGGATTCGAGTTATTTCCATATCTTAAAGATGTTCTTGGATACAAGGATATCCTTATATAAAACCTAGTATCTATTATAATACCTATATGTATTTAAGCCTAAATGTATGGCTGTATTCAATTTTATTGTTAGAAATACAATACAATTACGAGAAATTATAAATGCTTACTGTAGATAAACCATTGTTAATTAAGCATCGTGCAGCTGTTAACAGAATCCCAGATAACGTGTTTATTTATGATCACAGTTCTGCGTAGTTTTATATATACCCTGCGACGTAAGGAACACACACATTGTTTAAAAATATCAAGCTCCGCTTTTAATGAGCAACTCGTGGTGAAATTATCAATAGTAAAAAAAAAGTACATTTAGCTAGATTATTTGAATTCCTACGTGGGTGTCGCGCGGACTTGGCGACTAGCAAAAGCATGGGAGTTTCAAGTGTGGTGATAACTGATAAATGTGATAGTAAATAGGATAAAAAATAATGTGCTAAAGCGCGTCAAAATCCTACTTCGATTATAACTAATATACAAACCTCGTTAGATATTAGTGTACCTAGCGCGGATTAACCATTTCATATACCTATTATGTATTTAGGCGGCAACTCTGGGAGTCAAAATAGGTACAAGGCTGCATCCTACCATTATACCGATGCACCGTTCACTGGTGCAATTGCAACATTTAGAGAACGTGCAGCTGAGTTTGCTTTTGTAAATCCATAATTTATTTCTGGTCTAATACCTACTTATACATCCTCGTATACTTATTATAAAACTAATATTACATGTGTAGTATTCAGATTATTCCAGTTAAATACAAACAAGTATTGAATCTTGATATTTTAATATTAGTATCTTTAAACTTTTACAATTATTGTGTTCAAGAGCCGAGAGGGATCGCACACCTCGATCTCTGCCGGTTGTCACCCTTTACAATCAGTGACTCAATCCATTCTCCCAGTCTGTAGTTAACCACGCGCAATCCTTCATTCATTTCTAGGTTATAATGGAGTAACAAGTCATTCTAGTCAGTCTGTAGCTTGATGCGTTTGGTTAACTACTACATCATACCCCTTTTTTTTTTTTTTTTTTTTTTTTTTTTTTTTTTAACCCTTATTCCTAAGTTAACTCTACTTACAACCAACTCAATCTTAAACTTTAATTATATAAAAGTACTTTTCTTATTTACACTGAACTGCACACACAATCAGATTGTAAACTGTGTAGAAACATCTGATTATCGAGAACGAATATGATATGAAGTTCTTGTATAAGCAATACCATCTGTATCCATTACCTCATATGATCTACAATCTTGGTTTGTGTTATTCACAATGGTACCCTGCATCCATTTTTTCTTTTGAGGATCCTTTTTAAACCAAACTTTCTGATTTAATTTAAATGTTTCTTTTTCCTTAACATGTTTATTGTAATTACTTATGTTCCTACTTGTTGTCTTATTCATTTGAGTTTCCACTTCATAATTTAACTTTGGTTTTAAAAATCGATAACTTGACGGCAATTTTGTTCTTAAATTTCTACTCATCATTAGTTGTGAGGGTGTGAAATGTGTACCTGCAACTGGAGTTGACCTATATTGCAATAAAGCAATCCTGAAATCTGTCTTATCTTCATTACATTTTGTTAACATTTTCTTTGCAATTTGTACCCCACGTTCTGCCATACCATTTGATTGAGGATATCTTGGACTTGAATATGTAAACTTGAATCCCCATTCTTTTGCAAACTGTTTGCATTGTGCAGAGTCAAATGGAACGTGATCTGACACTATTTCAACTGGTATGCCAAAACTGGTAAATACATCAATCAATGCATTTATTATGCTCTGAGCCGTTTTACTAACAATTAATTTTATTTCTAACCACTTAGTTCTATAATCATAGATGACCAAATAACATTTTCTTTTAAAATCCATGATATCTATTCCAAGTTTTGAAAATGGTAATTCCGGTATTTCATGGGTCAGTAATGGTTCCCTAACATTATTGTTTTGGTAGGTCTGGCATACAAAGCATTTTTTAACTAATGTTTCAATATGAGAATCAATCTGTGGCCAATAATATAATGCTCGAGCAGTTTGTTTCATTTTTGTAATTCCCAGATGACCCTCATGTAATTTATTTAGTATTGTTAATCTTAATGACCTTGGAACAATCAATCTTTCATTCATGAACATGAGTTGTTGATCTTCTGAAATATTTTCTTTAAATTTATAGTAGTGTTTAAGATTATCTGGTACATTTTTAATGTTATCTGGCCATCCATTCTGTGTATAATCGCTTAGTTCACTTAATTCTACATCTTTTGTTGTTTCTAATATTAATTCCTGCTTTTGTTCATTAGTACATTGCATATATTTCGAAAGACCAATACAATGTATTACTTCATACATATATGTCTGATCCTCATCAATGTCATCGAGATAAGAGCGTGAAAGTAAGTCTGCTATATGCATTAGTCGACCTTTTTGATATTTAAATTCTATATCATATTTAAGTAATTTCAGTTTTAACCTCTGTAATCTTGTTGACGGAATTGCATGAATGCCCTTTTTTAATAAATTTTCTAAAGGTTTGTGATCATTAAGCACAAAGCATTTTTTTCCATAAATATAATAGTGAAATTTCTTTGTTGCCCAAACTACACTCAATAATTCCTTTTCTATTTGTGAGAAATTTTTCTCTGCACTTGTAAGACTTCGTGATGCATAGGATACTGGTTGTCCATTTTGCATCAAACAACAACCCAACCCATCCTTGCTCGCATCACACTGAATCGTTACTGGTAGTGCAGTGTTAAAATTTTGTAAAACAGGTGCAGTACTTATATATTTTTTAATTTTACAAAATGCGTTTTCATGCAGTTCCGTCCACAACCAACTCACATCTTTTTTTAATAAACTATTTAATGGTGCTGTTAAATCTGCTAATTTTTCAATGAAGTTTCTTAAATAATTAATCATTCCCAAAATTATTTGCAATTCTTTCTTATTTGTTGGACTTTTCATATTTAAAATTGCTTTTATTCTGTCCGGATCAATTTTCATTCCCTCTTTAGAAAAAATGTGTCCAAAATATTTTACCTCGGACTTTTTATATTGAAATTTTTTCTTATTAAATTTGACATTACTTTCTTTTGCTCTTTCTAGTACACATTTCAATATTCTATCATGTTCCTCTTCATTTTCAGCGCAAATCAACAGATCATCACAATAAATAACTACACCCGGGATGTCTCCAAATGTATTTTCACTGTATTTTTGAAATATTTCCGGTGCCACTGATAACCCAAATGGTAATCTTAAAAATTTATAGCAACCATAAGGTGTGCTAAATGTACAGAGATCTGTTGACTTGTCTGTCAATTTTATATTATAAAATCCATCGGAGAGATCCAATACTGAGAAAATTGATTTATTTTGTAACTTGGTTACTATTTCCTCTAAAGTGGGTATCAAGTGGTACTCTCTTAATAGTACCTTATTTAATTCCTGAGGATCCAGACAAAGCCTTAAATTGCCATCACTTTTTTCTATTACAACAAGATTACTTACAAAAGACCTTGGATGTTCTACTTTCTCAATAATCTGATGTTCCTCCAAAGCTTTCAATTTATCTGCTAGACGACCCAATAGTGCGTGAGGTACTCGACGAGGTGGTTTTACTACAATCTGCGAGTCTGGTTGAGTGTGCAGTTCAAGTGTCTTCTGGAATTGCCCAATACCCTGAAATTGTTCAAAATACTGATTACACACTTGTTCTTTGGTTATTATGTCTATGTTGTTAATATTAATATTATTTTTCTCCTCTTTGTTAATGTTAATATTAGTAGTACTTAGTAATTTTAATTCTATTAACGAACTGAGACCCAATATTGGTTGTACATTTTCTTTTATTATTATAAACTCTGTATCCACTTTTTCTGTGCCACTCAAATGTATTTTTAATATTATTTTCCCTAATGGCTTTATTTTATTACCCCCAAATGTTTCTAAAATAATTTTTGTCTCAGACCATTTAGGATTCTCATCATCGACAATACTTCTTAAATTTTTTAATGAGATCACATTTACTTGCGCCCCTGTATCACATTTATAAGTTACTTTTTTATTTTCAGTTCTTAATATTGTTAACCACTCATCTTGACTACTATTTTTCTTGCTCCGAATAGAGTGGCAAATCTTAACTAGTCACAAATCATGTACTGAATTGTCTACAACCTCCATTTGTTCTTGCTCTACTGAATCTACTTTCTTATTCATGCACCCTTGTGCAAAATGATTCATTTTATGACATTTTGAACAAGTTTTCCCATAGGCAGGACACTGCCTCGGTCCATGTTCGTTATTACATTTTTTACATTGATAAAACTGACTGCTATAATTATTTTGTCTTTTGTTAAACACATTTTTATTGAAGTTATTATTATACTTAGCTTCAAACTGTCTACTGCGGACAATGTCAACCTTGAGAGCTTCTTCATTCTTCTGTATCAGACTTGCATGTTCTTTTGACAGTTCTGCTGCTCGGCACCGCTCGACTGCTAATTGAAGTGTCAGTCCACTGGTCTCTAGAAGTTTCCGCTGCATTTTCTTATCTCGAACTCCCATGACTATTCTATCTCTTAACATTCTATCTTCTACCTCTTTGTAGTTACAGCTCTTCACTAGTTTTCTTATTTCTGAGTAAAAAGTGTCAAAAGTTTCTCCATCTGCTTGATTTCTATTATTGAAGTTATATGTATTTATGACCTCATTCTGTTTTGGCTCGAAGTATTCATCAAATATCTTCAACAAGTCTTCATATTTAGGGGTTTCTGTGTCTTTTTCTTCTGTTTTCTTCAAGATATTGTAATAAATATTTTGCCCTTCCAGTCCAATAGTGTTCAACAGAACGGCAGACTTCCTCTTTTCGGATACTTTATCCAACCCTGCTGCTACGATAAATATGTTTAATTGCTGTTTGAAATTTCTCCATTTCATCAGCATGTCACCTACCGTTTCAAATTCAAGAGGTGCGGGCATCTTATATTCTATCGGAGTGCCCATTTTCTTAGAGCTTGCTTGTCGTCTTTTCCAACCAGAAATATTTCTTCTTCAAGGTTCTTAGTGCGGCTGCGCCATGTAGTATTCAGATTATTCCAGTTAAATACAAACAAGTATTGAATCTTGATATTTTAATATTAGTATCTTTAAACTTTTACAATTATTGTGTTCAAGAGCCGAGAGGGATCGCACACCTCGATCTCTGCCGGTTGTCACCCTTTACAATCAGTGACTCAATCCATTCTCCCAGTCTGTAGTTAACCACGCGCAATCCTTCATTCATTTCTAGGTTATAATGGAGTAACAAGTCATTCTAGTCAGTCTGTAGCTTGATGCGTTTGGTTAACTACTACAACATGTATTTAGAGTTTAACTATACATCCTGTATCGATATTTTTTCAATAAATAACTTTGTACTATGTAATAACGCGACAGTGTGTGGGTATGTTTGTCCTTCTTGGATAGTGATATAGGCAGCTTACAGCTCAGTAACAGCATAAACCCGCCTAACGCAGACGGAGTCGCGGGCGGATCTAGTAAGTAAACAATGTCTTAAGAAGGTAATTGAATTGGAACAAAAGGCTCACGCCCTTAAAGGCCATAGCGCGTTCATTCAAGCCTGTATCTGATTACGTCATAGGTAAGTAGGTACGGCTACAAACTATTGTGCCCTAGAATAACTGCACTTGTGAGGTTCCCATGCACGTACCTACCGATTGCATTAGAGTAAACGCTTTACGCAAGACTTCCGCGTTTATTCAATAAAGTCTATTGTGACTGTTTTCTTACATAAGCAAGGCGGCTTTGTTGCCATGGCAATTAAACATTGAATACCAACGGTATTTGTATTTCCTGGTTTTGAGAGGACCTTGCTAGATCAAGTGGCATTTTCATTGAATAAGTGTCCCTGCTTCACAATGTGTTGTGAACTTCGATATCAGACGCCTTTCTCAAAACAGTACCGGCGGCCCCCCAGACCTCCATCCCCAGGCCTTTATTTTATCAGACACTGATTTTGCCCTTCATATGGAACGCCTTTATAGTATAAGTCTTTCCCTCTGGGACTAATAGAAATGTTCCTTTACTAAAAGGTTCCTACTTTCTATATTCCTTCCAGAGGCTCAAGATATATCCATAACTTTTTCCGTTAAAATTGGTTTTTCGGATTAGTAGTAAAGGCGTACCAGACAGGCAGACAGAATAACTACGTTCGCATTACCTATTATTATGGTTTAGAAGTGGTTGCCTGCCTTCTGGCCGAAAGATGTCGTGTTCCGGCGGTTCCGGGGCGGTCTGCCAGCGAGCATGACTTCGAACGCTGCGACTCAACAGAGCCACGCTGTTTTGTCGCCAAAATAGTTTAAGATATTGTTAAGATATTGTTATAAATATATGTATTTTAGTCAGTAAGGTATTTATCTATGGGCCTTGTTGCCTGAAAATAAATAAATAAATAAAATAAATAAATATTTTAAATAACTGCATTACATATCGTTGTTATGCCTCTCCACGTTAGACCAAACAAAACAACCATGTAGTTAGAACCCGATTGGTACGCGATATTGCTTAGAAAAAAGCGTAAAAAGCCGTGGTAGCCTAATGGTTTGACCTGCCGACTCTTAGGCAGAGGGTCGTGGGTTCGAACCCGGGCTCGCACCTCTAAGTTTTTCGGAATTTATATGCGAAATATAATTTGTAAATTTACCATGAGCTTTTCGGTGAAGGGAAACATCGTGAGGAAACCTGCACACACCTGAAAAGCAATTTGACGGTGTGTGCGAAGTTCCCAATCCGCACTGGGCTCGCGTGGGAACTACATATAGCCCAAACCCTCTCATTGTGAGTGGAGGCCTGTGCCCAGCTGTGGGACGTATATAGGCTGGAGTATTATTATTATTATTATTATTTTATTGCTTAGACAGGGTCAAGGGTTCTGATTTATGCTCAGAAACCTGATATTGCTAGCGAGCTTCCTGGAAGAAAGAGTAAATAAGCCGAAAATATTGAAAGTAAATTGAAACCTGTTAAAGTAAAATACAGCTTGTTTACCGTGAAAGGATTTTGAACTGTATTCCTCCATGTCTAAAGCGTTTTCACGTCTGTTTTACGTCTAACCTTTGTAAGTTTGACGTCGTTACAATCGACAATAGATACGTAATGTCGTAACGTCACGCCCCGTCGATTTATCGCTCAATGAGGTCTTCCTTTCGTTGGGTAACAGGTTCGTGGTCGTTATCTGTCTCGGACGTGATACACCGGAGCTCGGCGATGTTAATCGCTCTGTGTTATCTTATCCACTTTCCACTGGTTTCATAAACTATATGCCCTAGGGTCAACGGCTATTAAACGAATGATGACCAAACGTTCTTCGATTGCGTAGACTTCATTCTAGAAATATCATATGTGACAGAATGTGTAATATTTTTACAATCACCTTGATTTTAGCTCGTCATTGAATTTGAACTCGAAAGAATTCAACTAACAACTAGAATTGTAACTCTTTCTCGGATCATACCGAACGATGTTCGTTAGCAACGTGCCAAAAAGAAAGCAAATAGTCGTGTGCTCTTTGGCAGATATTTGAGAGATTGAATTATTGGAGATGGCTCTGAAAAGATCAAGAGAGAGATCAAGATGAAAGTACGACATACATAGGTATTTTATTCTATTTTACTACAATGTATATATACGAGTATATACAGGGTGTCCCGCGATAAAGTGCACAGACGAATAAGGGTGAAACTACATGTGATTTTATCACGGTTTTTTTTAAAATTATCATTAATTAATAATAATTAATAATTCTAAACTCCATAATTTTTTTTTTTAATTTTCCAGGATAAAATCACATGCAGTTTCAACCTTATTCGTTTGTGCACTTTATCGCGGGACACCCTGTATATATTGATATTTGTACTAATGACAAGCGTGAAGACAGACAATATCGTTATCGTAAACAATGTGTACAGGGTGCCCCATATGTCGACGTTAAGCCGGAATCGGGTCAAGGCCAATTCATAATAGTTATTTTTAGGTTTGTAAGAAGAATTTGTACAAGACTGGGTTTCATCACAAAAAAAAAATTGTCTAAAATTTAGGAAATAATCTAGCAAGCGTCGTATCATTTTGGAATCCTTATTGAACGCGCCAAATTTTAAAATTGCTTGCCAACCTCGTGTAATACATTTTTTTCCAGTACAGTCAGTTAAAACTGGGCGAAGTATTAATTTTGAATTCCTCGTTTGGTCAAAATTACACGTCTACATATTGGACATCCTGTATACAACTTATCTGCCAGAAAGTATCAGGTATACAGGGTATAGTATATGCGCAACCTATAAATACCTCTACATAATCATACTTCATTTGACGAAGTGCGAAGTAAATGATATTTCCCGTGAGCCTCTACGGGGCATCGCGCCAAAGAATGCATCCCTGAGACAAGGTATACTTGTATGACTGGGAGGAATTATTATAATGAATCATCGCTTTTAATATTGACCATGAAGCAGTAAAAATGTTCCGGTATAAAAAGTGAGTCCCCGCCTTTGCTATTATTTTTTTGTAAGCTTCTTGGACAGTTAACTGATTTTCTTTATTTTTAGGGTTCCGTACCTCAAAGAAAAAAACGGAACCCTTATAGGATCACTTTGTTGTCCGTCTGTCTGTCTGTCTGTCTGTCTGTCTGTCTGTCTGTCTGTCTGTCTGTCTGTCTGTGTGTCTGTCAAGACCCCTTTTCTCGGGAACGCGTGGAGGTATCAAGTTGAAATGAATATCAAATACTTAAGTCTGCAATCCCTTGGATCAGTGAAAAAATCAAACATCCATATCAACGCAATCAAAAGATATAGCCGTTTATGCCGCATATTGAAGGGAATCTCAAGGGAATCAAAACCTATAGGGTACTTCCCGTTGACTTAGAATCATGAAATTTTGCAAGAAGCAATGTCTTATAGCACAAGTACAGGAAAAAATCCGAAAACCGTTAATTTGTAGTTACATCCCATAAAAAAGTCCAGTATAAACTGACACCCACTAGGTATGAAAGTGCATACTTATTGCGTGTCAGTTTATACTGGATTTGTTTATATTGTATTCCCGTGATTTACGAACTGTTTACATGCCTTCAAGTTTATGCGGAACCCTCGGTGTGCGAGTCCGACTCGCACTTGACCGGTTTTTTTTTATAAAGCTTTTGTATTCTGAATACAAAATGAATTGAATAAATAGTTTCCTTAGAAGAAATAAAGGAAAACTGCTTTATTTTCTTTTAAAGTGAAATTTGAATTCGAACCTTTAATATCAGTTTTCATTTTCTAATAATTTAATGGTGTCTGATTTTATGAATTGTAGTCACCTATTATTACGAATTAATAATATTGAAATGACCTTTTGTCATTAAAGATTATCGTTGACAGAGTTATGTCAAGTCTCGGCCTGACACGAGTTTAACATGCACTAATCTTCGGTTCACCTCCTTTTCACTATAAAGTATAAATAAACAACATATAAATGTTCGTAGAATTTATCGTTTCCGAATGTGTGGTTTATTTTATCTATCATTCAAATCTTCCAATAATATTAAGATGAGCTCCTAATATATTTCTCGAAATATCTACCGAGCTAATTTGATGGTCAATATTTTCGCATCGCTGTATAAATTTCTCAAAATATCCTCCGATTAATATATTTGGCAGTTAACTTCTGGAGCGAACTTGCGTGTTTTTGGACTATTTCCGATGTTGCCCCAGTGAATTTAAGCTCTGCAGACAGGTAAATGGCACTGATGATAGATTAGAACCCGAATTATTGCTGGGAGCAGCATGTCGTGTCGATGATTAACTAATGATAATTTATAGTCTAAGTTCTACGGCGTCGCGTGCGTTGACGCTATTTGATGCTTAAATTTAGTCATAACGGAATTATTTCGTTTTCTGGCTTAGAATTGTGTTTAAATTTTGTTTATTCCATTTAGATGCAAGAAAGTCAAGCGATCTTAATGGACACAATGTTTTTAGATCATTACGGTATTCGTAAATTTTTTGTACATACACTAACATGATTTGGGAATATATCTGACTAATTAATTATTATTACTGTGACATACATAATTTTAATACCAGAAGTAAACATAAGCTCGCAGTGCCCTTTACACGGCTCCATAAAATAAAAAAAATCTTTCATGGGTAATTGTATTATAGGTTCTATAATAAGCTCTCAAGTAGTGTTACTGATCTATCAGTAAATAAATTTAAGAGTTACGTTAAACGTAAAATAGTTTCTAAAGCGTTATTACCTACAGTATAGACTATATTAATGATAACAATGCTTGGGACTGAATTGTTGTAATAAAATGTTTAGTCCACGTCAAATGTGAGCGTCAAAAAGTGAGACATCTGACAGAGTTTCTTGGTTATTCTCAATTCAGTCGCGATTCGAACCTGCAGTAAAGCTGGCCATACACACTAGGGTATGCCTGCGCAGTTTTGCCTTTACAGTTGAACTGCACAGGTAAACCGGAGCGTGTATGTGACGCAAGTTGCCTGTACAGGCGTGGAAACCTGCACAGTTGTGTTACATACACGCTCCAGTTTACCAGTGCAGTTCAAATGTACAGGCAAAACTGCGCAGGCATACCGGAGTGTGTATGGCCAGCTTTAGTTTTTCTATGCAGTTCAACTGTACAGTACAGGCAAAACTGCGCAGGAATACCCTACTGTGTATGGCCATCTTAGGTCGCTACAATGACGTTTCAAAAGTTTATTATTACGTAAACCTATTTGAATAAAGATTATTCTGATTCTGATTCTATTTATGCAACGATAAAATATGATAACAATTACAGATTTTCCATTAAAATGTCACAGAGTACGAGTAGGTTGCACATAGAGGTACCACCTAGTAATCGGGCCCCAAAACAATGCAGATAAAGACAGTTTTTAGTGGTGCACCCTGATAGCCGATCTTTAGAAGTGGCACTGCGGTGTTGAAGAGTGCTGCGTGGCTCCATCCAATACTTGTGAGCCGTGCTTACAGAACTTTATTCGAGATGGAATGATTTCATAAATTTTTGACATATCTCGTTATTATTGAAATTAATATAATTCGGGAGGTAGGATATATCCTGATGTAAATGTTAATAATTATTTTTCCGCTGTTAGAACTTCTTCCTGTAATGTTGTCGTTTTAATAGTGCTTATTTAGTGTTATCTTATATTACGTATTATGTTAGGTATAAATAACGGCTATACTACTAGGTCATCAAAGCTCAACACAAGGCAAATGACGCAATCGCAGTTAGCACAACTGTAATAATTGCGCGTGGGTATCATCAAACGACCGAATAAACGCAAAACTGCTGTTGATTGTCTGGAATTAGAATCGATTTCTTATAATGCAGTTCTATCCAGTAAAGTTAAGTTACAGCTCGATGAAATCGCAAAAATAAATACAGGCTAGCGAATTTAGCGATTCCCAAGAGTCCAAGGAAAAAAACGTTCAAATACAATATTACTCGCAGACGTTCAATATTTTTCTATCGTAGAGTACTTTATATCCCGAGAAAATCTAAAAGCGTGAACCGAGAGCGAAGGGTTTTTCTCGGAATTGAATAATCCGCAGGGAGATTGAATCGGTTCCATTTTCTCAGTAACAGTGTGAGCCCATCTTTGCACGCTTAGGTTACGTTTTCTACAGCGCTGAGCGAGGCAGCTAGGCGGTGTGTATGAAAGAGATCCACCAACAGAATGAAAACGCAGCCACATACAAAGTTTCCTACGTCATTGTCTGATTGATTAGTCATATAACAATACGATGTCATGTTTCCATAATAGACGGCACCACGATCAGTGCCCAGAACTAAATGTAGGATTCGTTTAGCGTGGATATCAGGGTATCTGGCACTGAATAGTTTCTTGAGTATTCACGCGGCCGGCGGCGACAAGCAGGCTGCCATTATAGCGATCAATGCCGTGTCCAATCAATGTCGATAAAAACTGAACATTAAACGATTGCGGTTCAATAAAGTTTTTTATATAGTTAGTTCAGAGGTCCAGCGGTTGGTCAATCAATGCGGTCATATGGACCTCTAGCCGAGTTCTTGGAAATCATCCGATGATCTCATTATATTATGGACGATAGGCGGTTGTTTTTGTTTTTCCTTATGAATTTCCAGTTGGTAAATGTTACAAAAAGTATCGGTTCTGTGCCCTGTAGTTGTGGTTATATTGAATGTATGTATAGAGTACCTTCGGTTCTCTGTCGCTGTGTCTGTCGCTACTGCTAACAATCTATTTGTCGTTCGTGTTCATTAGAAACGATGACTTTTAGTTAAGAAGACATGTCATGTAAAGTAGTCTCTATAATTTGCGTTAGGTACATAATTTTGTACACCGCAAAGTTGGTTAAAAGACATATGTTTGATTTATATTGAGCTTGATGATAAAATTGATAAACAAAGGTTTTTTACTGACGTAATGTGTGATTGATAATACCTACCAACTTAAAGATAAATTTGTGATCTGATTAATCCCATGATTGGTGATTCGATCACTTTTTATCGAGCGTTTATCTAAGTTGATATTTTTTAATCTAAAAATACTCGTTTGTTTTGTTAGGTACTTTACTTATATTTGTAACTAATTTAATTACCGTGTTTTAATTACAGTGCCCATTAGCCTTGTCCTCATAGTTTATAGGTGTTTGACCATGTGGCGTGACTAGGTTAAAGTAATATTGACCTGGGTGATGTTTGCTGCTGCTTTAAGGTCCCTTAGCGCAGTATTCTTTGTCTAGGTACATACTTATATAAGGGCTTTTTACGGTTTACTAGTTTGGATATTTGGATAATAGCAATGTTTATGAATGTTTACCAACCTTACATATAACACTACAACCTTTTTATTTACTTCGTCCACTCAGAGGGCCTAGTGTAAGTTTTGCAACGTTTTTTACGTCTCGATCGCGTTTGCGTAAAAGTGTCACTTTGTATGGAACTGTCAAATGTTTCGAATACGCGCCGCAAGGGGCGCTGTCACACTTCCATACTAATTGAGACTAAACACAAACGCGATCGAGACGTAAAATACGTTGCAAAACTTACACTAGGCCCTCTGAGTTGTCTATTAAATGATTAGCGAATAAGACGCGGAGTACAATTAATTATAACAGTGTTATAGCAGCCTGAAAGTCAAAGTCAATACTGCGCAATAGCGCAGTTTCGCATTGAAATTCTAGTTTAAGTTTAATTAACCTCATAAATAGCAATGCATCGCCACAGAACGCAGCTTTTCTACGCAGTTCTTTGTGTGCACTGCAGCAGTAAAACAATTTTGTAGAGCTGGAGAAAGTCCTGACTGATCGATAAGCATATCGTGTCTCATTCATTGAGTCTCGTATTTTATTTATAAAAGGCATATAATCAACGGTTTGGTATCATATATGTAGACCATAGATGGGTGAATATTCGGGCGTTTCAACCGCCTCATTACCATTCGCAATATATTGACGAAATCAATGACACCTACCAGCAACTTCTGATGTAAACAGAAGCAGAACCGGGGGTAGTTTCTATTAGTATCAGAAGTTGCTGGTAGGTGTCATTGATTTCGTCAATATATTGCGAATGGTAATAAGGCGGTTGAAACGCCCGAATATTCACCCAGATATAAACGTTTTTCACGTTAATAATCAGACAAATGAGGCAATTATAGAGCCTAAAATACTGAGCACGAGACTTATTTTATTTAATATTTATTTTTGTTGGTTGGTTGTAGCCTATGTTGCCTTTTCTATGCCATAAAAAGTAAATGTGGGGAATATAATAAGAAAGACTTGCGAAAATCGGGAAAAGGCGTTTATCTTATTGTTGTTTGCTTGTCCTTTTTTAACTTTAAAACAGAGCAAGAGATTGATCCATATTTGCATAGAAATAGTAGTCAGAGTGTTGTAATGTAAGCAACTTTCATCTCGAATTATAAAACATGCCTTAGAAAACAGCGATACATAAAATCTCCAGAACCAGAGTCGCAAGAAGCTATTGTTTTGCATTTTGCAGTATTAAAGGTCCCGTCGATGTAAAGGTTAGGTTGGGGGCAGCCTCAAGACCCGCCCTACTTGGCTCGGCTTCAAACAAACGACGTCAATAATTTGCCGCAGAATTCAATTTGAACTCCATGCAGCCGTAAAATATTAAGTAAAATGCTGCCATAAATGGACGTAGTACGTACGGTTTCCACACCTGTTAGCTTTGACTCTGCATCGTGTTATTGGGTACCTACTTGATTCTTTTAAATAACTTTCTCATGGTCTCATTAGATAGCAATAGCGTACAAGATTCATAAGTGAAAACTGCATGAATGACACTACTGTTTAAACTATACGGCCACTTATCCTCATTATAACAACAACAATAATAAAACTTCGGCTTATTTTATTATTGAGAGTTATGATATAAAATTGTTTGCACAAAAGTGTGCTTCAGTTAGCTCTTAGTATTTTTGTGTGCGGTTGTTATCAGCCTGTAGCCCGAACACTGCGAGCGGACTGCACTCTGCAGTAAATGTGTGTCATCTCATGGCTACCGATAACGCCGACTCTGAATTTTTATAACATTAGTAAGCTATAACGTACATTATAAATGAGCTTAGTAACTGTTCTCGCCATTGAAACAAGATAGGCTTCATTTATACCAGTAACAACACGTGTGGCCATCATTGCTGACTATCCAGATTTAAAATGGCGCCACTAAATGTATTAGCGGCGTGCGTCATGCTCAATGCTTATTTTTAATAAAGATCCATCATATTATTTAAGGCGGTTAATCGTAAAAGTGCACTATTTCCGTCATAACGTTAGCATTATAACGGCGACCTGGCGCCCGAAACTGCTATTTGTTACATTTCGTTGGACCTGCTCCAAGTACCTATCGCTCAGTGGCACATCTTCGACACATGCCAAAAGAAAGTCAAAGTTCGATGGCATGCTGCGGGTGTAAATATAATAGCTGCTTCTGCACCACTTATATGCGACTCGATTTTGGCTATCGTTTGATGCCGCTACCGGCCATTACGTACGATAAAAGCTTATTTATGGTGGCGTAAATATCCTGTAATAAATCGAGCTAAGTGATTTACGGTGTAAAATTTGTATCCATTAAACTTTAGCAAATGAGCTGATAAAAATGCCAAGAATTTATGGATGTTCAATTGCACCTGTAGTAGGTATGACATTCGTCTTGCGTTTCAAATTACCGTACGAACATTATTGATAATAATTCAATCCAAAAGTGTTGTGAGAATATGTGACACATCCATCGTGTGCTTATCTTCTTCTTCTTTGGTCAATAATGATACAGTATCAGAAACTCAACACGAAGTTTAAATATAAATTTCTGAAATCATAATATTTAGGTACTCAAACGAGCTTCAGTGCTTCAGTTTTCGTAAATAACGTTCATGTTTGACTTGAGATCAATTTTCCACAATAATTATGCGTAATAAAGTATGTTATCTAACTGCTCTTTCATATGAGGGGATTTTTTTTTCCTCTTTTTCGCATTTCAGTGAAGCAGTAAGTAATGTTTACACGCGTAGTGCGTTTTAAAATAGCTCACAAAACACGTGAAATGGCGCGTTTACAAAAATATCTCGGACAAGAAGTCACTCAATGGGTAACTTCGCAATTTGTTAAGGAAGCAGTGTGAGGTGCAGTCATTTCGAAACAAAGCAATCCGTAAAACAATTATAGTCACGTGTGTCAAGGAAAATGTAGTTGACTTATTTCACCAACACGGCACTGAGGAGTATTATATACCAATGTACCTAATGCGGGAAGCGGAAGAGAAAATATTACATTAATAGCTGGCTAGAAACAATTTTTACATCTTAACGTCTTCAGTGTTAGGCTCCCGAAGTTCTATATGAAACGGACTCGAAGTAGAGTACAGAAAGCGTCACAACGCAAAATGTTAGTATTTGATGGTTCTAGGACTACGACCAAGTGACTCTTTTTGAGACTGCAGGCCAGGTTTATTTGGTTTAATCCAGCTCCCGAAAATAACCATCCAATCCAGAAATTAACAGACTGAACTGAATAAGCTGAACTTCCTAGTTAATTGAATCCGCGTGACATAATGCATGCATATCCTGCTGTTACTTCCATTATCTTGCAAAAAATCAATTGCTTTACTTTGTGATGTAGGGCAAACCTTGGCTAATCGGTGATAGTTTTATTAATTGGTCACAGAATTTTATCCCTCGAGCAGATAATTTGGCAAATTCACTATGTAAGAGTCCGTAACATGGCCTTCGATCGTCAATATCTCAAAATATTGCAAATATTAAACTGTCCATACAAAATACATTTGATTATACATAGCATAAAATCAGGTAATTCAGAGATAATAGGGTTATTGTGTGTGTTATAATATTGTTTATCTGGTTTCCCATTTCATCGAATTTCAATGTTTATTCCGCTCAGTCAATTAATAAGTTGATATTAGAGCCAAACCGCTTAGTTTCCTATTAACGAAAACGTTCTTAATTTCTGACAGGGTGCTCGCCGGATACATACTTTTTGTTATTATAATATTTGAGATAAGCACTCTCTATGACAAATATGTCAGAACTGTATTTATATAATAAAACTTCACTATCAAGGCTAAATCAACTATCACAGGATTACCAAGTATAGTAGAATAGCCAAGGTTTGCCCTACATATATCGGTTCACTAATGTTTTACCAAAAACGTTTTACAAACTGATTCATTTCACAAACATTTGGTAAACCGCTTTTTTTCTGAAACTGTAAATGTTTTAGGAATTTTATAAAACTAACCTATAGGGTTCTACACGATGGTCCTGAAATAAATCCTGAAACATATACAGTTTCGGGAAGAAAGCGGTATGCTAAATGATTTGTTTGTGAAATGAATCAGTTTGTGAAACGTTGTTTGGTAAAATCACAGGATACCGTATATTATATATATACCCACATCAATCCAGGCAGCCTAGTTCGCTAAATTTACGGGCAAATTTTGCCAAAACCTTTTAGTAACATTAGCGTAAGCGGTCCATAAAACTTCGTTATTGACGAATACAGTCTTAGCCTGGTCCCTTTCAAGGTTGCGAAGGTTGTTTTTATGTAACCCCCCCACAGTCTAGCGTCGGATTCGGGGATGTTCCCAATTCTCAAGCCCACAGGTCATGTAGTGGTGGTTTTGCGTGTCAGCAAGTCGAAAAGCCAAGGACGCCGGGCACCAATGGGCGGAGTGACGTCATCGTCTGCGTGACGCCATCCCGCCCCCTACGCACCCCAAGTACAGGGACAAGGTTTACTCGTATAGATTTTACTACTCGATGTTTGAAGATCCTTGGCTTTCAAGCCTTTATTCATAAAAAAATGTAATGAAAAACCTGCACTATAGCCTTTCATGACAAGTCTAAAGCTCGACACTCACTGTCAGTTAAACTGATCAGTTTACTGACGGTCATCCAAAAGCTGACCTTGAGTTCGTATAATTTCAACTTACGATTTCACACTCACGGCCAGCTTTTGGATGTACGTAAGTCAACGACCTATCAAAGACTAACTACGAGGGTGACACTGTAAGTTTTTAGAACTGGCCACTAGTAAACAAAATAATTAAAAAATAAGTTTAAATTTTGAAAATGGAACTCTTTGCCAATATTATTGAGTATGAATTTTATTCATTTGTCATTTGTTTTACGATTTGGCGGCAAATTGAAAATTGTCTGTGTCACGTAAGCATGAATTTAACGCGAGAAAATTTTCGTGCAATGATTTTTTATGACTTTCGATATCATTTAAGTCAACAAGAAAGTTATGATAGACTACGATTGGCCTTTCCCGATGAAGCCCCATCTCGTGCCACTGTTTACAACTGGTTTAATGAGTTTAAACGTGGTCGCACTAATCTCACCGATGTTCTGCGTAAGGGACGGCCTTCTACGGCGACGACTGAAGATAACATCAGTGTTGTGCGGCGGCGTATGATAGAGACTGATAAAAGAGTGACCTATCAGCAGATTCGGACAAGCTTAGGCATCGGTATGAGTCAAGTGCTCAAAATCCTAGTTGAACATTTAGCGGTCAGGAAGCTTTGTGCCCGGTGGATACCTCATAATTTGACCAAGGCCCAAAAACTCCATCGTGTTGATTGGTGCCGTGAAATGATTGAAAGGTTTAAACGCAGGTGACTCAAATGCTGTGTTCGACATACTTACGGGTGACGAAAGCAGGATTTACTGTTATGATCCCGAAACCAAAAGACAATCTGCTCAGTGGGTGTTTCCTTCCGAGGAGTTGCCAACTAAAGTGAAGAGAGGTCGAAGCGTGGGGAAAAAGATGGTGGCCTCGTTCTTCGGAAGGACAGGTCATTACGCGACAATTGTTTTAGAGGATCGAAAAACATTTACTGCAGAGTGGTACACTAACAATTTTTTGCCACTTGTCTTGGTAAAAGTACGGGAGAAACGACCTCGCAGAAGAATCCTCCTTCACCATAACAACGCCTCGTTGCACACCGCCAGGCGAACGATCGACTATTTGGCGACGTCAGACGTGGAATTACTGGGTCACCCGCCGTATAGCCCCGACCTCGCATCTTGCGATTTTTATTTATTCCCGAAAATAAAAGAAAAACTTCGTTTTGTGGACGCCGAGGAAGCTGTGGCTGCGTTTCAAAATGCCGTCGAAGAACGAGGACGAGTGGACAAAGTGCTTTTCTCAGTGGTTCCATCGGATGCAGCAATGTATTGACATGAATGGACACTATTTTGAAAAGATATAATAAAACGAATAACTTGCTAGTTTACTCAGTTTTTGATTTTCTAAGAACTTTCAGTTTGACTCTCGTATTGAGAATTCGCAAGACAATTGTTATTTGATTTAATGTTAGTTAATATTCGTAGCAGTATGTAGTTATTTTTTACTCATCTAATGAGACCAAAAATATAATTTAACTGAGCGTTATCGTTATTTGAAACACTAATCAGCAAGCAGGCTGATAACAAAGGCGCGCTATTGGTTAGTCAAAGTTATAAAATGCTAATATCATTAACATACTGATTATTAGCGTATTTTTTGTATTATAATGTTGCACACACTTATTTTACACAGTTAAAATACGTCCTAAGGTTCGTTAACGTTCCACCAGGAAAAATAACGAGGTTGATAAAAAGTACCTGAAAATTTTACTGATTTTCGTATTTGGTACACATCCAACAACCGGATTTCCTTGTGAATTTTCTTTTATTCGTTTAGTAAGCAGAGGCTATTATTTGTTGTCTGACTTGAAGGGCGTGACCTCGGGTATCTTGCAAATTGACCTTGGAGCCGATTTATCGGGAGCCGGGAAACGCATTGCGGCACTCCGGGACGCAACCTTGAGTTCGCTATCAGACCATGCTCCAAGTATTTTCACATTTCATCCTGTCAGGAATTTTAAGTGTTATAATTTACGATCTTTCAGGATTTAAACGATTATAATGTCTGTAATCAAAATAATTCAACGTGAAATACCAAAGGAAGAGTTGAATAAACTGAACTGTGCCCGTCTTTCTGTCGAGCGAATCCTTAAATCAGGAAAAGTCTAAATTTAGTTTGATGAAAATTACTCGTAGTTGATTAAAGGAGGTCTAATTCTTGGATAAAAGAACAAGACAGCTCTGGTACGTGACAAGCAAGAATAAAGAATGGAAGCGTGGGCGTCCTGGCTGGGGGTAGTCGCGTGGGCGGCGTAGGCGGCGCTTGTGCCCCGCAAATTTAAAGCCTTGATAAAGCTACTACGCTCACGCAATTTCTGCACCAAATAAACTTTGTACAGGGCAGGTATGCTGTGTAAAAATAATGCTAGTCAACGCGGTCAAATAACAGTTGACTGAATTAGTTTGTTTACGGGGACTTTCAATATGAAGCAGAGGGTGAGTTATGAAAATATTTGGACAGCTTGAACTTTAATTTACCATTTTGGTTTTTAATATATACATCACGACATTAAAAGACAGTCTCCAGTTGTCTGCTCGTCTGTTTGTTTCCAACGCGATTAACAGCAGACTTACTATGGTTAAATAAGGAAACTATTATTATAATATGTGTAAGAAACAAGTGTACTGCTTCAAGAAAAATCAAGATTTCGTTTTCTCTTTAACTTGTTCGCCATGTTGTATTGGTCTTTTAACCTTTTGACCGCCGTAGTCTGATATATCAGACAATCAATACCCAGCTCGTGTCGCCGCAGTCTGATAAATAAGACAATTTTTTTCATGTTTTTCTCAAGACATTCTTTACTTTAATAAAGTTTACTTTGGTTCTTTGCATAAGTAAGTCGCAGTAATTGTTAATTAAGTAACAGTGAGACTGATTTGTTGATTTTATTATATTTTCTAGTTGAAAATAAACTTTAATTATACCATTAGATTATGTATGATTTTACCCCAAGTCTCATAGCCAAAGTCTTATTTAAAAGACACCAGTGATGTGACGATGATTGGTATTGAAATATCTACGTCGACTTTCTCATTCGATGTTTAGATTTACGACGTAAGATTTATGCATGCGACTGACCTTACTTAGCTAACCTATTTTATCACTTCGATATGTTCTTATAAAATTATGACGTAAGTTGTCTATTATTCTACAATGTCGTCCGCTGAAGAATTAATTAGAATTTTAGAAGGAGCGGACGAAAATGAAGATTTCGAGTCGGATGACGACATACAATTTGAGCAACAGGTACGGTTTAAGAAGTTGAATTTATAAGAAAAAGAAGTGTATAAACTATTGAGGTATTGCAAACTAAACTCTGATTTTTATTCCCACGGAAAAAATGTAACCTAACTGCTACCAACGACTCCATCGGAGTGGAAGTCTTTCATCGCTACTCACGGTCCCTACTACTTTGTCTTCCCTACCTTCACGGTCCCTACTACCTTCTATGGGTTCAAGGTACAAGTAAATCAAATTTCATTGATTTTCCGTGGCTTAGCCGGACTTCATATTTTGCTAACGTTTGTGAAACATTCTCCACAAAGTAGTCATTTAATTTCTATATAATCTAGATTTTGTTTCCGTACCTAATGCGTATGTCAGAATGGACTGCGTAAAAAGTTTTTTTTGTTTATCCAGGAGAATAGGACTTATATTTTCTTTTAAATAAATTTAAGAATGTTAACATGTTTTTTATTTCTCAATTTTTGTGTATAGTTAGCCGCTTAATTGGGAAATGTCTCGGATTACATGTACCTAATTGCCGAAAACAATAAAAACATTATAAAAACCTAACCTAGGGTACCGCCGGCACAGAGGTAGGGCTCAGGTTGCCGCGGTTGTCGAGGCCGCAGAAAGAGCAACTGCCAATACCCAACCCCTTTATTCGGTTCAGGACAGATTCTGTTTAAGGCAGATTCTGGCTACGGCAGATTCGTGTTATGGCAGAAATTGGGCAGTTGCGACCAAAAACCTAAAAAATCATAATTTAAGAATTTTAATTTTTATCCATAGGTAACCGTAAAAAACTGTCTACCTTAAACACAAGAGGATAGAAAGAGACTTACGCTTGTAAATTGTAATTTGTAGCTTTATAAAACGCGACCCTGGTTGATTGTTACCAATAATCCTGACCTACCGGTCTGATGCGGTTTGGCGTCACCTACTATATTATCTATACATATAATATTTTATAGATCCATGAATGATAGATTTGGTAGACACTTTTTCCATGACTGAATCTGTCATAAAAATAATCTGCCGTAACCAGAATCTGTCCTTAACTGAATCAAGTTACCCAATGACTTAAGTAGCCACACCAAGTGTTGATACATTCGCTTCATACGCAATTGCCATGCAGAGACTCCTTCTGCAGTTCTAGGTGCATTGCACGCTCAGCGTCCAGAAACTTGACTCTAGCAACACGACATGCCATGATGGCCTCGCAGTAAATGATCGAGTACCTAATCCTTGTCATTGTGATCCCGATCCAAGCAGTTCCACTTTACCATTTACTCTTTGGACATTTTGATTCCATGGATGTTTTGACCCTTGGACATTTTGACACTTGGACATATTGAGTCCTTGGACGTTTTCAAAGTTGAACTTAGAAATAAATATATTTGAATTGTACTAGTGCCTACCTTCCAGGGTTTCGTGAAGTCGGTTTTTTTCATCGATGATAGATATTTGAATCGATAAATAAGGCGAGACTCTGTTATCGTGGTTCATCGGTAATCCCTACTAAGTTATTATATTCCGCAATAATAATCAATACAGACTACGCCGTCGTCTTAAAAATGAGACCGCATGTGACGTCAAAGATATAACTTAGAAAATTTTAGTGGTGTAGATTACTCGATATTTCAAAGTTATGTTAGGTCAACAAAATATATAAGAAGGTACTGTTTAGTAGTTTTAAAACTTTGAATACTATAATAATATTGAGTTTACAATATTTATTTATCAAAAGAATTGTGTTACTGTGTAAAATTTTATGATTTATTATGCCAAACAACGTTGAAATTTTCAGATTCGATACGTTTCTAATGTGATCAATCCTCTCCCTACTAGTGTCAACTTATCAACGAAAATACAATGAAGCCTTCGCCAATGTCTGAAATAGTAGACCGCTCATGACGTCACAGATACGAAATAAAAAATAATAGTGATGTAGCAAAGTCCATCAATAAATTTGCATAGCTGGTAAAATTCACAGATTCAATCCATTAATAAAGACGACGGACGAAACCATAAAAAAGAAAACCATAATAAAGACATTGGTAAACGTGATTTAATTATTATAATATTTTTTTTTAATGATAAGGTGGTAAAAAATGAAGTTAATCACTGTAAACTATAAACAATAAAATATTTTATCGTAAGTTATGTGGCAAGCACTACACAGTTTGTTATTACTTAGTATAGGCGGCGACACGGGCACGTCCGATGACATCTTAAGCGGCGTTCAAAAGGTTAATATTGGGAATACTGCGTTTTGACAATATGGATTAATTTGGTAGAACATTTAAGTATTTTTGAGCACTGTAATTAACTAGCTATTTAATATCATATGGAGCCTTAAATGAATCCCGCTCAGGTTGTTAAGTGCTGCTAAAATATTCAGCTGTCGGACAGTGGCACGTGAGCTTACCTCAGCTTACCTAACTGATGTGAATACGAGGTCTCCAGATCTCGTCGAAACTTTACTCTGTAGTGTAGCGTAACTAGGTTTTGTATGAACCGTATGGCTATTGTTTATGTTTATTTGTTCATTTGCTGTACGTGCACCCCTGTATTGATTCACCCACACTCGCGTGAAAGAGAAACAATGTTTTACGTAAACAATATATAAATTGCCGGTTGACGACCGCATTATTTGTTGTATATTTATTCGCAAGGATCGTTCATCGAAGTGAAGGCTTATTACAAGGATTTTACGGAAATAGCTACTTAATTGGAAGGCGAGTAAGCTTCTTGGATGTTATTAGTTTAATGATCGTGTCGGGTCGCAGGGTGAGGCCAACAATGGATCCACGTGGTCTGAGGGGACACTTTAATTAGCGCTTCGGGAAATCTCTGGCTCTTCGCCAGCATGAGCAAGCCGCCCTGCGTGAGCTTTTGTCATCGTCCTCAATTATTTGTACACACATGCTGTTAATGGAATGTATTCGGGGCTTCCGTCAAAACAAACACTTTCCGTTAAATATGATCAGGCATCAAAACAAATATGCATCTGCAAGAACAGAAACCAAATGAACTTTTAAAAATAAACTGGTTTTTAATAAGCTCTGGTGGATTTCTGCTGGACTGGAAACTGGACAAAAAAACGAATGTGAATAAAGAATATGGAATATTCATGCACCAAACAATCTTGAAAAAAAAAGAATATGATTTTAAGAAACAGAAATCGAGCTATGGCTCAATGGAAAATTTTTCAATAGGTACCCAGATTTTTTGTGGCACGGAAACGGACTCACAGGCCACTTGGTGGTTAGTGTGCTCTATCTGAGAGCCATGGATATATTATACCTCCGTGTGTGACGTGCTTTAGCAAATGGCTCAACAATCCCATGGTGTGACCTTCCTAAACAATATAAAGTTATACACGAATATGCAACATACACTTTGACTGTTTAGTTATATTATACGGTCAAGTTTGTTCCATGTACCTACTCATTTGATTAACTGATAAAAGGGCGCACAGAGTTCGACCGCACGCTATTTTGTATTTGGTTCTTAGCCGATAAGGTGAAGGTTAATTATATTTTACATTTATTATTCGTTCGGTATTAACATCCTCACGTAATAATCAGTATACGGTTTTTGACCTCTAAAATTTAAACTTGAAGTTTCATTAATTTAAAAAATCCCATTACTCTGTGCATTCTGTTTTGGCTGCCTAAAAGGGTTTGGGTAAAAATGCCATTATTTAAGTGAGCGGCCAGTCATACAAATTTTTATGTGAGCGGTTAGTCATACAAGTGGCAGCTTAAGATAGATCCGTTCAAAATAAACATATTTTGTCATATAATTTATACGTAATACTCTAAAGTGCGTCGGAGCCGAGATGTTTGCAGTTATATTTTTCTTAGCTTCACATGGGCCAAGTGAGCACTTTAGAGTATTATATTATATGACAAAATATGTTTATTTTGAACGGATCTATCATAACATTCATAACCTACTACTTATATGACTGGCCGCTCAAACCTGAACAATAAATGTCTTTGTGTATCGACGACCTCTTGAAATGTTCAATATCTCGGTTCCGGTATTATTAAGCGACTTAAATGATATACATATATTCATGTGTGTTTAGAGGTCCTCTAAAAGATTGCATAATCAATCATCCGTGGCCGCTGAAAAAAAAATGACAACAATCTTCCAACAAATTTACCCAATGCCCTTTCAATAACGCGCGAAATTTCATTTTTTTTTCATTAACACAAAACATAATTATTTCGGCCATTTTTGAGGTATATACATAGATATACCTAGGAGATATATCTTAATCGGGATCCTTCAACCGTTAGGGAGCGGTCAGCATTGGACCGTTCACTAGGCCTATTTTGATAATGATTAACTAGTCCGCTAACTCGATTTCCGCTTCACAGCCGCCATACCTGGTAAATTCCAATGATTTGATTATCACTAACTACCAACGAATTAATCCCAACTCTACAGAATTCTATTACAGATTCCCGGCTCTACAGGTTACCAATTCTACAGATTTCCAATTCTACAGATTCCCAATTCTACAGATTCCCAATTCTACAGATTCCCAATTCTACAGATTTCCAATTCTACAAATTCTCAATTCTACAGATTCCCAATTCTACAGATTTCCAATTCTACGGATTCTCAATTCTGCAGATTTTAAATTCTATGGATTCCCAATTCTACAGAGTTTTGTAATTTAGCTGGTTCCCATTTCTCCAGATTCACAAAACCATAGATTTCTAGCTCTGCAGATTCCTATTGCTATACTTAATCGTGAGTGAAATACCAGAGAATCATAGTAATCTTGTCAATTTTACTAATTAAATTTGATGATTATTTTTTTAAATTCTGGTTGAAACGTATTAGTTCAGATGTATTTTCCTGTGCCAATGAAAGCTTTCGCACAAACAATGCTTTAGAAGGCTGGCATCATAGGCTAAATGCCAGAATTCATCGGAATCCATGTCTTTTCTTGTTTATCGACTTATTAAAAAGGTAAGCAATTTTTCAAGGTCGAAGAATACAACAAAGTTATATTCACTTGCCTGCAAAAATACGTAAGGCATATGATATTAAACGGAACACACAAATTAGAAAAATTATACAATACTGTATAACTGAAAAAATACAAGTGAAACAACAACCCAACGTATACAACGTTTAGCAGTAGTAAATGAATGAATGTTTATAGTTTATAATAATGAAATATTTTAATTTTTAGGGGTTGATGGCGTCAGCGTAAACATTGTAGTTTCTGTTGGATTAGGGGCCTGTGTGGTTGGGAGTCTGAAGGGCTGGGAATCTGTAGAATTGGGAATCTGTAGAGTTGAGAATCTGTAGAATTGGGAATCTGTAGAGCTTGGGAATCTGTAGGATTGGGAATCTGTAGAATTGGGAATCTGTAGAGCTGATAATCTGTAGAATTGGGAATCTGTAGAGCTGAGAATCTGTAGAGTTGGGAATCTGTAGAGCTGGTAAAAATCGCTACCAACTAACTGCACCGAAGGTGCAAGCTTCGTTCTGTTATGCCCGCCTTCCACTGCGAGCGGAGCGGACTCCGTAACAACTGCGTTTAATTTACAACGGTGGCTTTATGTGCTTCCACCGCGAGCAAGTCTTTTGAAGTCACCGTTGTAAGCTAAACGCATTCCGTACGGAGTCCGCTCCACGCGCAGTGGAAGTAAGTAGACAGGTTGTTTGCCTGAAGTAAAATTACAAATATTAGTTTTGTGTGACGTTTCCCTTGCAATAATATATCAGAGGATTATTATTGACAAATATTTGTGAAACTATGTCTTTGATTTATAATGGAAATATACTTAATCCTATCCCCACTGTTATCGTAGGTTGTTTTGAAGATAACTCGTAATCTAAGCAAAGACTCGATGCTAACGTAGGGGCTACAGAGAAATATTAGCCAAGTTATTCTTGTGAATAATTTAGTTGGTCAACATTTGCTTATAAAGTAGGACTAAATTTAACTGCAAACATGACTTACCTAAATAGATGCACAATACACACGGAAAATTACAGTTAATATTTAAGAAAAATACTTTGTTTTAAATATATTGGAAGTAAAGCCGCTAGCTGCAGTCAACTTGTAAATGGAAATATTATTTTAACAAATGTAGGTAATGTGAAAATATCGGCCCCATTTTTGTGATTCCAGTACATGCAATGTTTTTGCCAAGTTAATTTTAAATGAATGATGACGGTTGAAAAAAAAACAAAGAATTTTCCTTAATTCCATGCAAAAGCGATTTGACATGGCATATAGGCGTTACCCAGTCAGCGACTTATTATCAGCGTATCAATCAATACAAAAGAGGATATTGTTTCAGGCTAGTTGCACAAAGCGTTCAAAGCGCACACAGTGTTATCTTATCTGTTAAGTAAGGCAAAGCGTGAGCTTGGTGACATTCTGTAACATGTTGGTCTCAGGTGCGCGCTCTTCGCTCCCCGTGGCTCCGGACGCTCGCGCTTTTTCTTCATCAATCGCCACTTACGACGAGGTGAGTGCTTCTACTTTATTCATGAGTGACACCAGAATTTCAAACTAAAACAGTACTATGCTAACTTAAAAAGTACTCAAATAAATCTATACATATAATAAAACAATAGAGAGAAAAAATCTGTACATTAAAGATATTTGAGAAAATCTACTTGGGGGGTATTAGAAACGTTGACAGAATACATTTCAATAGTTTAAAAAAATGTATATCTGAGTCTCTGTGCATTTGTTCGCGAAATCCGGAAAAATTGGTATGGTAATAACCCTGGTGTAACATATAGGAGGGAAAAGCGGTTAACGACTTCTACGCGTCGGTCTTCGGAGTCGCGGGGAAAAGCTGTGTTGATTTTGGGTTAACTTTCGTGAATCAAGTTGCATGTACTTCATTGGTTGCTATTACCAAATTATATGATTAAGTCAATGAAAAGATGTGGGTGGGCAAATTTCCAATAAAATGTAAAGCTCTTGGCAATAGTATAGGGTATAGGGTGTTATAAGTTTTACGTTTGTATTTGTGTATCTGTGTATTTGTCTGTGGCATCGTAGCTCCTAAACGAATGGACCGAATTTGATTTAGTTTTTTCGTTAGAAAGATGAATTAATCGAGTGTTCTTAGCTTGGTTTGATGAAAATCCGTTAAGAAATTTAAGTTATGTATGAGCAAAGATAATAAAATTAGAGGTTCCGACTTTGTCGGGATTTTTTAACTCTGTTAGGTTAGGTGAGGTTGCTGGCTGCTGCTAGGTAGCTGTTTTTACATAAATCTTTGTTGGGTGTGTCTGTTCTATCGACTGATCGTTCCATTTATCGCCTCAGATATATCGCACCCCCAGTACAACACTGTACTAAGTCAAAATATTTCATGTTTTCAGAATCGACGAAAAATCGTTATCTCATGTTATACCAAGTGACTGCAATATAAAAAATCGATTTTGACATTTTTCGACATAATACAGTGTTGTACTGGGGGTGCGATATGTAATTGTACTGAACATAGGATAAGAAATCTCATATCTTACAAAATGTCAACAAAACAATCATGAGCGCATCGTCTACGAAGTCGGGATTATTGACGTCAGAACTATTATTTCCTCTACCAATATCAGCGTTTAACCAATTTCATGCTTCAATTGATTTGAACTGTTCCAGTCTCCGCTGGTTTTAAATTTGTTACTCTGACAGCGTCCTCTTGCGTCACACTCAATCTTGCCTAAGTTTTGGTTCACTGTGTACAAGTAATGCTCTGGGCACAGTCTAGACCAAAAAGTGGATATTATTTGAGAATAACGTGCTGAAAGTTAGGAGTGAGAAGCGATCAGAAGGAGGGTTTGATTGAATATCTTGTTAGTGGTGGAAAGTGATGATGTGGGCGAAGATGAAGGTAATATTACTTGAGCTTCGGAAAAATAATTGTATATTGATACGTACGTGGAGTAGGTAACTGATAGAAATGCACAATTAAACCGATAATTAACGGCGGCACTCAGAGACTGACGTCAATTAACTTTTAAGTTTGATTAAAGTTGCTGCTATCACATTCTTTGTTATAGCAATAGAATAAGACGCAGCAACTTTAATCAAACTTAAACATTAATTGACGTGTCTGAGTGCGGCAGTAACAGCTAGACTTTATTAACGCACCTACTAATCTGTTACAAACAATATCGCACTATAAACTCGTAGTCGCAAGTCGCTTCGAATTTGCAGATGTTCGCTCTGTATCGCTGTCTAAGTAAGACCGATTCTTACGGCGCGGGTGGGCTTGATTTATATACCAGAGTCCAAGACGATTCCAGAAGGCCTTTCTAGAATGATCGACGTACTTCGACCCGCCGGGAATGATCTAGTAGTCGTTGCTGGAATGTTCTGAGTATAGCTGTCTCGTTCACGATCGCGACGATTTTGGAAAGTTCAACGTATTGCTGTCTCCTTCCTAATCGGGTTATCTCTTTCACACGCTTCTAGCAGGTTCTCCGTATTGCTGTCTCTTTCTAATCATGCTATCTTTTTCACTCTTTCTGGAAAATTCGCCATATGCTGAAATGCAATTCAAAGGCTCATAAAGGATCATGAAAACACCTGAAAACTGGTTTTCAGGTTAGGTAGTTTGTTTTTTTTCACACCAGATGTGTGATCTAAGGATATTATTTTTCCTTTTTATTGAGTGAAAGTATTTTTACTTTTAAACCCTGGCAACTTAACAAGTTTCGGACAACGCTATCTGAGACCATTTTAGATGCCTTTTAACCTTTTTTTTTTTTTTCAACTATCAGCCGCAGAAAAATGTTGGCTAAGTTTTTTTTTATGACTGCCCAGTATTCTTCAATTAGGCGTGGGTAATTTGGTGGATTCATGCTTTTCTCGACATAACGAATGTCGTGCATTTCCATCCACTCCCTGGTTCGAGCAGCATAGCAACTTGCCAAATCAGGCCAAAATAAAGTAGACCCTTTATGGCGTCGAATCATTGGCAAAATTCTTTTTTTCAAACACTCCTTGATGTAAAGATCGGTCGTCATTGTGGAAGTTGTGACGAATGCCTTGGATTTCATACCACATTCACAAATTGCCTGCCAAACCATTGCCTTACTTCCAAGCTTTTCAGAGAAAATGGACGTCTTGTCTTGGAATCATCAAGTCTTTTTCCTTTGGGGACCGTATAGTATTGATGCCCGGGTAATACTGAATAATCCAGTTTGTCGTAGGTTCGTCTTGTTAATTGCACTGTTGATTTTTGGTCAAAACTGTGTCATATACAGCCTTGGCCAAAAGTTGAACACCCCACTTTTTCCTCTGTAACTTACAAATAAAGTATTATTTTTCAATTTCAAAAATACAAAAAGACGTAAAATATAATAAGTGTTTTACCATGTGCAAATCATAAATAGATATCATTTTGAAGTAGCTATTTTCGTGTGAAAACTGAAGCTAGAAAAAGTCGGGCTTTACAATAAAATGATGAATTGTATTTTTTTCCACGAAAATTCCCTTAACGTCAATAAATATGACTAATTTTTCCGGTAGATATACAACTTTCTGTAATAAAAGATATAAATGCCCCTTTTAAAGTTTGACTTTTGTATGAAAACGCATGGGTGCTCAATACTTTTGGCTAAGGCTGTAGTTTCCGAAGACGATTTCTTACACTTGTGAACTTTTTTGGGTTTCGTTGTTTTCTATAATAAGTCACTAAGTTGTTACGTAGCATTGCCCTCTGGACCATTCCAACGGAATTTTTACATTTTTTGGGAGGAAGCACTGGGTGAGATAGTAATAGTTCGGCAAATTTTGCTATCCATGTGACGACTATGTGATCCAATTTTACGACCACTTTTCGGCTTGTCATTGAAAGACAACTTTAGTACTCTCTATCCCATATTTCTTGATCGCATTATATACTGCCGAACGACTCACTTTTTCGAGTTTGGATATCTTTCTGATATAGGTGCCTTTTTCACGCATGTATTTGTCCACGATTCGTTGCCGTTGCTCTGGTTTAAAGGCTAATTTTCATTGATCCAGTAGCTGGATCCAGCGTCACTGGATTCCAGCGCTGGATTGCCACTGGCACTGATCGCGCCGTTACACATAATCCAGTAGACATTCATTGAAATATGTTTACATTAATCCAGTGGCAATCTACCGCTGGAATCCAGTGACGCTGGATCCAGCTACTGGATCAATGAAAATCAGCCTTAAGACCTCTCATTTTGCGGATTTGTTAGCAGTTTGATCAGAAATATCATTGAACGTGTTCAATAATAGCTATAATTACAAGATGATTTGATATTTAAATTTAAAAACAAATCAAAACAAAAAACAGCCATATACATTTGTCCCTATACTTTTCGATACAGTCTTTTATAACTCATAAAAATGTTCGAGAAGCCCGACAAGTTATGTTATTTTGGATGATCACACATTGGATTAGTAGAAAGAAACTCCTACAACTGTAGTACAAATTGATACAGTCATTTTTGTCGTTGTCTATGCGTTAAGTGAATAATAATGACCGTTGTTGCGTTGTTGCTACAAACAATGAGTTTGAACATTCCTAATACATACTCTAAAGTCAAATGAAACCTTGCATTCTGCATTGTTGCCCAAAGCGGTGTGAAACTTGGTGTGTTAGATATCACTGGTTCAGTATAGGGGTCAACTGCGGGGTTCATTCACTGGTAGTGGTGGAACAGGTATGGCGGTGGCGGCCGGGCGGTGGGGTCGCTCCCGCGAGTCCCGGCGAGACAATGCCGAAGGGAGCGGCGCTGTGTGCGCGGGGCCACGGGCGCAGCGCCCGCTGCCTGTCGGCACACACGCCCGCGCCGCGCAACATTGATTTACTCGCGGTTCGCGCGATCGTCTCAGTCACTAGTGCGCAACGCTAACAGAGACAAGTGTTCCGCGCTCCTCAGCGCTACTTTTATTTTGCGTTAATTTTTTTGTGCTATCTTAAGCTTTAACAAAAGAACCTGTTTTAAATTGCTTACGATATCAGTTTTGTGTGAACGATCCTATATAGCTACGTGTTTTATTATTATAAGCTCACAGTGCGACACGGCTTGTGCTCTACCTACTTTGGTTCCTGTGTGTTGAGTAATATTCTGTGTCAGTTCAAGTGACTGTGCTTGAAGAAACTGAAGATTTCATCGCGGACGTGTTCCAATTTAGGATTTCATCACGAGCGGGCTCAAGGAAGTGTATAGTCAAGTGAGTCGAAACTTGAAACTTACTTGCCCTACTCCGACTTTATATGACCGTGATTCGGGTGTAATATGAAAGCCTTGACTTCTTTCACAGCTGGGTGCGTTCATTCTGATTATCATAATGTTTTATAACGCGCGGAATATTGTGAAACGGTGAAGTCGTCTAAAATTAGGTTGGTGCTCGACGTCGTTCTGCCGAGCCGAGCCGTTGACTGTTTCTAGTGTTGGTTTGGTTCATTCATCGTGCGGCTCGCTCGTGCGCGGCGCGGCGCGGCGACCTCCGCCTGTCACGACGTCATCGGCACTGATCAGAACAGCGAGCGCTCTACGCCCGCTTAGCACATCTTGTATTTTCTCGTTTGTCGCCCAGTGCGTCTCTATCGTTACAGTTACGAATTAAAAAGGGAGATCCGAGCGACAAACAAATCGCGGACCACTTGTGCTAGCCTTCCTGAGCTTCTAGCACATCTTGTATTTTCTCGCTTGTCGCTCAGTGCGTCTCTATCGTTACAGACAAGTTAGAAAGGGAGATCCGAGCGACAAACAAGTTGCGGACCACTTGTGCTAGCCGTCCTGGTCTCTACGACAATCGCATAAATTATCCTACTCAAAATGAAAAACGGGCTAAAGCGGCAATCACACGGTGCACACGGGCCACACGCGACAGCCACAAAACGCCGCCACCGATCTATTCCTTTGTGCGGCGAGTCCATACTATAAAATGTATGAAAACTACAGGAAATAGCTCGGTGGCGGCGTTTTGTGGCTGTCGCTTTGTGGTCCGTGTGTGCCGACCCTTACGTTACATGGTCCATTGAAAGCTTGGTTTATATTTTATTCAAACATTTAACCGAACCGATTTCAATTGACGGCCACTATTGTTTTGTCAAACTCTTACGTATTATGTTTATTTTCATTCTACGGTATTTATTTGTATGAACAGAAACGGCTGTGCCGACCTCCGCTCTGAAGTGCGAGTAGTGACACTTCCATTCAATCGAATGCCAAAACAGGTGTTGGAATGTGTTCCTTCCATTTGGTTTTCTAGTTACATTTGTTATTGCCTTTATTAGTCATTTTAATGATTCAGTGAGGGCCTATTGCGTTGCCGATTTATGATGCTTGAGATTAGGATAAGAGTATACAAAATATGTGCGTCATTCATTTATTTCTTCTATTATGGTGACTAGCTAATATTTAAATCTGTTGATCCGTAAACAACATAATACGCGTTAGATATATGTTATGGTAATACAGTATAATATACTTTTTAGACATTCATTCGCAAATATAATACCTAGGTATATTAAGTTTTACAGTTTTGGTTCTATATTGCTGCCACCTCATAACTCATATCAATAAAGTTCGTAGGTATACCGTATTAAATGCAATAAAACGGTAACTTTAATTTTCCAAACGTGTTTGATAAGAATAGTATTTATTCAATGCACTCCTGATACCGTGTAGCCTTTCCTGTCAGGCGTGTCGTGAATGCTCACTTCGCTCACTGAGTTCCCCGTAATGTCTGCAAGCCGTACTAACCTTGTCGTTTGAGAGACAGTTGTTATTACCTGGTAATAAGACAAATAGCCAAGTTTCTTCCCAATCTGCTCGTTTGTGTGGTCCACTCACTGAACTCTTTAAATTTGGAATGGTTGAAAGTGTAAGGTCGTTGGAGTTGTGTTGTGTGTTGCTAGCTCGTAAGCGTAGTCGCTCGTGCGTAGTGAAAGTGCGTACGGATGCAGGCCCCGATCCCACCTGCTGGCTGGCGCAGCGCTGCATGGCGTAAATACTCCGATCCTTCTAGAAAGCTACCTATGTAGGCATGTGAAATTTTCCATTGCATTTTGTTCCGCTTCGATTTCATAACTTATAGCCACCTAATCCAACGGATCGTTGGTTGTTTTCATTCGCGTTTCCGATTCTCGTAGGTAGGGTACCTACTTTTTTATCACATGCGTGTAAACTTACCTACCAATAAGGTGACGTATTTCCAATGTTTATTTTACCCAAATAGCTTCCTTATTGGACCAATAATTACCACTGGTTAACATGTTAAAGTTATATTTAGAACTATATTTGCAATAATTACTGTATACGTTATTCTTACTTATAAAATGAGTAGAACCTTATTGAACACAGAATACAGAAGTATGTGTTGCTTATGGATAAGTCAATTTGGGTGTAAGCTACATTGTTTCTCGCAAACTATACGAATCTAACACAAACGCATAAACGTATTTATTTCTCGAGCCATAAATCAATCAACAATAAATAGTATGGTATGATAATTACCAGTGGCTTGCACACCGCAGTTGGCGTGAGTTGCAATACGTTTTGGTCGCATGCTGGTCACCTGACCTGACTAATACCGCTTTGCCGGTACCCGCAATATGTTAACCATTAGTTTACATTCGGGCTCGATTCTAACAGCTATAAGCCTAAGCAAGCACTCGTAACATTTGTCTAGATAGCCTACGATCTTCCTGATTGTTCTCTGTCTATTGTATTATGTAATTGCTTATTGCCAATAGACTGACTGTTTTTATTTGGCCGTCGTTAGGTCAAGCTCAAGGTAAATGTAGGTAGTGCCTGCTTAGGTTGATATACCTACATTGCCGAGCGTGTCGTCGTCCGCTTTACAATCACAAACGCCTTGACAGTTAATACCGATAAATAAAGATTTGGCTTTAGTTCCTTGCGAGATATTACGTTTTTATTATCTCAAACAATTGAAGCTCTGAGGTTATTGCCGTGTCCTTTTTCGAATACAGAATATGACCCTGGGAATTCGTGGAAACTTTATGAATGAAGATGATGAATCAACAATTTGGCTGGCATTCATTGAGGTACCTTGGGCTTCCTACTGCGTGAAGTATGTCTGCGCCAGTGGTGGCATCACTATCTCTCAGCCAGCACTGACTGCAGCTAAAGCTATAAACACTCTAAACAGGAATTGATAAATTAATTAACAATCAAGAGGTGCCTGTGATTAATGCTTACGCTCGGTTGGGTTGTTTTCGCGAAATCCGAAATAACTCTGTAGTTTATAAATGGTTGGCGCCATGTGACGGCGTTCTGGAGGCGCAGGTCACGTGAATCATTCAGATTGATTATATTTGAAACGATCTTGGACTAAAATTTGTTTTGAAGAACACATTCCCAATGAATGAGCTGTGATAGAACAGTTAGCTGGGGGTGGTGTCTGTAGTAGGTAGCTGTTATAAAGTGTGTTGTGATGTGACAAGGAAACTAAGTCGAGATACGGGTAGCACGGGTAATATTTATGCGTTAGACAGCGCAGATAGCTGAACGCTGCGAACACCCGGCGCAATGCATCCGACCCACTGACCCGGTTGACAGTAACCCATATTTCGGGAACCTGCCCCTCGCAGCTTCGATATTCCGCCTGGGAGTCGTTGTGTCACCTATTCGACAAGGCTAGCCTTCTCACGTTAATCGCTGTGACATTCATATATGGCAGTTTAAACATGACATTAAATAAACATGGTACTAAAATGTACACATATTTATGACCTTGACTGTACTAGGCCAGAATATTTGAGACGAATTGTAATATTTTCCAATTTGCTTATTTATTTTAACTAGTCTAATTAATTCCGCTCGTTTCTTTTGCGATCAGTTTTAAACTGATTTTATGTCCTAATGCTGTTTTACAAAAATTAAGACCATATCTTACGGACAGAGCGTGGAAATACGAATGACTCTAATATAGAAAGAAAGCTAGCTAATAGAAATGTACTTTTGTATCGAAGATAAGCGTGAACGAATTTTTCAAGGTGCGTCACGTTCAATAATTTTTTTAAACGTGGCCATCACCGTGTATAATTATTTCGTTTCAGTTACGTTACTTGTTATTGAGTCGTTCATTGCATGGATCCGCATTCCAAATAACATCTGTTTAGTCTCAAAATTTCGTAATATTAGAGTCGAATTGCGATACAAACCAACGCTTTGTACCTATCATAGGGGAATAAGGTCACAGTTTGGGTAATTAGTTTAGCATTGGTTTCATTTCCTCTGTCGTCTTTCCTCTTCCTGGTTAAGGTTCGAATGCGTCTTGGTTCCTAATATGAACATAAATTTTCCCTTTGTCGACTTTGTTTCTTTTGTTACGTAGTTAATCATGTTGTGCACGTTATTTATACAGCATATATGTTGTGTACTTTATCACTACGCACGCAGTTGTCGAGTCGAATGATAAATTTAACTGTTTGCTGATGATACAAAGCGCTGTTCGTGTAACCGGTTGTGCCCGGTTAACATTTGAGCGCGACCTTATTATCTAACGCCTGCAAGCATTTATTCTCTCGTACTTGGAACTCGACAACTCGAGTGATTGCCGAGCAAAGTCGATGAATAATCGATACCTCTCACTTGTTTATTATTCTTATCAGGAGTTTCAAGGTACCCTCGATGAAGCGCCCGCTTATACTAACAAATATGCGCGTTCATCGGTTTCCAATTTAAATTTAATACAAACGGCCCTGTGTGGTCTGAGAATAAACATAACTACGTCCCTGGAGTTAGTTTGGTCACAGCGTTACCAACAAACATACGTTCTACTTTAGACTGGGTTATTTCGGTGTGTAGAGCTTCCTGTGGTGTAATTTTGCGGCGCTTTATTTTTGTTTAGCTGTGATTTGACGTACGATTGTCGTGTGATTCTGTGGTTCGCCAACCGGCGGCAGATGGTCGATAAAGGCGGGGCTTGCGCGTCACCCAGATTCCCCGCGATGCGACGGCGACTGCGGATTGCGTTTAATTTGGTGACGCCGACACCGCGCCGCCGCCTGCTCGCGACGCAATCGCCGACGCTCGCGCACCGCTCGTAAACGTCACAGCACTTCGACGAGTGAAAAAATCGCTCTTAGACCGTGATATTGGCAATGAACGTGAACCTCGATGTTTTTGTCCCTTGTCCTCATCAGAAATAGTAAGCGGATGGAGTGGGCGCTATCTATTAGCAAAACAAACAATTGGAACCGAACGTTTTAAATGCAATTTTTTTTCTGTCATATACACCTCTACCAGGCACGTGATTCAAAATAGAATCCCTTCTAGAAGTTTACGCAGCTTCGAGAATAAGGATTAGGCACTTGAAACCCAAATAGGTACATTCAAGAGTGAAGTGAAGGTTGAACGTCGTTATCAATACGTAAATCTTGAAGCAATATTGCTCTTACCTTATTTTATTTTTCAACCGTCTGCAACCGGACGTCGAGGGAAAAAAGCAAATTGAGAGGCTGGTTCGGTCGATTAAGGACCTCAAGGAGCACGAGGGCATGGACGAGTCAAATAGGATCAACTCACGCGCACCTCCGGTTCCCGAACTCGCGTGCATTGAACCTATAAAAACTAGAATAAGTGGAACAGGTTTCACTCGTGAATACTTATTGTTTCTTTTTTCTCGGTTTGGCCTGGCCGCAAAGATAACAAATAACCGGGTAATTTCGCTCTTGAACTTTATAATTAGTTCATACTCCTATGACCGATTACCTGGTATACCTATTATCCAAAGTAGGTATACTGGTCTTGAAAACGATCTCGGTCAGTGCAACGAACTAGATACTTGCAAGTTTTCTTCGTCGTTGCATCAACCCAAGACTATCACTGCATTTATAGCAATCGGCTTTATATGCTAGGTCCTTGGGCTGATTCCGTTCAGCTTGTTTACTAGTTGTAGGAATATTATCTCGTGCTAGGTTTTTAATGCGAGACGTGATTTAGTCAGTTTACTAAATATCCTTACTTTATTCAAAAACATTGATAAAATGCAATATGATTGACAACCCTTTCTGGTTGTCAATCATATTGTATTTTATTTTTGTTAATCCATTCTACTGTTGGGTCGTAATAGATATTGCGTTGTTAGAATCAAATGCGTTAATGATAAATTGACCTAGTCCGAAACTAAGCTCTAGGCTTAAGTGATATAACGTTTTGTTGAGTTGATTAGCATTTCTAAAGTACTTGCCCATTTATATGGTCAATGTTTGATAATGGTTAACTGAATATGTATTTTATACGCCACAGTATCATCATAGTATCGTAGCCTGAGTAACTTTAATTTATTTACCGACCCAAATCATTTCCTGACTCATCGTAGTACACAAAAGCCTTGTGTCTTTTGTTTAAAAGGGAACGGATAATTACTACAAAGAGCCCTCGTAACTTGTGTCATCTACTGATTATGGGTTGTACGGACGAACTAACCTGAACATAGTGATACATATTTTTTGCTTTTTGAGTTACGTAAAGCTCTACGTAAGAACCACTAACCCATAGATAACAACTATGCGACTTACGCAACCAAAATACGTATCCATTAGTGACGTGGAATCCAGATGACTGGATTTTTTAGTGCATCTTTGATTATTGTTGGTATACCGTGGTCATAGAAGTTTTAGTACAATATTAACGCGTAACCTCTCATTTGAATAAATAGTATGTATGTAAGGAACTGAAACCTGTCTAATACTACGTATTTTAGGCTGGTTTCTACGAGAACTGTGCGGTGAGAGGAAAAAATTCAACAGAAGGATTGCTTCTTTTCGTAGCCTCACACAGCGCAACTTCTCGATCGGTGAGCATCATCGCCCAGCTTTGGTAAAACCCACCCAAAGCAAGTCGTTAGCAAGCTAAGAAAGTAGTTTACTAAGAAGGTGTACCTGGTATTAACGAATTATTTTGGCAGGTGGACAGCGGCGGCGGTGGCTCGGCCGAAGTGATGGTGTACTCTCTTGGCTGGGGCATGGGCGAGCCGGAGCGGCGCGGCGCGGACCGCAAGCGGCCGCAGCCCGCTGCCGCGCTGTCGCTGGACGATGGGCACGAGGTCGACGTTCTGCCGCTCAACAATCAGGTAACGACTTCAATTCCTTCATCAAAAACTGTACCGGCTTACATAATAACAAAAGCCTAACTAACCGTCATATATAAATATAATTGTATCTTTATAGAGTAGATGAGCCTAGCTCATGTTTGTATATTTAGGTCTCATAAGTCAGTGAACTGTGCTAGTAGGCTTTAGCTTCAGACGTCACGGACAATCAGCTGTGTTTGTTATCTTAATCAAATCACAATGGATGTGCTCTACCTGTTGCTCATCTGACCGGTTAGCTGGTTTTCTGCTATGACATTTAACAATAGCAATAGTCAAGTTTTTACCCGGTAGCTAACCTACACATACCCTTGTAGTCAAAGGTTTGTCTTGTCATACAGGTATTCAATATAGAGCGAATGAAATTACAATAGTACCTAAAGGTTATCCAAAGGACGCGAAGCATATTGACTTAATATACACACAATTAATTGCAATAGCTATTGGCTAATACCTGGCGATATAAACGTATATTATTGAAGTGGAAGTGCAATTAGTATTTTGTTTCCCAATCAGCAAGTAATTTGATATAGTGCGAGGCACTTTCTCGGACGGTTAAATAGTGAGCAGCTGACCGCAATAGGGCAACAGAGCTCACCATTGTCCTTGGTACCTACTCGCATTGTCGTATAGCCACTTGCGGTGAATGCCTGATTTTATGGAACAAAGAAAATGGTATCGGCACGACGCAATCACTCTCGTCTGCAATCGAATACATTGTTTTGCCGACGCGGTTGCGATGCGGACAAAAGTAAAAAGTTATTGCCAAGCGCATTCATATTTCATGCACCGATAATGTTCTTTAATCAAGTTTATTAACCTATAATGCGTTGTTTGTTCTACGTTAAAGTTAAAATAGGAACTGAACTCATCGTCTTGAAGTGGAAGACAGTGATGCCAGACTTCGATGGGACCGAAACTTTTTACCGTTTTCTTGGGCCATATTTTGATCTGCACATCTAGATACCTACCGTCTCTACAACACTTATTGAATATAAGTTGTTTATTACTATTCCACCAGAAAATTTCCGGGATATAAATTATCACTGTCGTTGGGTTATAAACTAGTACCTACTTGTAAAATTCACGTCTATCCGTTGTTGTGTTGAAACGTGAATATGAAACATTAAAATTTTGCATTTATAATATTAAGGATAAAAATAAACATAATATAGTTATACCTACCTATAGAATAAATATTAAAGTACCGGTAACATTGAGTGAGGTTCACGTCTCGAATCTATCGTAGCCGACTGATCCTAATATTCAACGACAAGAGAATAATTGCCCGTCCATGGGCAGACGCTGTATCAGTGCAGTGGAGGAGGCGAGCGGGCGTCCTGCGGTCAGATGATGCCCGGGTCAACGCCACAGCCGCTTCGGGTTTTTTACTTATTGTGTCCCCGCCTATACGCCGCGATCGCGTGTCGACTGCTTTTTGTTACGTCCCGAGTGGTTTATGGGACCAGTTTTGTATCTTAGAATATGGAGCGGAGTTTCACGAACAACGAGATGATTTTGTTGTTGAACCGTGGACGCTGCAGGTTGAACTTTCATTCATAGATGTATATACTTTAACATATTGCATCTATGATATTGCTGAATTGAACAAGGAAATGATTTTGGTACGAAGACCGTAGTGTCGGTTAAACAAGAGAGGATAATAATCCTAGATGCACGAGGAAATAATTAGCATTAGGTAGGTTCTTGTCTTTGACTCGCACTTGACCCTCTCTGCCACAAGTATCGCAGCGGATGATGTCGTAACGCTTTATCAATTTGAATCAAACGCAGGAAGGCCATTCCAACAAGTTCCGTAAAATTGGTTTGTATTTTCAAACATCATCGTGTGCCCAGTGCTCGCCGCATGACGCAACCGCCACGTGCTAGCGCGACGGGGTTATATAGATCAAATACACCTGGTTTCTGCTTCAGTTAAACAGCGATTAAGCCCGTTGCAGACGATGCACAGTAGTTTGCGCAAGTACTACTACTGTGGATATAATTTTGTCGTGTAAACATATTTTGCTTAGTAAAAGTGCGAGTGCAAGTTGCTTAGTTGTACCCGCTTTGGTCCTTGCGCGAGTGCAACTTGTTTGTCCCCGCTACGTCTGCTTCACCCCCGCGCTACTCGCACTGCGCATCGTCCGAACGCGACGCGTTCGATAGGTGTTGCCAGTTCAGTTCTTGTCCATGGCTGTCCTCTATACACTGGCCCTGCACAAGGCAGGTGCAAGTGATTCTACACGTTTGAACGCTGGCGCAAGTACTTGCGCAAGCTACTGCGCATCGTCTGCAACGGGCTTTAGTCTCCGTTAGCTCTTTCATAACATTTGATATCAAACATGTTTTGTAGATCCAATGGCTTTATTTTAGAACTAACATCCGATTAGGTAAAAACACTAAGCACTGATTGGAATTTGTTTTTAGCACGTTGTACTCTTATCTGATATGTATATTTGGCAACACTTCGTCCGGCTCAAGGCTTTCGAATATCAGTAAATATGAACTGTACAAGTACCTACCTATTGTTTACTAACACTATCACTTGACGTCATATTCGTAAGACAAATATATAGGCACATTTTAAGAACAATAACATACGTACTTATATTTCCATTCAGAAGTGAACGAACCAGATATTTGCAAAGCTAATTTAGAACTGATAGTGCGTGCGATATAACGTAAACAGTGTTAAGTAAACGCGGGGAAATAGCTTGTTTGATTGTTGGCAGTGGAAAATGCCTGCATTAGAGAAGGTGTGACGGTGTGTTTGTTGGTGTCAGGTGGGCGGGCACACGCGGCTGCTGGTGCTGAACGACAGCACGGTCATCAAGCCGCTCAACATCCGCGAGCTGCATTTCTACATGAACATTCCCGAGGACATCCAGACCTTCGTGCCTCGATACAAAGGTGAGCATCAACTCACTTTACCCCATAGAGTATTTGCCCGGAACGCTTTTACGATTCGCTGAATGCATCATTATCATTCATTGCATTTCACTTTTTTTACTATATTAATATTAATAAAACGTTTTGTCTCGTTTTTGTTTAAACTTCGATTGTGTTGTTTGATGTTATTTCATTTTGGAGCACTAAGGAAATTCATATTTTTCGACTGATTACCGAACGTTCACAGCTTTATGAGCGCTCGGGTCGCGTTCCTGCGGACGAACACAGTATTTTCTCATCGGAATTCGTGTTTTCCGGTTGGAATTAGACATCGCCTCTTTAACTCGTTTCTTAAATACCTACCTATAATATCATGATTATTTTGAATCTGCTCGCTGGCTGCGCATCGTTTACCGTCTCGTGACTTCCGATTACAATTTTATCTTCCCGTCGCTCGACACCGGAGCTACATAAAGCTGTGAAATTATAGCAGACTGTACAATAATGCAAATTGAAATTCTTTCCTTATTGCTCGATTGTCCGTGACCATCATTATATATGAGTATGAGTGTGAAAGAGCTGTGTGGCTGTCGATATATGCAAACCCGCCACCGCAAAAAGGAAGTTAGAGCAATAGTTGCTACATATGTGCATTTCAAATTATTGCACCAAGCTTAAGAGTTTTAATAATCGTCAATCATTCGATTTTGTTTTCGCTTCCCCGCGATTACTGTTTTATGTTGGTTCTGTGTATTTTACCTTTATAGGTACATATATTTACAAAATTTTAGACTTACAAGTAATAAATATGTAATTGTATCGATTTGAGATTACCATCGCATGGGGTGCGATATTTACATGCTCGTCTTAAAGGTTCAATCGTGACTTCAAGCCCAGTTCGGCGTCTTAAAAATAACATTTATTATTTTATTAAAACTAGCAAATTAACCATGGGACGAAAAGTGTTTAAAAGGAGGCTAAACAGTTTTTTGCCTGTAAAATCGTCATCATGCAGAATTGAAAAAAAATGATTTTGATAATTTATTAACAGCAGTAGGTAAGTAAGATATTTTATTTAAACGTTTTGTATACTTATGAATTACAAGGAAACGTAAGTATTTCTTTATTTATTGAATTCATATGGCTATAAGTGAATATCTAACGTTAAAGGATAGTAATAGATTAAACTTATTAAGCTAGCTAGCACAAAATGAACAGCAGTACCTACCTAGTAACATCGCAGATACATTAATATGACTTTCATGTGCCGATCGCGCTAATAAGTGTTTTATGCTATTGCTAAGTAAGTTAGCATATGTGCGAAACGATAACAGATACCGACTTAGGCATGCCCTATTAGGCGTCGGGCGGCGACGGGCGGCGCGGGCGGGCGGGTTTGCGCGAACGGAAGCGGGAGCGGGAGCGGGCCTGGGGTCAGGAACAAAATATTAGTTTCCTTGTTGTCGCAAGGGCTGCGGCGCAGCGGCGGACGGAGCGGCTCCGGCGGCACTCGACACTACCGCCCCTAATAGCGCCCTATAGCGGTAAATTTACATTTTGGGTTTGTAAACCTTTACTTAAACTACATTCACGACCATCACCCCACACACCGAATCCACACATCCACACGAGCATATTCGATACACCACTTTTAACACTTCGAGCGACAGATACACGACACAAGAAACACGTCACAAAAGATATACAAACCCTTTTTAAAATGTAACCTTTAAACCTTCACTGTATCATCTAAATTAATGCTGCCAACTTGCACTATAGTAAGTTCATATTTACTTTACAACGAAATCAAAATAAGCGAGAAAGTTTAGTCGATTTCCACGAGCCCGATCCTCTGACTCCAAACGGTCCGAGGCAGGGCCGTGACGAGCATCGACACTCTTTCTGTTAGCATACTTTACCCAAACCGGATAACCGGTTTATTGGATTAATCATTTGTTTCTTGATTCTCTCTGGAGGATAAGTAATTGCTGATTAAGAACAAGTGTTATTTGCATTTGTCGGCTCTCGTGGTGCAGAGTTGTGATGGGCAGGCCGTTTGTTGCAGGGGTGATGCAGGCGTCTATGGCGGGAGGCTCGAAGCCGGACAAGCGGTACTCGCCATGTTTCCGCGACGAGAACGGACGCAAGCAGTCGCTGGGCGGCAAGCGCAAGCGCGACGACGTGTTCAAGTGCGTACCCGCTCGGCCCGCCGGCCGCCTGCTCGACACTTGTCATGTGTCCTTTATCATATTTCAGAAGCTTTGACGAGCCGCTCGCGCGGGCCCGCCGACGCCATTTATTCATACGCATACTTACATATCCCACTAACGCGACGCCGCCCACACCGCGCCACCGGTGCGAATCGCGTCGCGCACTCGTGGTAATGATTCTATTTGATTGCAATATAACAGATTACACCTTCACTGTGTTTCATTACTTCTATATATGCATTTGTTGGCACTGCAGGGCGGATTCTATAACTCCCTTTCCTGTTGCAGATTTAAAGTGCACCGAAATGGCAATGCGAGCGAAGTGCTCAAGAGCATAGCCCACATGGACAACTCTAATAAGCAATGTGAGTACCTACAATTCTCGTCCTTTCCCACAGTTATTTAAAACGCCACACAGTTGGAATCACGTGACGTCCGATTTCATGCGGTGTTATCGATCGCGGTATTTCAAAATAGCCGTAGCAGCAGGTGTAACAGCTGATTTCAATCACCTTTGTTATAAAAACACGGTATCGCGTAATTCGATGACGAAATTTGATAAGACAGTTGTTTCATCTGTTCGCTTCAAAATATCGTGCAAACTGTGGAGTGCAATTTGCGTGATTCGTTGGATAAGTAGGTAAGTGATGTTATTGATCAGGTCGTTTTTCAACAGATCGTTACTGTACACATAGCTGCTGTGGTGCGGTTATGCTCTGCTTGCTACGCAATCTAATTTAATGTTTGGACCAGTAGCTTCCGTCAACGTTACGTTTCCAACACATTTGGTGTTAAGAATTCTATATCAATCTCATTTTTTCCGGGAGTTGAGGATTTTTTTTACGCATCAGACGCCAAAGGCGTCATACTATTATAATTACATTAAATGTATATTGTGGTACGAAAATCCGTCAAGACTCGCCGACTGTGTTGTTAAAAAGGTTACATTAAGGCGCGGGCTGAAAATCAACATAGTGCGCAATTCACAGCTTAGCTCGACCCCTTTTCCTTTGTGTTCGTAAAATGTGCTGTACTGTTATTGCGATAATTTATTTTCTTTTGTTTGTTCAATACGATAGCAATAAGATATGATACATATTTAAAAAAAAACTTATACTAGGTTACAGACAAATAGGGGCAAAACCAAAGTAAAATAACCCGTCGTGTAAATTGTATCTTTCTTCTCTTTTGCATTTGTGTGTGTACAATACATATTTTTTTTATTAGCTTAATTATAAATGTACCGTTGTTTAGATTTCCTGATGATGGAGAACATAACCTCGTCGTACCGGCGGCCGTGCATCCTGGACCTGAAGATGGGCACGCGGCAGCACGGCGACGACGCGTCGGCCGAGAAGCGCTCCAAGCAGATCGCCAAGTGCGCCGCCAGCACCTCCGCCTCGCTCGGCGTGCGCCTCTGCGGCATGCAGGCGAGTCCCGCCTCACTCACTACACTACACTACACTCACCCAGGACGGCTACCAAATGCTCCGCGAATGTTTTGTCGCTCGGATCTCCCTTTCTAACTAGTCATAATGATAGAGACGCACTGAGCGACAAGCGAGTAAGTCTCTATCATTATGACTAGTTAGAAAGGGACAAGATGAGCTAGCCGCACTGGACTGGTTGTCACTCGGATATCTTTTCTAACAAGCGACAAGCGAGATAATACAAGTTTGTTTACTTTTACCGATTCTGTGTTACAATTTGGCCCGCATCCAGCCAGTAAACATTGCTGGTTAGTTACGTATAAGAATATTTTTGCCTCGTTCGTTATTTAAACACATTGTATACTTACTTACTAAGTTTCCTAATGGCACGATAACACTGCAAACAATATATTTCTAAAAACCCGTTCTGAAGTGACGAAGTGAACTACTATAGTACCTACCTTGAACTCTAATGTCCGGTCCCTATATTCAAATCGCGGATAGATGAGGTTACTCCAAATTTAAATATGACACATGTTGTACGTGATGTGGCAAATGTCAAAATTTAACTCGAGGTGTCCTTATCTATCCGCGGTTTGAATATAGGAACCAGGCAAATATGCGATGTTGCCAGCTTCTGTAAGAGACCCCCCTAAGTGTGTCATTGTTTACACAAACTTAATATAAGGTTCAAGGTCGCTTTATTAGTAGCTCATACGGCTTCAGGCGAACACGCGGGATTAGTAAAACGTATTAAAAGGATTAGTTGTTGAAATTTGTAGGCGATTAACAAAAAAGTGTTTTCACACACTACAATTGGGATTTCTAGAATATTGATAAAATTATACTTATTAGCTTTTAAATCATCCTAACAAATATCGTATAAAATTGCGGTCAAATCTAGATAAAGCAAACAATATGATTCTTGTTATCGTTCAACTAATGTGAAACCGGATTTAGGCAGAATAATTATTATCGTATGTTCGTTGACGATAGCACAAAATAAATAATAGTAGGTACAAGTATATAGCGGCAATAGAATACATACTGTTGCCGAAACTGCAAAAAATATTTGTAAATAAGACAATTACATCGTAAAATAATTACTAGTCAATAATAATCAATCGTCATGATTTTCAGGCAGCATTTTTATGGTTACAAATTAATATCGTGAGATATTAACAAACTTTAAACTGAACTGTGACAGCTTCAAACAAAGTAAGGTCATAAAAGTCCTACGACAATCGTGCGATGCACGTACGTACTGACTTGGTTATACCTACTTATTGTGATGGAATATCTTTATGGCCACACAGCCAGTGATATAATATAACGTACAGTATCAGAGCAAACACGACACTTGGCGACCGAGTCAGACGGTTGCCATTTCGTATTACTCGGCTGTAGACTATATTTAAACGAGAGACTTTGAGGGCCAGTTTGTCTAGGAGTCTTAAAGTTGAATAAATGTTGAACAACGTTTTAAAATTCTTTTATCGTCCGGTTTGTATACATACGTAACACATTTAGTTAAAATAATAAATATTTACCGTATACGTAATGTATGACGGAAAGAGAAAATTAAGTTTAAGATTGATGACTTTATGGCCAATTGTTTTGATGATAGTACTTGTTTAGTAGCACTAATCATAAAGACAAATAAGTACAGAAGCGTAGCACACTCTGATACTTTGATAGTAAAATGTGTTTCAACTTTCATTAGACAGGCAAATTCTTTTTTTTATAGTTTTAGCTGGATTGCAAAGTTGGTAACATGGTCGCTGCACTTTTGCAAGCCTGCAACCTATAGATACAATAAGACTAGACGCAAGAAGACAAGACTTCGCACAGTGGCTATCACATATACATCGAATGGCGAATTTAACAATAATAAAGAGTCGAGTTCAGGTATTTTTGAGTACTATATACGTTCCGATATATTTGATGGCGACTGTACATGTAGTTAGTAGTAACGTCTTTCGATACCTCATTTTCTTTCGTTATAAAGTTTTCTATTTGAAGCACCTAGCTTAGACTGCATTGTCGGCCAGACAATCTATTCCTTAGGAGGGTTACTTTTCGGCACACAATTCGAACATTCAGTTGCCCACCCTCCTGACCAAAGTCCAGTAGCAATTCAACTAACATAACACTTATTATTACAGGTATACGTGCAAGAAACAGGCGCGTGCGTGCGCCGCGACAAGTACTGGGGCCGCGCGCTCTCCGAGGCGGGGCTGCGCGACGCCCTCGGCGACTTCTTCGCGGCCGGCTCGGGCGGCGCGCCGCGCGCGCGCGTCGTGCGCCAGGCGCTGCGCCGGCTGGACGCGCTGCGCCGCGCCGTCGCCAAGCAGACCAGCTACCGGTTCTACTCCTGGTCAGTGGATTCAAATCTATAATAATTACGTTGTGGTTAAGGTTAGGTACAATTAAAAGGTACGAAAGGTTGGAGGAATTAAAAACATTACTTTAACCGGGTATTGGGCCGCACCAGGAACATAATACAACGCATTCAAAATGCTTGCGCACGTTTCTGTTTTCCTGTCCCCCGGCGATCCCACATTACCCCATTTTTAAATAGAAATGACCTTATGAACATGGCTGCTCGGCGTAGGTTACACCTCGCAGTGTTACTTTTTGGCATTATTAAAAGATCTGAGCCCTCATATCTGTTCGAGAAACTCAAGTTTTCACAACGCGAGATACGGTTTGCAGCTCGCCTTATATGCCCCAGGCACCGCACGGCTGCCTTTCGTGGCAGTTTCCGCTTTGCTGCCACGAAATGCTGGAACGACATACCGCCGCCTATAAGGAACTGTGTATCTTTATGCTCATTTAAATTTAAGTTCAAAAAATATTTACTAGATACGCAGAAATCTCAGACCCAGACATAGGTAGTCGTGCTTTGCCATACCTACTGCTGCATATATTCCCAAGGCCATATCAGAAGTAATCCCAAGATCAATCATGTCGTCACACAATGACTAGGATATTAAGTGCTTGCGTTTCAATCTCGAATTAGTAATAAGTTGCAGATATGTTATGTTTTTGGTCAAAGTTGCCCATGATACGTGACGGTTCATGTGTAAATAGCTTGGAGTTAGCGCCACCATCCTACTTAGTTTTAGTTTTACCCTGGTTCCACTGAAAACCAGCGTGTCAAAACGCATATCAACGTTTTGGCACATCAAGCTGAGTGGAAACCATTTTGATAGGTCTAAAATTATGTCAAAAATAATATTTCAATCTGTAAGTTGTAAAATGCCTATCAAATAAACTTATTTTCTTTCTTTCTTTTCTTCTAAAGTGCAAAAATTTAAATAGGTATGTGCATGCAGTTATTTTACTTCTAAAAATATAAAAATATTTAGGGAACTATTATACTGCCCTGCCAAGCTAAAATGCGATATCTCAGACACAACTGCTGTAGCAATTGCTACCTCAGGAGAGGACTGAATGACTATTGAATTCGAGATATCGCCTTTTAGCTTAGGACGGCAGTATATTGTAATTCCTGCTTGTAATTGCTGTCAAGCAATGTTATTAATTAGAATGATTTGTCTCAGCTCGCTGCTGATAGTGTACGAGGGCGAGGAGGGCGGCGCGGCCGACGCGCACTCCGCGCACTCCGCGCACTCCGAGCACTCCGAGCACTTCGACATGTCCACGCTGCACGACGGCATCTCCGAGCGGGAGCCCTTCCAGCCGCACTCGGAGGTACCAGACCATTCACTATACACGCTAACCTTTGATCCTGAAGGCGTAAGCCAGGTAAAAAAAGTCAATTATGGGAAATATCTGTTGTTGGCACCCTACCTTTTATTGGCACCAATTACTTTATTTCAAAATATTAGAGGTGATAACTTTACATACAATCACTGGTGTTTTACACGTATCTAGCAACCGCGTCCCGTCACTCGTGTCTGATTTACGTAACAAAACTTCGTTATGTAAATCCAGACAGGAGTGACGGGACGCGGCTGCTAGCTACACAAGCAGTAATTAAGCACGAGCCAGATAGACTTTAGTTTCTTGGGTGGACCCAATTAAGTAATTCGGTTAAGTAACCGCTTCTGTCATGACGCTAGATCATGGAGCCACACCTTTGTTAATGTGCAGACACAGATGCGTTAATCGATATTGAATAACATTTTTAACATGATCGATCAATTAGAATGTAATTTATTTCAGGAGACGATGGGCGGGTACGAGGAGGGCGAGGTGGGCGGGCCGGAGCAGTCGCCGCGCCGGCAGCCGCCCAGCCCGGACTCGGCGGATAGCTGGATGGCGTACTCGTCGGCCAGCAGCGAGTCGTGGCGCGGCGACGCCGAGCCCGCGCCGGCGCCCGAGCCCGAGCCGGCGCCCGAGCCCGGCAAGCGGCCGCGGCCCGCGCCGGCGCCGGCGGCGGCGCGCGAGGACCGCGTCGACATCCGCATGATCGACTTCGCGCACACGGCGTACGCCGACGCCGCCGCCGAGTCGCCGCTGGCCACCAACACGCCGCACCCCGGGCCCGACTGCGGGTTCCTGACCGGCGTCGACAGCCTGCAGCGCCTGCTCACCGAGATCCTGCAGCCCTACAGCTAGTGCCCGCGGCGCCGACCCGTCTCAGGGGACTCCCTTCGACTGACGATAGCCGGCCGGTCCCGCACTCGGTGAATGCTGCCGGCGCAGACTACGTTTATTTAATGTAAACAATATTATAATTTTAACGTGGGACCCAGTAGGTAAACTTGATACGTTCGTATGTTTAAGTATTACTGTTAAGTTATTCCAGAATGTTGCGCTTTGATTTGTTCTTCCCTTCGATTTGGTTTGTCGATTCCTGCGTGATAGATCATGAAGTATAAATTTAGTAGACATTCCCCTTCGATGTTAGATTATAATGATACTTTATTTTATTTTCAAAACGAGACCGTTCGTTATTTTGCATTTAGTTCTATATGTATATCCTTGTAAATTCTAAATAAAAATATAGTGTTATTGAATGGTTTATAAAGACTAAAATTATAAATATAAATCCCAGTCACTGAAACCAAAGCCGACTTAGCGAATGAATTTCATTGAAAACTTAAGTAGCAGAAATATTTTACAATACACTGTATAAATGTAAGTATTGACAACAGACCGCTGTAATTCTTATTACGTAGTGTTCTCGTAGAAACTGCTTCATTGAAAAATCTGTGTGATGTCATCGCAATGAGGACAAAGTTGATATATTTGACTAAAACTATATTTTTTTGCTAACAGTATTACGAATGTGTTGTATAAAAGTGAGAGTGAATATGTGTATGATTCGGATCGAAGAGAAACTTGTGAATACATTTTTATCCTAACGATAAAATGATGTGCCGATTGCTAGCTATTTACACTGAAAGCTATTGACGAAAGATTAGTCGCACGCCGTGGCGCAAATGAATGATACGTGAATCGCCGGGTCACTGTAAACAGCTAGTCCGCACAAAGGCGCGTGTGACCACTAGCGTTAGTTAGCCAACATTCCTTTGTGCTGCATTCGTCATTATTTGTCCTTTTTATTTTATTAGTGGGATAAATTTATGAAAGTACCTGGTTTAATTAAGATGCTAGGTTGTATTGCAAATTATCATTTATGTCTGTTATTTTTAATAACCGTATGACACTATTTTGTTAAATAAATTTTAGGTATTTTAAATGTTCGTTTTATTGATTACAACTTACACATCTTTTCTACTTGAAAAATACAAAAATTAACAGATTCGCTGTGCTTTTTCATCGTCGTACGTTCAGGGTACTGGTTGTCCCAGTATGCAAAATTATAGGTATAGCCCAGCCCGTGAGCACTCGGTGTAGGATTCGGGTTCGTACTTCTCTCTCACTCGCTCCCATACGCTCATGTCAGGCTAGCCGACTTTACCTGAACCCGAAACGTAAGTGCTCACGGTCGTACACACATTTGAATACATTTGATTCATGAACGTATTGGACCAGAGACAAAACTGCGTTCATGAATCATGTGATTCATGGGACAGGGAACCTGTTATGCTATAACAAAATCCACAAAACAATTTATAGGGCGCTATGAATACGATGACAAATAGAAAAAAAAAAGGTTTTGATACCTATATTAAACGCTGTTTTTGGGGTTCCGTACCGAAATGGTAAAAAAGGAACCCTTATGGCGAGACTTCGTTGTCTGTCTGTCACACTGTCACAGCAGTTTTTCTCAGCAACTACTTATTATATTTCGATGGCAACTACCCAAGCTATCAACTTGAAATTTGGCATAGTTGTATAACTTGCTTGCCCGCATCTGTTAGTTAGTAAAAAAAATATTATATTAATTTTACAAATAATTGAAAAGGGGTCTAGAATGGGGGGTTGAAAAATGAAAGTGATTTGATTATAGCAAATGAGGTGTCATATGAAAGGGCTCAATCTGCAAATTTCAAAACTATTTATTTTATAATTTTCCGTGACGTACTTTTTGATTTATATCAAAATCAAAATATTTATTCAGTAAATTGGCCACATACAGGCTCTTTTACACGTCGGTAAAAGTGAGTGAGTGAGTGAGTGAGTGAGTGAATCTACCAGCGCTTCGGACAAGACTATCATAGCGGAGACCATATATAACCAAAAATGTTCAAAAAACGTCCGTTCCCTCTTATCTCCGAAGTTTATGAACCGAAAACTGAAAAATTTCTAACTTATAGATATATATTTTACGGGAAAAATAAAACAAAGTTCAAAATTTATAGTTTTCGGGAAATTGACAAATAACTTTAAAGATCTGTACTAAAATTTAGGCAAGTCAAAATGGACCTTATTGCATTTAATTAAAGTACATAAAAAGGTATATATTTGAAGTACGGATTTAAATACGGAACCCTCGGTGCGCGAGTCCGACTCGCAGTTGACCGGTTTTTTTTTCAATTTTCTGCAATGCTGTGTTTGAGTTTGTAGCCAACTAGATATTGTCTCCTCAAACTTTGTACAAATAGATAAGGATAACCGAATAATGGAGCAACCACACCTCTGCTCAAAGTACGGTGACGCAGGGACGTGACTAATAAGCTATGACCACACCTATGCGCTTTCATGTTCAACTTGCGTTTTCAACTTTCGATTCATCTAGTGTCAAGCGCATGTAATACGAGGGTGACACTGAATCTTCAATAAAATCCAATGTTTTGACTTTATCTTCCGCCATTTTATTTGCAAAATGTTGCACGTCAACCCAACGGTGACGGATCAGCGTGCGCTACGGGTATGCGCTGATATCAAACCAGTTTGAGCGAATTCGTTATTGCATGCGCTGTGGTGGCATAGGAATGCGTCAGAGGAAAGTTGAACATGAAAGCGCACAGGTGTAGACATAGCTATACGCCATGTTTCTAACGCATACCGTCCTCGCCAGATCTTTCTCTCTCTCTCTCTCTCTCTCACTGCGATTCCGTACCGTCACCGTATTTTGAGCAGCGGTGTGGTCGCTCCTTAATCGCCCGATAGGAAAGTCGGCAGTGTGCGGTGTGGGTTAGTACGGCAGCAGCGTTCCAAAATCAAACCATCTACCGGTACAGAAGTTCCCGGTGTGTTAAGCCGAATTTAGACTAGCAATAAAAATTACAGAAGTTGATTGCTGCCTTACTTAAATTTTTAATCTAGAGAGAAACAGCAAAAGTTGGCTTCTCGTTTTTGCACAGAAATTAGAGTAAGACAGTAATCAACTTCTGCAATGTTTATCGCTAGTCTAAACTCCGATAGGAAACTTTTTTGTTTATACTTTAGAGCTTTTACAAAAAGGTTGCGGTCCGTTCATGATGTGATCCGACCGTACATACCTACTGAGGATCGGTCCGGTCGTCACTAATCGTCAGGGGACTGAATCCAGAAAGCCAATTTGTTGAGATATTTATATCTCAACTAGTGGACCCGGCAGACGTCGTCCTGCCCGATCGCAGAGCCACCTACCGGGTCCAACTGTAAATGTAAACCACCCCTGTATCAAAGCGAACAAAACTAAAAAATAATTATTCAAATCGGTCAAGCCGTTTTTGAGTTTTAGCGAGACTAACGAACAGAAATTAATTTTATATATATATATAGATTAGCAGTTCTCTTTAAATATCCAATGATCTATTTTTTATATGACTGCCAATTAGGGACGTGCGTGAAAGGGACGAAGCAGTAAGTATCCATACCTACCTCCAAACATCTAGCGTCCATAGACTAAATAGAGTAGAAAAAATATAATTGTTTTCCCGCCAACACCAACACTGCCAGCGCCCAGCCGTAGTTAATTAGGAGTGTGTCGCTTCAGTATCTTACAATTCTTACATTTTTTTCTATTATTGTAAATATTCTTACGTTATCAATATTAATAATTTGATAAAATATGGCAGACTCAAACGACGTACAATCGATTGAAAGAATTTCGGCTGTTGTTGGCGAATCTCAAATTAAATTAATTCTCTCGAATCAATGTATAAAAGGTAAGAGATTTCTTTAAGTATAAATGGTGGATTTAAATCTTTAACTTAGGTAAACGGTATAACAAATTTACTATAGGTACCCATACCGTATACCAGAGTAGGGTAGGGTAGCAGAGCATACCTATACGCGTCTAAACTTTAATGAATTACACCTAAACCTTCCTCATGAATCACTCCGTCTATTTGTGAAAACCGTATGAAAATCCGTTTAGTAGTTTTTGAGTTTAGTGCGTTCAGACAGACACACACGACGGGGGGACTTAGTTTTATAATGTGTATCTAGTGATGTCTTATGCTATTATTATAAACAAGTCTACCAAAAAGCAAACTTTAAAAACCCTGAGCGGCTAGCACATCTTTCATTATTTTCTTGCTTGTCGCTCGCTCAGTGCGTCTCTATAATTAGCGAAAAAATAGACCATATTTTACTATAATAAAATTATTGCGTTTATCGTTAGATAAAAGTTCAACTTTTCAAAGAAAAAAAATCATACATATACCACAGCCTATACTTATCTCACTCAAGACCAAAATCTAACAGTTCCCATTTTGATTATTTAGTTATTTAAATACTATAGCATAAACACTTGAATGAGAACTCGTGTAACCAGTAATATTAAGGTAAGTCGTATTGATAAAAATACCTACACTTAAACCAAAATGCAGTAGTCACAGCGAATGTGCGCCCGTTCGTTAGATTTTGGTCTTGAATTACAAATCAGGATTATATAGAAATAAAAAAGGTAGAAAGAATGTTGCGTTTTTTTTAATCAATGACTTACATTTCAGCACAAACGTTGTTAGTAAATAGACTGAAAAGGCAATTTGACCGTCAAAAGGAAATCTCGAAGTTTATTAGCACCGACAACTTAAAACTGGAAGCAGAGATAAATAACGCTGAACAGGAGATAAAAAGGTAAGTCTAAGGTATAAAGGTAGGTAGTTGACATCAACTTGCTTTGTTGGTTTTTTCTTGCAGGTTTTAGGGATAGGGATGAAAACATAACGGTGGAGTGAGTATTTATTAAATATCCCCAAGTAAAAATCGACAAAATTAAAATACCTTTGTACTTAATTTATCATTGCCGATTTTTACTGGCCGTTTGTAGAGACACTAGACACTAAAGGCCTATTTGCAATGAGCAGTTTCCGGCAAAGGAGAGTTATTCCGAAACAATCAATAGCAAGAAACGGAGCTAAATTAACCTAAGTAGGTACATCTTTTAGGTAAGGACTGTTATTAATTTAACAGGTAGAAATTGTCCTGCGTTTAGATATCGCCACACAATCAGGTTAGAAATAAAAACCGCCCTTGTGCAAGTTGAGCACGCATCAATTGAGAGTCTCGTGCCACCATTCAATGTAACAAGTTGTTGGTATTTTAACTCCACTTCAGGTATCAAAATAGGCTATTCCAAGTAGACCAGACTGATTGTTTTTTCCAACTTCCTTACATAAAACTCGGTAGAGACCACCTAGCTAGACCGTAGAGCCGTAAGTAACCCGGCCACGAACTTATGCGACGGCGGTTAGCAATATAAAGCATGCCACGTGTCGCCTCGGCGGCGATAAGGCGATTGCAATGCATTTGATTGATTACATGGCCCGAAGCTCGCCGCCGCACTGCCCTGCAGAATTTATAACGCAGTTGCACCAGGGCCACTATATCTTGGTCTCATACAGATTGCCAGTTGTTCAAAGTTGGAGACCAATGTAAAGTGGCCATTTACGCTTAGACGCGGTTCACACGGCATTGCACTGCACGTTTTTCTCTTACAAATCTTAACGTATTCGTTTGCTGTACGATAATTTTACTATGGAAAAAACGGACAATGCCGCCGTGTAAACCCAGCCTTACTGAGTTTTATATTCTGCAGGGCAGCGCAGTCACCGCTGCCGCACAAAGTTATAGTTTCACACATCGTAATGCAATAATTATAATTATTTTTTTAAATAATCAACGACGGGTTACAGCTTAATCCTGGCTCACGAGAGCATAAAATCAGCTAATGTGGAACTTAAAAAAGAGTGGCATCTAGCCAAGGAAAGAACCCAAGAAACGGAAGAACGTATACAGTTCGGAGAAAAAAAGTATGATGAGCTTTGGGCGCAATGCAAAAGTAGATATGAAAGTCTTGAGTTTGTGCAACACTGGATGCAAGCAAAGAAAAAAACAGAAGCCCTGACTGAAAATATTTACAGCCTTGAAGGGGAAACTCGAGATCTCTTAAGAGATATTAAAACAAAGCAGGGTATAATATCAACATTGAATAATAAACGTATTATACAATTGGCAGAGTATTTAATTTATGAGAAGCCGAAAACAATGGAAAATATAAGGAGAATGTCTGTAGAACTCAAAGAATTAGGTGATCAGGCTGACCAACTCAAAAAATTACGGAATTCTGAAACACCTAATAAAGATAAAGTAGATATTTCGGTGGCAAATACACAAAATAAACCAAATTCGCAAAAAACGTTTAACGCTAAGATTGATAACGACTGGCCTACCCTGAATAAAGATTTTAATAGCAGTAGCGACACGTTGGTAAGTAAACGAGAGATTGCCAGTATTGCAACTGTCATACATAAGAGAAAATGTAATTTTTTATATCTATTTTAGATGCCGAAACTACAGCTCATGAGCATTGACTTGGATGTACTCAGAGTTAAACTAGATCAGGTAGGTATATGAATTAGACCATTAAATTCGTCTTAGTAGGGGAGTCCAAGAGGGGATTTTGGGATCGCACTTGAGCGCGGCAGATTAATATATGGGGGGATACCTTGCACCCTATTGGGTACCTCCACCATATCTAAGCCTTCTATATAAAGCTGCGCGCGTTAAAGTAGGTAGGTACTCGTGCGCGTTATTAAGGTATGGTGGGTTAATTACGTGCTGAAGTGTTCATTTCAATAATCTGACGATTTGAACCTGCTACCTTTATATATATATATATATATTCCACAAGCCAAAGTAAAATAAATCATTTTTAATTTTTGAAAGCCCAGATCATAATATTATAACCTTTTTAGGGTTCCGTACCAAATTGTAAAAAAGGAACCCTTATGGTGAGACTTCGTTGTCTGTCTGTCTGTCTGTATGTCACAGCAGTTTTTCTCTGCAACTACACAAGCTATCAACTTGAAATTTGGCATAGTTGTATAACTTGCTTGCTGTTTTTAGTAAAAAAATATGAAATTAATTTTATAAATAATTGAAAAGGGGTCTATTCTGGGGATGAAACATTTAAGCGATTTGATTACAGCAAGTGGAGTGTCATATGAAATCTGCACATTTCAATTTTGATTTATAACCAAAAATGTTCGAAAAATGACGGTTCCCTCCGCTTATTTCCGAAGTTTATGAACGGAAAATTCTGAAAATTTCCTAACTTATAGTTAATTACTTATATTTTATGGGAAAAATAAAACGAAGTGTTCAAAATGTATAGTTTTCGAGAAATTGACAAACTCCTTTAAATATTTGTACTAATATTTTGGCAAGTCAAAATGGACCTTATTGCATACGATTAAAGTACATAAAAAGGTATATTTTTGAAGTACGGACTTAAACACGAGGGGGTGCGCGAGTCCGACTCGCACTTGACCGGTTTTTTTCTTTATACCATCTAATCTTCAAAATCCAATAGGTCTCCACGACACGCTCGAGTAAATTCATATTTGGGTCAATCAAGTTTTTGATGTAGGTACCTCGTTGTCATGGTTACGTCACTTGGGTCACTCTTTAAAACTGTAATTAGGATATACATTACATGATTTTTTGTGGCAATTACAAGCCCATTCTTTTGTGGGCATAAACATCTTTCTAAGAAACACTCACTGTTGTCTCCTGGCTTACGGGACAGAATAACAACAAACAACAAAAAGTTAATCGACCCATTTAGCATATCGTGGGCTCCCCTACTATCATTATACTATATTATTATTGAAGGAGGTAGTTTAACGAAAATGTGTATTAATAATTTCTTATTAATATTCTTAATAATTTCGCAGATAAAAAAATATGCCGTAGTTACAAAATGTACTGCAAAAGAGGAAATTCTAACAAAAACAAGAATTGATTTAACTGAACCCAAAGTTACAGCGCTGGATAAGGGACGCAACGAAAACATTTCTTTATATTTTAACAATTTTACCAATGACTCTAACAGGGCTGAAGAAATTAAAGAAAACAAATGTAACAATTTCTCCACGCGTAAATTGATTAACATATTGGAAGACGTCAAGCTTGACAAAAATGAAACTTACAATCTGGTTTCAAAAGTTAACTTAGATGATTTTCAAGGAGTCAATGTGATTAAAGCCAGTAGTACTTCTACAAGTAATGGCTCTCAACCAGAATCCTTTCAAGAAAATGTGTGTCCCCCGCCTCAGGTAAAAAATCGATGTTATTTGCTGAATCATGTGACAACCAAAATACATTATTTATGAAATTTCAGAAGAAAATGGACTTCCAAGAGGGCGAGATAGAAGAATTTGATATGACATCAACAAATACTGAAAATATTCTGATGCCGCCATCAGGGTTCTTAGATCAATTACGAGTAATAGAGTCCCTACTAATATAAGCCTTGAACATTTATCCCTACAACATTATATTTACATGTTTTTTTTTCATTCAGAGCTCTCAGGAGAAGAAGAGGGTTTCATTTGAATTACCAATTACCATGCAAGAACTAGCAGCTGAATCAAAGAAAGATGTTCCAGATAATGAAATTGATGAAGAAAACGAGGTGAATGTGACGGTTAATAGTCAGTTAGAGGCAAGCTCAGTATCCGATGAAAGTTTTACAAAAATTAAAGACATGATTTTGAAGAAGCATAACTTAGACTTGTCACCTCAATTTGTATATGCCAAGAATACAGCCATGCAGGTGAGGGCATAATTAAACATAGTTTATGGAAATGTTAAAGCTTTCAGAAAAACGTATTTTTATATTCTTATATAAAATTTTACAGAAAAATGAAGGCACTGTTAAATCAACTTATTTTAAATTAACTGGTGAAGAGCTCAAACTTTCTACTTCAGAAGCGAATTTCCAGGTGGAAGAAGCTAAGATAACCGAAATAATGGAGGTAAATGATAATGAAACAGACCAAGTCATGCCAATGCAGTCAAATGTTGAAGCTCAAGACCAATCAGTTGAGATACCAGTTGAAGAAGATGCTGATTCTAGTGTAGAGGTGATGTATTTTTAAAAACACATGAAATGCAATAAACTTGAGTATTGAGTATTTTTAGGCAGATGATGCATTTTAGAAATAAACAAAACATTAATACTCATTACAATTTGCTCAATATGGAAACCAAAACGTTTATTTAAATTACAGGTTAACCAAGAACAGAATAATGGAAAGCAAGTTTCAGGTCTATTATTCAGTCATGGGCCGCAAGGCATACCTGACTCGCTGGATATCTCAATTAGCACAACTGGATTTGAAGATGCAGATGCAGACTTTCCCCAATGTAACACAATAATAATAATAATAATATGTCAGCCTATATACACGTCCCACTGCTGGGCACAGGCCTCCACTCACAATGAGAGGGTTTGGGCTATAGTTCCCACGCGGGCCCAGTGCGGATTGGGAACTTCGCACACACCGTCAAATTGCTTTGCAGGTGTGTGCAGGTTTCCTCACGATGTTTTCCTTCACCGAAAATCTCATGGTAAATTTACAAATTATATTTCGCACATAAATTCCCAAAACTTAGAGGTGCGAGCCCGGGTTCGAACCCACGACCCTCTGCTTAAGAGTCGGCAGGTCAAACCATTAGGCTACCACGGGCTACCATGTAACACAAGTTTAGACCAAAATATCATCATCATCATCATCATCAACAGCCGCAAGACGTCCACTGCTGGACAAAGGCCTTCCCCAAGGTTTTCCACAACGATCGGTCCTCTGCTGCTGTCATCCAAAAAAAAAAAAAAATAATAAAAATATGTTTAAGAAAAATATATTACATCAGTTTTTAAATTGTAATTATCACTGTTCCAGATTCTAGTCTTCTCTTGTCTCCAAAAGCAGATCTGCCAATTCCTACAAGTGGAGAGAAGTCTGATATCACTTCACAAGAAGTGCCTAATTTTCTATCAGGTATCCAATAATTAATTAAATATTAAATTGACCTAGTTCCAGGACTACCAGACTAAACTATGGCTATAGGCTATGGGTATTAGACAATGATATACATGATATATTATTATTACTATAAATACGTTGCGTTACACCCCTTCTACGCGTAGTCATGCATTAAGAAGCTATTTACCGCCTTTGGCATTAGCGTTAACCGATCACTCGTGACATACGCACGCGCCCCGTGTCGCAAAAAAAAAACAAATGAATCGTAAAACATGGTGTCCAAACGATGTGGAAATTACACCGCCCCAACAAGTAATAATAATAATATAATAATAACATAGTACGCATAATAAATAGAAGAGCTGGAACAAAATATTTATGCTCATCACATACATCACAATCATAATTGCTTGGTGGCAGGAGAGTGTTAGATGGTGGTAGTTATCAGGACACATCCTGCACGAGGTTCTACCATCAAAACTACGCAGATATTTAATATTATTTTTACAGTTTTATATAATGCTAGAATAAGTAGTGACATTGTTATATTTTTATTAAAAAAATGACTAACTGTTGAGTTTCTTGCGGCGCTTCTTCTCAGCAGTGGTCTCCTCTTGGGAAGCGCTGGTAGATTTTGACGTGTAAAAGTGCCGCGGCCTACTTACTGAATAAATATCTTTTATCTTTTTATCTTTATCTTAATAAAAAAATCATAATCAATAATCATATTACTTGTGTTTGTGTATAAATCTACGTATTTTAGTCAGTAAGGTATTTATCTAGGTATTTCATCACTTTATCGAAACACCTTTCATTGAACATATCATTTCATCGAATTTCATTTCATTGAAAGCTAATTTCTGCTGAAATCTTATTGTTTTCTGGTTATCTTAAGCATGGGTTACATAGGTTAGGTTAGACCTGTCACCACCAAAAAATTATAACTCCTGCACGTGGAAATGAGCTTCAGATTAAATGAAATTCGATGAAATGATATGTTTGATGAAAGGTGTTTCGTTAAAGTAATATCTACCCATTTATCTATGTGCCATTTGATTTAATTAACCCGAAACGGGGAGTGAACTTGGGATTCTTGCTCTAAATTAAAATAAAATAATGTTTTGTGTTGTAGGTTTGAGAAAAACAGGGCTCTCCATCTTTGGCCAGATGCCTGGGAGACAGTCAAGCAATGCAGATACTGGTGCACAAAGTGAAGGAAACAATTTCAATTTTGCTTTTGGAACAGATAAGAAAAGCAAAGGGGGTATATTCAACATGTTTAACTGAACAAAGTTCAATAAATAACATTTAAGTTTCAGCCACTTTTTTTATATAATGTCCTTTAATAGCTTTGATTTGACTTAAAAGAAGTACCTAGATTATTATTGTTTCGTTAATTTCTTATATTAACATGTACCTTAATTAGTTCAATAAATTTAAGAAGTGGTTACAGTTAGTATTTATTTGCTTTATTGATTATCTTACATTTCTATTGGTGAAGCTGACAGGCTCTCACTGCTATTAACTGTAATAAAATGAATAAAGGAGCAAATACCTCACTGTATTCAATAGCAGAATCGCCTTGCAGTTTTCTACACAAGAGGAATTTAAACACAAATGTCAAACCAAGAAATATAGCACTCCATGATGCCCTATACAGTGAGGCTTTGTGTGAATTTTCTAAATTCATACGTATACAGACAATACAACAGAAATATGCATTCATTGCATCACTTACAAACAAGGGCGCAAATATAGTCCACCAAGCACTACTTACTATACCATCAATCTTTAAGGCTAACAGAACTGAGAATATTGTGATAGTAATCAAGTTTATCCATATCTCAAACACTGTCAGTCCTATCCACTGCACTATTTCAACCAATGTGAAAAACATTTTCACTGTTTATTGGTTGGCTCCAATCATTGCAGTTCTAAATATTCGGATGTGAATAGAAGAAGAGTGTCTTAGTTGAGCACCAAAGTCCAACTCATCAGTCAGTGGTTCCAAATCATCTGCACAAAAAAGTAAAATGGTGATAAATATGTATTTACATACAGTAAGTACATATTTTGTTTTTGATTTGTGTTTTAATTAGCAATGGCAGGCAAGTACGTGTCCGACAGGACATTGTTCAAATAATTGAACTTTTACATACCAACCACATCCACAGTGCCAGTGTTCACTTCTATCTGACATGTGCCGGAGAAGAGTGTCTCAAGCTGAAGTGCCAAGTTGCAGCAGCGCTGTATAGCGGCCCCTAGTCCGTGCAATATTATTTCCTTTTCCCCTTTTGTAAGTAGATCACAACATTTATCAAGTTGGGCCTGAAATATAAAACTTACACTGTACGGTTTCTATCGAAATTTGTCATACGTTGGATTTGATCACCATTATGAGCATCATTATAGATTAGGCACTTACCTTAAAGTTAGTCTTTTTAGTTATAAAAACGACGTTTTCTCCATCGATTGGTCGCACAGGCATTCGTTTTTTAACTGCATAGTTCTTGTTAGGATTCCGTTTATGTTTCTTCTTCGTTTCGTCTTTATTTACGTTTCCATCTGCCATTATATTAACGCCATACGGAGGAAAAATATACTTTCTTACACTAGTAAACCTCACATTCGATCATAGCTCACATTGTCAATTGTCATTTTGACTTTTGATCTGTGCTTTTGACAGCTACCTATGACACTTACCACGTTCCAAATAAAGGTGAATTAAAACCGGCGTGTAATTTTTTTTTGTAAAAATGTTGCAGTATGTTATTTTATTAATAAGCAATTCACAAATTAAGTAAGATATATATAAATGAATCCAACAAAAAAACAAATTTACAGTATTTGTTAATTTCATGGGGTCCCCATACCGTCCCCAAATGCCGGTGAACACCGGCCATGATGATAAGATTTATGAAATTCTCAAGTTCGTTCGGTTGATCGAGGGTCGAGAGTCCGGAGTTTATTTAGATGTGCTAGCCGTGCAGGAAACTAATGGGCCTACCAGACGCATAAGCTTCACCACAGTTTTGCCTGCGCAGGCCGGTTTGCACACGGAACACGGAGCGTGTGGTTGGTAAAACTGTATCACGCGCCAACCCCACAGCGCGGCTTGCGCTCTTTTCGACTTGCTTGAAATTTTGCCTGCGCAAGCCCGGCCTGCGCGTACTTGTCTGTGTGTGTGGTTGGGCGTTCAGTGTTCAGTGTACAGTCGAAGCTCACTCGTCGTTCGATGGGGTCGTTCGCCACTCAAAAATGGCAGATTTGCGTAGGACGTACAATCGCGAATTCACGTCTGAATTAATTAGTTTATATATAAATCTCTACCAGCAATCTGGAAAATTAAATCTAAAGATTATTCCGACCGAAATAAAAAAAAACGATGCCCTTTATATGAGTATGAATTTTTCTATTCAACAGCCATTTTTTTAATCCACTGCATTGTCTTTTTTTTTAATAGCAAACACTTGAAAAATAATAGCATAAAAATATTTCTTCATTGGGAAACATTGTTTCCACGCCAAGGATTTTGAAAAGAATGTGGCTTGCGCGTACTTACCTGTGCCGTGTGGTAAGACACGAAGTGTTCAGTTTTTTCGAGCGAGAAGCTTGCGCAGGCAAAACTGTGGTGAAGCTTGCGCGTGTGGTAGCCGCTTAATGGGCCTACCACACGCGCAAGCTTCACTTCACCACAGTTTTACCTGCGCAAGCCAAAACTGAACACTTCGTGTCTATAGAGTTTTACCAACCACACGCTCCGTGTTCCGTGTACAAACCGGCCTGCGCAGGCAAAACTGTGGTGAAGCTTGTGCGTGTGGTAGGCCCATAACAATCTAACGGCCGCACTCCGAGACGTCAATTAATATTTAAGTTTGATTAAAGTTGCTGCTGTCACTTTCTTTGCTATAGCAATAGAATAAGACGCAGCAACTTTAATCAAACTTTAAAATTAATTAACGTCGTTGAGTGCGGCAGTTACTTGATATTTTTATCATCATATGCCGAAAGACGTACTTAGCTAAAAAAAATCTTAATCTTATCTCTACGCTGGGTACCTAAATGCTAGTGCACACTGCACCGCGCTTTCTTGCTACGAGCTCAATCCTCTTTGCGTTACGCTTCTGAAGATGCTGAGTTGCAACCTCCGTTTACGTATTTTTGACGGGCATTTTAATTTTAAAATCGGAAAAGTTGTTTTTCAATGTCGTAAATTATTTACGAATTTTATAGCTTTTTAATTATTATGTAGCTTTTAGACTACTTCCAAATTATTAATGTCGTAGTTGATAAGTAAACAAATTATTTTTCAAAATGGGTTGTATGTGTTGTTCTTTGGCTTCGTTCGTGTCCATAGTACTCCATGCTTTAGAAAGGTACGTTTTTCCTCCGGCTGATACCCAAGTAGCACAAAAGCTGTATAAGAGCTTATACAGCCATTTCAACTCTAGATTCAGCAATTTAAATGGATGTATAAACTCGTATATAGCTCCTTGGATATAATTAATGCACGCCTTAATCAAATAAGTAAAAGTAGCCTATAAAATACACCTAAAATAATCAAAACGCAATTGCCCAGGTAGACCTTATAAATTGACACTGAATAAAATCCTTGCGCTAGTCTTACTCATTTTGTAGCGTGTAAGCTACCGTGTCGCGTAACCCGTGGTAGGCGCCCGGCGCGATATTCGCCGGACGGCCGTTAGCGGGGGAGAGGGGACGGGAGGTACGACGCCGTCGCTCGCCCCGCGCACAGGCAGTGAGTGAGAGAGCCGCGCGCGCGCTTGATGTTGTTTTGTAATAGTGCTAAAGTTTAGTTAAGTCTCATTATTAAAGACATTTTCATACCTACATGGTTGTCTGTTGTGTTATTGAACCCACCCTGCCACATATTGGCCGCCCAACGTGTCTGGGGTTTGGGTTTTTCGTTTTGAAGGCCGTGGAACCGCGTGGCATGATTTTGTGAAAAAGTGAACTTGCTCGTGTTTGTGAAACTTTTGTGCAGTGACTTACGTGTTGTTAGGTATTTACGTGGTCGTTGAAGTCGTCGTTGTCCCAAATTACAACGATTTACTTTGTTTTTCGATCCACGTGCCGCGCCTCAAGGTCACGTTGCGGCTCGTACCTACCTACCTATACTCGTCGTCACGTTTCACTAACAAGCCAAGATTATGTAGCGTGTAAGCTACCGTGTCGCGTAACCCGTGGTAGGCGCCCGGCGCGATATTCGCCGGACGGCCGTTAGCGGGGGAGAGGGGACGGGAGGTACGACGCCGTCGCTCGCCCCGCGCACAGGCAGTGAGTGAGAGAGCCGCGCGCGCGCTTGATGTTGTTTTGTAATAGTGCTAAAGTTTAGTTAAGAGTCTCATTATTAAAGACATTTTCATACCTACATGGTTGTCTGTTGTGTTATTGAACCCACCCTGCCACAATTTCTTATTTACAGAATCTCCCTGTGTACAGTATGTGCAATGCTAACCTGCTGTTTGCTGTTCACAATAATGTCTGTGCTGATGTTGGGAATCGGAATAGGATACCACTACTGTTTTGTACAGAATTCTGTGGACGCTATGGGTATGTAACCGTCGCAACTATTATTTATTATTCAGAATGAACTACATATAGATATTTTGCGTTGCGCGTCAGTGCATAAGACTAGTGAGAGCAACCGAAATTTAATGCCTTGCCCAAAATAAAGGAAAACGGGTCAAACCTGAGGAGGTTCGGTCCCAAGTTCCGTTCGGTTGTTTTCAAGTTTGGAAAATGTTGCAAACTTTATTTCGAACAGCACCTTAATTTTTTCCAAACCCTTTTTTACCAACCTATATACGTCATACATTGTGAGGTGAAAATAAGACGTTCACACAGAGATGCGACAGGACACGATGTCGATAAGGTAATGCTTGAATAGACCAGTTGTTCTGCGATGCGCAGCGTGGCGTCACAAATTGCATCGCTCCACCGTTCAAGTTTCGGTTGACCCTTACTTACAGTAAAACTTGTAGGATCAGAACATTATTTTTACCACTTAATTTATCTACCTATATAAAAAAGTGACAAAGTTGCCACTGGATTTTTTTGTACATAGGCAGTGGTGGTGGTGGTCCCCATTATATCGGGGAATCCCGCCTCGGGAGTCGGGACTAGATAAACCCATCGACTAATCTGAACAACATTGAGAACACGATCCTCTGATGATTACTATGAATTACAGCAAAGGCCGCCAAGGCTGCCGGCTCCATGCGCTCTGGGCCCGAGACCGGGCCGGTGGGCGGCGGCGTGCTGCGCTCGCTCGACAAGGTGGCCAAGCGCGGCTTCGCGCGCCGCGTGGCCCGCCGCGACGCCGACCCCAGCCCCCCCCTCACTAATCACCACGCTACCGATAACCCTACTCGGCAACTCACCGAACGTCATGAACCTAACCAATTCCCTCCCGAACAAAACACCGTCGACTCTTTCAAAAATATTTCAGACCAAAGTATGCAGAGTCCTACTAATTCCAGGAAGCACCGTGTTGTGCGCCGGGAGGTGAATTCTTATCCTCCACTCTTTAAGGAAAACACCACCGACATTTCAACTCCAAACGTGACGAACTTTTCCCGGCTTAGCGTCACACTCCGCGAGGATAGTCCCTTTTCGCCACTTCCTAACCTAAACATCGATTTATCTTTAAAAAACTTGACAGTCTTTTCCGGTTCTGTTAAGGAAAGCCTCGTGTGGCGTGAGCCCGACCCCATCATTCCACTCTCCGACCAAAACACCACCATTATCTCATTTAATAAAGTCATTTCAAACATTACAAATTTCACCATTTTTGCGTAGTTTCTATTCGTACATCAAACACAAGACTATTGTTAAGAGAAGTTTAATATATTCACTTTAACAATCACATGAGTTTTTATTAAAGCACCCATTAAGGATAAAAAAGGAACAATGATTATTTCTTGAATGATTCCTTTTGCTGAACAAACTTCAAAACAGTCTAACCATCAAGGCTCGGATACTGGTAAAATTTTCAACTCGTTATGTAGGTAGGTAGTACGTACTTACTTGACGCAAAACTATTTCGGTTTCGTTCAAATAAACCGGTTTTTAACTGGCTGGTATTCGAGACGGACGTTCGTTTCTTGTTTCGGGACGAACTTTTGATTGATACAAATCAACAGGTTAAGATAGGTTGAAATTAAAGTTCTTAAAACGTTCACGTACTCAAACCGATACTAACTGGTACTTTTTAAACCGGTTCCGAGCCCTGCTATTAATTATGTTTTGATCACCCTGCAAGAGGTGGACGTTCTCTTATTGGTCTCAAAAACGGTGAGCTAGTTACTGTAAGGTTCTTGGAGCGTCGGAAGCGCCCGATGAGCCTCCGAGCCAGATCTTTCTCGTGCGGCAGCATCTCTGGTGTCGTCGGCGATCTGCACAAACAGAATGTTCTGTATTAGGGCATTACACTACACATTCGCCGCTGCCTAGCCTGCAAATGTACCTATGACATGTTGATACACCAGGTGTGCCACCGCCGAATGTGTTAATGTTGTTCATGCCAGGTCCCAAGTTACCAGATATTATTATACCTAACAATACATACGTTATGTACACAACAATAATTATTACATTGAAATTATTAAGAACAGGCCTGTTACCTATTTAAGTTTAACATGAGCTATCATCATAAAGCGCGTGCTACACGGTTTCAAACCACGGTTTGAAACCGTGTAACCAGTGGTTTGAAGCCAAATTTCGCATGACCTTGCGAAATTTGGTTTGAAACCACTGTCTACATGGTTTCAAACTACCGAGGTCACGCTTAACGTGCACATAAACATTAAGCGGCCAATGAGTAGACGTAAGGATAAACTCAAATCAATATTTAAAACAAATCTAATACGCGCGCACGCCGAGGCAGTCGCCGACCGCATCCGCCCTTCTGATAAAGCCGCTGGAACTCGAGCTGTCAATTCTTCTGACTTTAGTTAAAGAGTGACTATACAGTAGCCAAACAGAGCCGACCGACTGTGCAATGACAGCCGAGCGCTGACCTCCGCGTACGTGAGGAGACGAATGGCTACCGCGGAGTCCGGTCGTCTGCGTCCAGCTGGCGCGGCATGCGCGCTGATCCGAATGGGTTCCAAGCTAAGCAAATATTAATTTTAACTACCAATATAGACGCTCCGAAGCAACCCGACTCGCGCCGGCTGGCGTAAATCGTACATTAAAATAGCTATTACTTATTGCTGGTGACTGTACTTAAATGTTCCCCAGGAAACCTACAATACGAACCTTTCAGTTTCCAAAAGAACGATGGGCCCTTCTGTGGTCTCCATATACACATGTTCCGCAGGTCTATTAGTTTGGTATTCATCTGAGAATAGATTTCAGGTTTATGAGTGGTTAAACGAAGTTGTGAAATTGTATGTTTGTATGGACAGACGAGCGAGCCTTTCACATTATTGTAAGCTATCACTGTTGCTCTTGATTTCCTGTAATGACAGCAGTGCGTTGTCGGCCTTTGCGGCATAAGTCGAACATGTAGGTAAGGGGATAAGGCAGGAGAGGTTCGAGGCATTCGGCATTCTCACACGACAGTGAAACTACCTATTACTTCTCGCTGATGTGGATGGTACTTTGCATTCGTTGTGCAACCGTTAATGGTTACTGTAGCTATTGTTAAGTTTATAAATATATGTATTTTAGTCAGTAGGTAAGATATTTATCTATGGGCCTAGTAGCCTGAAAGTAAATTAATTTGAATTTGAATTCATACCACTTTAAAAGTAAATAACGATAAGTTTACTGATACCGATCGTGGGTTCTTGCGATTTCTCCGCTGCGTCTCTGTTCACTGCGACCATCCGAACGACAGGCCTGGTCTCCACCCCGGACCGACGCAACATCGACGGCAGCGCCTCGGTCGTTGTCCTCGCAGACACTGGCCGCGTAAAGGAATAAAGAAAATATGTTAAGTGTTGATTAAAATTAATAAGGGTTCCTGCTCAATTTATTCTGGCATTCAATGATTAACAACTTGATTTGCTACTTACTTGAGAAAGAAGCCAGTTCTTTTTGCGCATAGTGGTATCCTACTGAAATGCCGTAGATCATCAACGACAAGATAGTAAACATCAGCAGCATCAGTAGGAATGCACAACACGTCCAAGTTAAAACTCTGACAAATCAAGCAATTAAAATTTCCTCTTTTTTTATTTTAACACTTAAAGTACGTTAATTCAAAACATTAAAATTCTTACGCACCTTTCAACACAGAATGTGATAGAACAAAATACAGACTGTAGCAAACCCATGTTTCTTGATTGTATTAGATATAAATATAATTCTGAAAATATACATTTTTAATTTATTATTAATTCATACGAAAACTGGAAAAGAATAAATATGACATGGAGGCGCTTCGAAATTTGTTGGGAACCCAGCAGCGTAAAAGGTATAGACCATTTATACGTAAAAACAAGGAGCAAGCTTTTACATACAGAGGTAGGGACCCACCATTTAGCCAAAACAAGAGTAATAGATAAAATATTGCTGGTATCCGTAAATACTTAACAACTACCAGTAAATAATTGCTAGTAGGTAGTCACTTCACTCTCATCATTTAAAGTAAAACTATAAACCGATTCAAATATCACACAGAAATATCAATAAACAATGATGTGCATTGTCAGTAGACGTAGACAATGTTTAAAATGACGGAGGAGCTCATAGAAGGTTAAATGCGTTTTCGGCCAGTAACAAATTTATCGATGGAATTTTAAAGTACAGTGCGACAAAAAAGTGTAGAAACGGAACTACAAATATTTTTACCGGCAACGCTTAATTAAATTCAGTTTTTATCAAAAATGGCATCTGTATATATGCGGACAATTTTGCCAATGTCGATGTAAGTTTGCCGATGTTCGGTTCTTTAGGTATTGTTCGGTATTTGAGGAGAACTGTGGCGGGCAATTCTTCGAGCGTTTCAACCGCCGCCATTCCCGTAACCGAATTGATGTCGAAATTCCTGTAGCTTTGGAAGCATTTTCAGTTAAATTTTGTAGAAGTCAGGGCACTCTACAAGATAAACGAAAATAACATCCAAAGCTACAGGAATTTCGAAGTTAATGCGGCCACGGGAATGACGGCGGTTGAAACGCTCGAAGAATTAGCCGCGAAAGTGTCAATCGCCTCGCGCTCCGACCACTCCTCCACGCTTCAAAATTAAAAGTGAAAATTGATGTTTAATACATATTAGTCCAGTTGTGGAAAGATAAAGTTATATATTTATTTGGTACCTACATTTATCGAAGTTGAGTTTATTTGAGTAGTGTCAAGGTTGGGGAAGGTAGTCCTTGAGGCAGTGGGCTTAGCACGACAGTGGTGATGCGCATGCGACGCGACACAGAATAGGTTTCTACTCCAGATCTACCGCATGTACAGGATGTATGTATTCATTTGTGCTCAAAATTACCAAGATAATATCTTTTAAGTAGGGATAGTAGGGGTAGGGTAGTGGTTATATTTCACGAAATTAGACTTTATGGTCATAACAATAAGAACTATGAGAAGTGAAAATCACATAGTTAATCAGCGGGTCGTACGTGGGTAATGAAACGAATGAAATTCAGTACAACATTACGACCCGACTAAAGCTATGGACTATACAACGACTTGATTTACGTAAGGTTTGCATGATATGTAATTTGGTATTGTCGAGAGGTGGTGTGAAAATGAATTTATATCTCTGTATATATTGGCCCATGGAACTATTAAGTATTTCATAGTTCCATAGCTTGGCCCCAGCTTGGCTAAAAAGACGTGGTGACGGACAGGTGAATGCCTAAGGCTGGTGCGTATGCTGAGACGCGGGCGACGCAGTTCCACGCAGCGCAGGGCCGAGCAGATTTTGTAATGCATGAACTTCCTTGAAGCTGCGTACGCTGCGGCGAAGGCACGTGTAAGGCAGACATCTGTCTGTCCTGCTCTGCGCCTCGTTGTAGAAAGGGGACAGATTTCTGCTCTGCTCTGCGCTGCGTGGAACTGCGTCGCCTGCGTCTCAGCATACGCCCAGCCTTAGCATGGGCCCAGCCTAATGTTACACGGTTGCGTGAATGTAGGTCCTTGTTTATTATCTTTTTAGGACCTCTCTTAATACCATGGATGCAATGAATGAATATAAGAACATGAACGTAGGCAGTGGGACGAGCCGTCTAGTGAATTGAACTCTAGTCGGTGTAGGTAATTTCTATTAAAGTAAGAGGTTACAGCGACATCACATGAAATGAAAACAAAATCACTTTGATGAGCACTTATTTATTATTCAACAACGTATACAGTACTTTATTATAAAATTACAACAGTCTTATGGATCTTACTCAAAGAAACAACAGTTGTCCATCTTGTTCCCGAACGTTAAGGGTTTGTAAACCTAAATTCTTGGTTTAAAAATGTAATGGGACAAGTCTAGTTTGGACTTGGTGTCAAAACTGCTAAGGTGCAATATATGACTTAAAAAACTCCCACGTATGTAACTAGGGAACAAAAAACACAATATTGGACCAATCCATGTATGACCCTTCTATAGTTTAAAAGACGCACAACCTTAAAAATACCAAATGTACGTTTATCACTTGTATAAATAAATTTCAGCGGTCTTAAATAACGGCTTTGTTTTAATAGATCTGCTGCCTTTTATATGTAGTCTGCAGAATCAGAATTAGCGTGAATTTAAGGGTCTTTTCAGACTCGCAGACATCGTCATGCTTCATGACAGTGCTAGCCGTCTCTAGCGGGGTTTAGGTCGTTTCCAACTGACAATAACTGGGCTGGTGGTCAGTTACTACCTACTTAGTTATTGGTTACGCTGCGTAAATAGAAATAGTGCGTTAGTTTCCTTCCGTGTCACGATGCTCCCTTTCCTCAATGACTAAAACCGAGAGCGGACTCTTGAAAACCCTACATGCGTATGTAGAAGTGACTAATTTGAAAACAAATGGACTTTTTATCGATCCCTCTGATGGTCGTCTTTATCTAAAAAAACACTTCCAGATATTTTTTCGGAATAGGGTTTCAAACACCCGGCTCTTCTCTAACAACTTCAAACATAATCAAATAACTCTTAATATATTTTTTAATATCAAAACATATCATTGTACAAAATTGTAAATAAATATGACGATGCATGTTTTAATTAATAAACTGTGTGCACAGATCACACCGTGTTTTCCAGCATACCGATATGAACCTTGATATAGTACATGGCATGGCATGGCATAGTTCCATATCGGTATGCTTGATCAGACACATACATATTATACATATGAAATTCCCAAAAAATAAATACGAGTTAACTATTAATACACCTATTCTAAAATATACATAGTTATACACAATTCATGAACACCTTTTAATTCGTAATGCAATGAAAAGTACAAATATAACTTACTTTCTTTAATAAATGTGTATAATCACGATCAGTCTATTTCTTGTAAAGTTTTATTAAAATAATAAAATAAAGTTATACAGGAAAATAAATATAAATAGTAACAAAAATAAATGACTTAATAGAAACCGTCGTTAATTGTTTTTTTTTATGTCGCTTTTATAATTACATTCCTATATTTTTTTTAAGGACGTTTCCTCAAAGAGGCTAATCAGGAGTGTTGTAGTAAGATTCTTTTTTAATGTTGGGATCCACTTGAGTGCTCATATTTTAAACAATGGTATTGCTTCTATTGTGAACTCCAACCGCAAATTATCAGTGCGAAATGAAACGAAAAAAAAAATAACGAAAGAATTAATTTGAATAGTGACTTTGCCGCCTAAGCTAGAAGATACAAATAGTAAAGACGGCACAAAAATCTATACTGTATCACACTGTAGCTGACACCAACAGACTATCTGGGTATTATACCGGTCTCAATATCAAAAAGTATTGTAGTGAATGTGCTGTAATTTTAATTTATACCTTCTAGTTTAGGTGGTAAAGTCGCTATTCAAAAGAGTTATTTTGTTATTTATTTTGTTTTATTTTGCACTGATCATTTGCGGTTGGAGTTTACAATAGAAACAATACCATTGTTTAAAAGGTAAGTTCTCAAGTGGACATCATTTCATAAAATTCCGACATTTTATAAAATTCCTACTATAACATCTATTCTGTAAAAAAAACGAGATATAATTGGTTCGAGATTAATATCACTAAGAATACGTCACGATAAACTATAGAACAAATATTTCGCTAAATTAAAATTATACAAGTCAGACAAGTAAATACATCGCCTATTTATTATAACAACAATAATTGATTTTATTATGAAGGCCCCTCTGTTTCACTCGAGACGTGTTTATTTTTAAATTAGTCTCCCTCTTGTTAATTACGTAAGAAAGTCAAAATATACTCGAATTCTGGAGGGTCGTTTTAAAAAAAAATTACATAGTTAAAACAAAATCACGATCGCGTCGTTTGTGTAACGAAAGTTAGTCATACAAACTATATGGGTAGCTATCGTTCGTTACACAAAGGAATCACTTAAGTTTATTAAAGCCCCTAACTATGTAATTTTTTTTTGAAAACGACCCTGGAGTTCTTTTTCAGAGCAGCGTGGTGGTGTTAGGCGTTTTCGCGTTTTCACGGCCGGTATCGCAACTCTAGTCAACTGTTTCGGTTAGATTATGTCTAGGCAGAACGGCAATCTCCCCAAGAATGTGTGAAGTACCTCGTCCCCATCAGTTCTGGTGCAGCATGTCCCAGAGCGGCAGCGCGGCGAGCGCGGCGCGCAGCTCGTGCGCCAGCTGCGCCGCCAGCGCGGGCGCCGCGTGCGCGGCCGCCGCCCCGCGCGCCCACGCCGCCGCGCGCGCCGACCCGCTCAGCGGCCCCAGCCCCGTCACGTGCAGGTCCATGCCGCTGCAAGTCACACGGTATACACGGTTATTGGTTATTGCATACATTCCCGTTAAGAGTTTATAGTAGAGGTCAACTGCAGTCATTTTGACCCTATAATGCATTATGCAAAAGTGAACCATTTTCGAGATAATTCTCTTTTAAGTTAGTCAGATAAGTTTAAAAGTAACACTTAAAGAGAATTATCTCGAAAGTGGTGCACTTTTGCAACATGCATTTTAAGGTCAAATTGATTGCAAATGACCTCTACACCTGTTAACGGGAATATATGCAATAAACAATAACCCTGTATACTCAAACGATTTTATCACACACATTTTGTATTCAGGCAACGCGTTCGAACCGCCCATCCTGTGTTACGAGAAAATTAATATGTAAAAATGTCGAGGAATCATCTTAGGACCTTTGCTCGACTTCTACTTTTGACCTACTTAAGGTTGAAGGTGACACGCTGCTAGCGGCACTCACTCCAGGTGACGCGCTGCTAGCGGCAGTCACTCCGGGTGACACGCTGCCAGCGGCACTCACTCCAGGTGACGCGCCGCTAGTGACACTCACTCCAGGTGCCGCACTGCTAGTGACACTTCCTTCAGGCGGGTGACACGCTGCTAGCGACAGTCACTCCAGGTAACGCGCTGTTAGTGGCACTTACTTTAGGCAGGTTTCAACGCTGCTTGCGACATTCACACCAGGGGACACCCTGCTAGCGACACTCACTCAAGGTGACACCCCGCTAGTGACACTTACTCCAGGCGGGTGACGCGCAGGTCGTCCAGCTGCGCGTAGGGCTCCCAGCGCGCGAGCCCGACGCTCAGCGCGAGCCGCAGCACGCAGCGCCCGAACGCCGCCGCGAGCCGCCCGCTGCACGCCGCGTCCAGCGCCTTGATGCGGTATTCGTCGTAGCCGATCTGAACAACAACAATGTAACATTCGTGAGATAATATAAGACAATATCTATTAAACTTCCGATCAAATTGGGACGCCTATTTTCGGAGCTCGTAAATCATAAATGGCCCAACGGCTTCATCACTTCAAGAAGAAAGCAGCCTATTTGCAAGAAAGTAGAGTTTACTCTGTGACGTTTCTGCCAGCACTGGGCTGGCGCTGGATTTGCCGAAAACACGGTTCCAGTTGCAGATCCACTGCATTCCAGTCCTGCTTAGAGTAATCCTGCGCTGATTCAGATCGCTGGACTGGAGTGCTTCTGGAATAATGTGAACCGGGCAGAATATAGGGAGGTACCTGAAAGTCCTTGATGGCGAGGGTGACACTGAAGCTGGTCCGCATAGGGTCGCGGCGCGCAGTGCTCACGTCGTTGACGCGGTTGATCGTCGCGAGGTTCTTCACCCAGCCCGCGTCCGTCTCGAACTTGCCGATGAACGATATCGAGCCTATCTGCGAAACCACGAGTCACATCAATAGAGAATCCAATTGCTATCGGAATAATACAGTTATCGAGTTATTACCCAGAGTGTTAGGCATCAGGAGCATTAATGTCACGTATCCAGAAATTGTGTGAGTGACGCGTCAAAGATGACATCATTCTATGACTTGACGTTTATTTTGAGGTGTTTTGAGACGAGAATCACATTCAATATCAGAGTATTATTACAGTCCTACGATCTTTAGTAATATGCCCGTCTTCTGCTTTATAAATACGACTCTAACCAGGCCCAGCGCACTCCGCACTTTAGGCGCGATGCTGCAAGTACATCGGCTTGCGCCTACGGGTGTGACTTGTTTGGGCAGGGTGCGCGCGAATAAATACAAATTATGCGATAGCATGGGAAGCCCAGAGTAGGGTACCTAAATGTAGATTTGTAAGGAAGAGCGCCTTCTGTACCGTATTACATATTCTGCCCTGCAGTGTTACCTTGTGCAAGAAGGTGGCGTGCAGCGGCGGCAGGTCCAGCAGCTCGCGGCGCGACTGCAGCAGCGTGCGCCGCATGTTGATGAGCACCACGTCGATCACCTTGTTGCCGCTCGCCGCCAGCGCGCGACCCATCGCACTGGGAATGGGAATAATACGTGCAATAGCCATGGCAACATGGTTGTGAATTACAAACTACTCGTCGTGCCAAAAGTATATTCTGTGTCAATCCAAATTGATAATTATGAAAGTAAACAAACCGATTTTATAAAGTGTGCGTGTGTGTGCGCGCGTGCATGCGTGCGTGCGTGTGCGTATGTGTGTGCAAGTGTGAAGTGGTTCTAAATGTCTATTGGCTGATGCAAATAAACCGGGTTAAGGCCCGAAAAGTTACCTGTACGCTTCGAGCAGGCTGGGGTTGCAGCACATGACCTCGGACACACTGATGGACTGGCGCAGCACGCGCGCCAGGTGGCGCTGTAAGCGCTGTCGCAGCAGCGCGAACAGCGGCAGCGACACAGCCGCTGACAGCGGCAGGTCATCTACAACCAACCGGTGCATGGCGGCACTTATTACCCCCGAAAAACGGCTATTGCGGTAGAAGAATTTTTGCGGTAGAAGATATTTTGGTAGTTCTAGTGAAAATGACACTTTTACAGCTCAAATATTTATAAACGGCCCCCCAGATCTAAAGATTGGTACATACAACTTCTAATAGTTTTTTAACAGCTATCCAACGAACCGCACTGGATGATGTAAAGCAAAATAAATAATTCCATCATTGATTTACATGTATGGAATGCCTACCCTACCCCGAAAAAAATTTTTTTTCCCATTTTACACTAGCACGAGTATTTTGTTACCTTGGAAACAATATTTTTTTTTAGAAACGAAAGTATCCAACCTAATTCTCTTATTACTCATGTGTTTAAGTAATATTCAAGTTTGGAATTTAAATGGTAAGTAAGTAGATAGTTATGGCCTTCAGAACGGCAATGTATTCATTTACCTTCGGATGTTATCACTTCAAAAGACGCTCCACGTGTTATCACTCCTACCCATACTTAACTACAGCAAATAAAACTCGTTGACATACTTACTCAAGGCATTCCCCGTTCGACATAACATAACTATAGTTTGGCTTAAAGGTTAATATAGTTAATAGGTTAACATAACATAACCCGGGCCGAATGGCCGTTTCTTGATGAGAATGTTCAGAAGTATAAAATCAATTGATCGAGTACTTACTGTAAAAAGTAATGATTTAGGCACTTTCCCAGAGATAATCGATAAAAAATAAAACTACCTGAGCAAAATTGCGGGCCAAACCTAGTATCACAGTCTATATAAATCCTTCCCTACAGTCTTCCAACGGACACGTCTAAACAGAGCAATCGTGCGGGGTGAGAGCTGGGCGGTAGCGAGCCCAAGCTGCCATGCACTCGCTTGGGACATGCTGGTCAGGAGTGGCGCATTTTAGTGACGCATCTTATTAAGTGTTTCGTTAGAGTTATAATGGTTCATATTACTTGTGCTGTGAGAGACTGTATGTTATTACTGGTACCCTACATATAAGTACTACTTACCACTAAACAAATATATTATGGATATGGAAATAAATAAATAAATGTGACAACCCTGGCGGCAATAACGAAAGGCGGCATTTCGCGAGACTTCAAAGGCACTGTAACTTTGTATGCTGTGCTAGTATTATAAAAAGTCGTAGAAAAATTATGCAGCGATATAATTAGCTGTTATACTTGGCTCTAGCTCTTATCATTGTGACAGATATATAATGAAATAAGTTTTTTTCCCACCACGGCAAAAGATAAAAAGACAAAATATATTTATTTAGTAAGTAGGCCGCACGGCACATTTAAGGCGTCAGTTGGTAGCCGACTGCACGCAGCAGCAGCAGACGACGTGTCGTCGCGACACTACTGGTTTCTATGTATTTGTATGAAATTCTCTCCGTAGCTAGCGACACGTCGCTTTCATAGAAACACATAGAAACCAGTAATGTCGCGGCGACACGTCGTCTGCTGCTGCTGCGTGGAGTCGGCTACCAACTGACACCTTTACACGTCAAAATCTACCAGCAGCTAAAAGCCGCCCTTTGCTGGGCAAAACAAATACACGGTTTACCTTTGAATCACCGACACTCATTTCATAGAATATTTTACTTCGCCGAAATTTCATTTCATCGATAGGCATTTCCTCGTGCAGGATCTATAATTTTTTGGTGGTCATAGGTCTACATAACCAAACCTACGTAACCCATACTTAATATAACCTGAAAACAATAAGGTTTCAGCAGAAATTACCTTTCGATAAAAATGAAATTCGGTGAAACGACACATTCGATTAAATGAGTGTCTGCAAAACGAGGAGGGCCCCCCAAATACACACCTATGTGCTTGGCGAGTTGTTCCGTGGTGACGAACTCGTAGCCCCCATTCTTTTGAGGCGAAGGCCACGACAACTGCAACAAAAAAGTCACTTGCTTTCTCTAAAGAAAAACTACGGCGCTCGCCGCTTTCTGATTTCATTACACTATAGTGTTCCTTTTCTAAATATTTTTTATTTAAGAATTCGTTTGTGTAGTATAAGAAGGCACGCGACAAGTCAATGTATGTATAACTTCTATCTCAATTTTTTATTTCAGTGCATATATGACCGGTTCTGTTAGATCTATCTACATAATAACTAACTAGTACAGTACCTATACATCTTTATAAACCAAACCAAATTATTCACACTGGCTCTTACTCGCAAATTCATCCACTAGTCAGTTAATCGCTATGCCGGTGGGAACTGCAACATTTCCCATGATAAAAAGTATTCTTTGTTGTATACAGTTTTTCAAGTATTGTCATCCCTTTCCTTTCCTCCCTCTTATCGGCTGGTCACACAAACATGCAAAGTCAGTACCCATTACATTAATTGATTATTTAATTGTCACTTCAACTAAGGAAAGTGACGCATGTCTTTTTCAGACCAAAAACTCAAAACACAAACTCATCTCAGACCATATACGAATAAGTATAGCCAATAAATACTGCTATCCGCACAATGTTGCAAAAATATGTATACAATACAACAACTTTAATGTCGTAGCGATAAGGTAACAGGGCGATAGCCAAAACAACCTTCGGGTTTGTACTTCTCTCTCCCTCGCTCTCATACGCTCTTGTGTAAGTCTACCCGAACCCAAACTCAAAATACTTTTTAAGAGCTATCGCACTGTATTCATATTTTTAAGGGTTTGTGGAGTATACATATTGGTGCATTTGACTGTAATCACAGAATGGTTTCCGACTTTCCTCCCGATGTTCCTTACCTTCACAAGTACTTCGTCGTGCGTGAAATCGATCCCGGGGTTGATGTACGAGAACGCGTCGTCGTCCACTATCAGCCCCAGGCTCACGTCTGCCGTCACATTCGATAATGATATGCTATAAATAAATAATTAATCACCTATTGACTCTGGTCATAAATATTTGTAATGTAATCATTACAAATGGTGGCACTTCACTTAACTATTATTTGTCAAACATTTTCGTTGCATCTCTTTCATTTGGTATGTCAAATGAGAGAGATGCAAGATCTATATTTGACGAACACAGCATAATTTAGTGCCACCATTTAGTATAAGTTTTAGCCACATCATTGTTTTAATGAATTACCTGATCCTAATAAGATTGCACAGACCTATAAAAATAAGATATTATTGAAAAAGGCTAATTTATTAAGAAATTAAAATAATATAACTACTGAAATATAGTATATTGATGTTGAAACAAAAGTATAAAGCCCCACATATACAAATGTCCAAATGTGTGTCACGCCTGGAGACATCGCACAACACATGGTAAAAAATCACATAACTCACACTCATGCAATGCTATTTGCTATTTTGGAGGGCCCAGAAAAACTGGCTAACCTGTGTCTGTGTTATGTAAGTTGCAAAGATTTTTACATTATAAATGTGAAAGTTTGTTTGTTAGTCCCGTCTCCATGTTACAACGCCTTAGCCAATCAATGTACATTTTAGTACAGGGATCGATCAAGGCCCTGATATGGACATATGGGAAACCCGAAAAATAGGACAGATTCTAAAGGAATGACCTTTATAGGTTGTAGTGGGCTAGTTTTCCGCGACTCAGCACCTATTTTTCGTGGAATACCCTTATACAACTTCTGTGAAGATGGAGTCACGGAAAAAAGCTAGCTGACCATATTTTTCCACATATGGGGAGGTTTTTATATTCCTGGTATAACTAATAATACCTATAAAAGAAAAACCATACTTACACAACATGTCCTTCTGACAAGACTGGGATGAGGTTGTACAGGTTTTCATTAAATGCACTGTACAGGCCCCTGACAACAACTTCTCCGAGTGAGCAGCGCAGACTGAGCATCATTGACTTCAGGTCCAATGATACACCCTGCATATGAAATGTTGGCGATTTCATCAACTCTAGTGCTGTTAAATTACTGCAAAATTATATACTTAGTTATTGATATAAATACAAAAATAAAAAAAATATAGTTTTTTTTAAACTACTATAGACTTACACTTGTGTGTTTTTGGCAAAGTAAGATGTATCTTCTAATGTGTCCTGAATAATCTGTTCTCCATTTTTAGACTGCTGTATCGCAACATTTGTAAAACTCTAAAACACAATAAAAAAGCTTTGGGTCAACATTTTATACAGTTAAAATAATTAAAAAAAATAATCTGGCTCCTATATCAGATCAGAGACAGCATATTCCATCTAAGTTACACGTATGCACAAATTCTGCTCGGGTGAATGCCAGAAAGTTGTTAAAATGTAACTTGTAAGATTCGATAACAGGTAGGGACAAGAAGGTACGTACAATACAATACAAGCTTGTTACGGGCGGGCTAATAGTAAGGTAATTTAAAATAAGAAGAAAACTTTATTAACAGCGCTTCTTATAGCTGGGGCAAGTAAGTAATTATTAATATTATTAATATGTTTATTATATTTACCCTTTTGATGATATCCTGCAGATTGGGTTGAACTTTTGTCAAAAGATCGTCAAGTTCCTTTGCGATATCCACTGTTTCTTCTTCAGCCATTTTGTATAATACATTCCCTAATTTTTCAAGTCATACAAGATTTGTTATTAAAAATTTTGAAAAGTACTTTTTTCACTGAACATTTAGTAACATATTGTCGCACGTTCGCCTGATACTTTACCTGCTTTGACAGTAACTTGTTGTGTTGTCAAATGGTTGTCAATGTCAGCTGTCTGGCTGTCTGTCATCGCCACGATTACGTTCCGTTCTCAGGTTCCGTTATTATTTAATCGGCAAGGAAACAAGATATGGCACCGTGTCCCCTTGTTTTGCAGACACTCATTTCATCAAATGTGTTGTTTCAGCGAATTTCATTTCATCGAAAGCTAACTTCTGCAGAAAACCTTTTGTTTTCAGGTTATCTTAAGCATGGGTTACGTATATAGGTAAGGTTACGTTCACGGGCTATTTGTATTAAGCGACATTTTTGGAACTTTACAGGAGAGCATTTCAGTTTCATTTTCCGGAAAAAAATCATAATAAAAAACATATCAATATTTTTACAAAAAAGTGGCCTATGTTGTTTTCCTTTACAAAATCCGCGCAATTTAGTGTAGTTTTCATTTTTTTTAATTGGTTTTTACCAGAAATAATGGTCGCTTGATACAAAATGACCTCGAATCACTTTTATTTACAAACAGGCTAAATGATTTAAGCGCCATAAACAGAACATTTTAGGGTTCAGGAAAAAGGATTTAAGCGACACTCAAGCATTGTTTTAGTGTAAGACTAAATGTATTAACAACCATCGCGATATTAAAATAAAATCAGGCTAATCAGCTTAAGCACCTGAAGAATCGTAAAGTAGATGCAGATCAAGATGATTTATGTAGCACTTTACACTAAAAGTGAATGGGGATTGAAGATCAAAATGTTTTAGGTGTCTATGCGTATAAAAATTAGATTTAAGATAACTTAATTAAGCGACATTAACAGGTGTAGGTAAATGTTTAAGCGACATCAGGAATGGATTTCAGATGCAGGCATAACGATTCAAACGCCCTGCGTTACGTAATTTATGCCAGGAAAAACAGCTTAAGTCAAAATCACAAAGTATTTTGTCTGTATGAAGTCCATCTTTTCTAAAATTGTATAAAATTTGTGTCGCATCAATCAAATCAGATTCAAACTAGACCTAGAAATTTACAGATGTTTCAAGCGACAAAAAAATGCTCAGATCGCCACGAAATGACGCAGAAAAATATGGCGATTCCGAATATGTATATAACTCAATATCGGCCAGGATGTCGCTTAATACAAATAGCCCGTGAACCCTCGATTCAAATAATAACGTACCTATAGGTCTAGCAGAATCTCATGCCAAAAAAGCATAATTAAAATGCATGGACAGGTGGAATTACAATATTTTCAAGTGGCAACCACCACCATCACATTACGCATCAGGATGTTGACCGAAAATTGGATCATATTGCCAATTTCATTCCAAACAGCGCCCTAATTGTTTCCAAACCCTTAATTGCCAACTTATACTTGATTTACCACTTATTAAATAAAAGTATTATTATGTAATGGCTTTTCCCACGACTCTGACCGCATGGAAGACGTTTACCTATCGTTATTTCTTTCGGAATTATCCAATTTTCCAAGGAAGATAGATTGTATCCTGAGGAGGGACATAGGACAGTCTGAATGGTCTGAGTCCATCCTGTCGTCAATAAAATTAAATTAACAAGCTGAACCAAGCCCTAGTATGTCCCTTAGAGTAATTTTACCACTTCACGAAACATCCCCCGTATTATGGTAGTCTTTATCGCGGTGGATAAATGTGGATAAAGCATCCGTCCCTCTCGCACTTAGGTACTGGTCGGGTAGTGACCCGTGTTTAATCCACGTTTGTCTCGGCGATAAACACGACCATAATAAGTAGGCCCGCAACACGCGGTACGAAGGCGCTAGGGGCGCGTAGTATAAATAAATAACAAAATTAATTCAAGTATATAAATAATTAAGTAAATTATATATGGGGGGGATAATACCATAACTCATATTAAGTATACTTAAGCCACAATATTATACTAACCTGGTGGCCTGGCCAAGATGCATTGCGCTAATTTAATGATTTTCGAACGAAATGTAGATATGGAATTAACATAAGCTGCTGACGTGATTGATCGTCAGCTTATGTCAATCCTATACATTTTCTTTGATTTCGAAAATCGTTAAGGTAGCGTAATGCGTCTTGGCTAGGCCCCCAGTTTGTAAAAAACTAGAGATGTCCGGCTTTTCTTCCACCTTTCTTCTTCAGCCTGGTCAAGGAAAATCTTTCTTTTACGTTGAGTAACATGGTTTCTTTCTGTTTAGAACCAGGTTTTGCAGGAAATTCTAATTCGACACTCTCATTCTTAGAAACAATATATGTTGGAGCTTTAGGATCGAACGGTTTCCGGTTTTCCTCAGATAATTGTGGTGGTTCAAAGTCTGATGGTCCTGGTAGTGGTGGGTTTATAGCTTCATCGTCTGATGGTCCTGGTTGTGGTGGGTTTATAGCTTCATCGTCTGATGGTCTTGGTGTTGGTGGGTTTTTATCTAAATCATCTGATGGTCCTGGTTGTGGTGGGTTTATAGCTTTATCGTCTGATGGTCCTGGTTGTGGTGGGTTTTTAGCTTCATCATCTAATGGTCCTGGTTGTGGTGGGTTTTTAGCTTCATCGTCTGATGGTCCTGGTTGTGGTGGGTTTATAGCTTCATCGTCTGATGGTCTTGGTGTTGGTGGGTTTTTATCTTCATCATCTAATGGTCCTGGTTGTGGTGGGTTTTTAGCTTCATCATCTGATGGTCCTGGTTGTGGTGGGTTTATAGCTTCATCGTCTGATGGTCCTGGTTTTGGTGGGTTTATAGCTTCATCGTCTGATGGTCCTGGTTGTGGTGGGTGTTTAGCTTCATCATCTGATGGTCCTGGTTGTGGTGGGTTTTTAGCTTCATCGTCTGACGGTTGAGGGTTATATTTAGGTTCATCATATGATGGTTCATATTCAGCTTCACCGTCTGGTGGTCCTGGTCGTGGTGGCTTAGATTCAAAATCTGACGGTATTGGTGGATTTTTAGGGTCCCGGGGCCTCTCACCTGATGATCCATCTAGGTAAATTGGTGCTTGTTCAGCAGTTGATTTCTTTCCATCCTGGTTCGATTTAGCTGCCTCGGCTTCGGCGGTATAAGGCCGATCTGTCCGTGGAGCCTTCGTCGTTTTTGGATACCACGGTGTCGACCTCTCATCATCTTCGAAGGAATCGAATTCGTCGCTGTCTATATTTTTATACATAGGGTCGTCTTTTCCAATAAAAGATGGTCCTGTTTAACAAAATTTTAGTAGTTTAATATAATTTTAGTAGTTTAATATGACACATTTAAAACGGTTATAAGTGTTGGCGTCACAGACTGACAGTGTGCCGGCCAACATTGGTCTATTAGTTCACCGTATTACAACAAACTATCAGTTTCGTACGATTTCATAGGTACATTCTCTTCTTAGAGTTGGGTCGCAGACTTGAGACTGCCAGCGAACTGTTAGTCTGTATTGCCCTTTAGAGAAAGATACACTTACGACATTTAGTCAGACTTCCGAGAGTTCCTATGTAGTGTATTAATGAGGTACTCATAATCGAGACAACGTGATGTTCTAGAAGATGCTTGAAGTTTGCTATAAGCCTATTGGCTGGCCCTTCTATTGTCAACGACTGTGGTCTGTAAACAAGAAACAATATAACAGAAGGACATACAATTTCGTCTTCACTTCTTATGTTTACTCGAAAAATGTAAGCCTAACAGGTGGACTGAAATAAAACTTTTGGTCTCTAGGGATAAAGAAAAGGAGGAGGTTCTCAATTTGCTGTTGTGTGTATGTCACGCGATATCTTCGGCAATTGTGGAGCGATATTTATAATTATTTTTAAATGGATAGGTGGTATCACAAGGATAATTTAATTTATTTTTAAATGGATAGGCGGTATCACAAAGATGGTTTCATTTATTTTTAAATGGATAGGCGGTATCACAAGGATGGTTTTATTTATTTTTAAATGGATAGGCGCTATAACAAGGATGGTTTCATTTATTTTTAAATGGATAGGTGGTATCACAAGGATGGTTTTATTCATTTTTAAATGGATAGGCGCTATAACAAGGATGGTTTCATTTATTTTTAAATGGATAGGCGGTATCACAAGGATGGTTTTATTTATTTTTAAATGGATAGGCGCTATAACAAGGATGGTTTCATTTATTTTTAAATGGATAGGCGGTATCACAAGGATGGTTTCATTTCTTTTTAAATGGATAGGTGGTATAACGAGGATGGTTTTATTTATTTTTAAATGGATAGGCGCTTTAACAAGGATGGTTTCATTTATTTTTAAATGTATAGGCGCTATAACAAGGATGGTTTCATTTATTTTTAAATGGATAGGCGGTATAACAAGGATGGTTTAATTTATTTTTAAATGGATAGGCGGTATCAGAAGGATGGTTTCATTTATTTTCGTCAAGATTTGATTGTGGTATCCATGGAATTTCAACGTAGGTAGATCATTAATAATTTTGAGTTGATTAATTGTACATGTTTTTAAACATTTAATTATCCAAGGATAAATGATTAATGACTTTTGTATACAAATACCTATGGAGTTATATTAGTAATCCTTGACTTAGTTAATGGTGGTCACGCGTTTGTTTGGGTTCTAGGCGACGACAGATAGATGGATAGACACACACTGGAACTGGACTCTGCCAAGAACTGCTTCTTACTAGTACTGGAAGATCAGCTCTAACGCGTTTCCCGAGCAGCGAGCCTGCCGGACGCGGTGTCAGCCACAGCGAACTGGAGAGCTAAAGTGAGAACTGGTCGGGGTCTGCTAACTCACTTGGCTTCTTGCCAGTACTCGAAGTTCAGCTCAAGCGCGTTTTTGTCACGGGCGGCGAGCAGCATCAGGCGCGCCGCCAGCTCGTCGCCGTTCAGCACCAGCAGGCCGGCGAGCGGCGGGGTACCCACGGTCTTCGTAGTCGCGCCGTATTTGTATTCCACCTGCAGCAGTGAAAATAAACCTGTCAAGTGCGCGGTGGACGGCGAAGACTCCGTACAGAAGATAAGTGGAGCTTTGGATATAACCGCGACTCATTTTGATGTTTAGCAGTAGACGAACAGTTGGTATATTTTCAGGTTTCTAGTGTATCTCAAATTTGTAGGAAATTAATCAATAGATGTGTGTATGGTCTCTTCTAAACCTTATAAAGAAAATATACTTATCTTGAAATGTTTTGTATAATTTATATTAATATACATAATAGCTGACGGTGACGCGCTTTAGAGAACAGCACCCTTGATATTTAATCATGGTAGAGCAATGATCTTTTAATTAATGCATACCTTCAGGTTGCTGAAGCCGACCACCGTGGCCAAGTCGGCGAGCTGGTCGTCCACGAAGCCGGTAGTGACGGAGCGCCGGTACATGCTGTCCAGGCCGCGGATCACACCATCCCTCAGTTTTATCTCCTAAACAATCATAACGTATACTACGTGCTTGCTTACTAAGTCTATGCAGAGCCTTATTTTACATTGCATAAGAATATGGGTAAAAACAAAGTGGAATCTAAGTGGTCCCATAATTCAGAGTAAATATTACAGCTTCATAGATTCTGAAACTTACTTGGTATCTACTCGTAGTTCTCAATCACGCATCACGTAACAATTTACTGAATTGCACCATAGTTTATATTACTCGCATCAACATTTGACATAAATCCATACTTTCTAACAATTATTACTTGTTTTACATTCAGCAACTTTGACCTTGGTAGTAAAAAAATGCTACACACGGCGAAGCTTTTTTCAGCTACAGCATTTCCCCTGAGCTTACCAAACCGTTGACAGCGAACAGCGAAAAGCGGGGTATCTTGATGCTGGATGCATTTAGCTGCCGCAGCCTCCAGCGCGCCAGCGCCAGCACTTTGTCAGCGAACCGGTTAAGCTGAATCGTCTTTTCATTGTCATACTCCCTGAAAAACATTAACGTTTAATTCAACAGGACACGAGTAAAACTTACCAATACATTTCGCGGCCTCTATACATACCTAGTACATTTAACGAGTAGGGTTATCTTATCTTATTTTAGTTTATGGGCCATTTTGGATACATTTCGTCTCCGTAGAATCTTTTGCGCAATTTTCACTCTTACATATTCAGTTAGGCAAGGGTTTCCTCATCAATATCTTTCCACTGAAAGCAGGCGTATCGGGTAGTGTAGTTAAGTTAGAGAAACTTGTTGGTACACGGCGGCTAATGAAGGTCGAACATGGAATCTTGCGATCCCGAAAAGACACCTCAAACTACTAGGCCAACGACCGTCTAAGGAAGCTTTGTGGTGGGGCGCGCCTATGCGGAATAAAAACACAACAGTACAGACGGTCAAATATGTGAACTGCCACCCTAAGATTTAATTCTGTTGGCGCGTCATATATTGTTAGGTCGATAAGATGCGTCTGTCATTCTTGAGGGTCAGATTCATCAACTTTCATAGGAAATTGTGCCATAATTAAAAAACAACTTATTTGACCGACTGTACGTTCATCGTGGTCTTAACTTACTGAACTTTGGCGTTCGTTTTGGCCCCGCCTAAACCAAAGAAGATGAGGAAATCGTTGAAGTAGTCCTTTAGCCACCGGTCCAGGTCGTTCCGCAGCCTGAGCAGGTATTCCTCTGGACGACCACATTTTTATTATTCAGAAAAATCTATAAAGTACTCCCAACCACTTATTATATTGCCTAAAACGGCTCCCTATGTTTTCCCATAACGTTTGAAATACTAATGGCACTTGCCATAACGTTCGTGGTAATAATAATCGTTTATCTTAATGATTATTTGACATAATGTTTGTCGAACTATTTTCTCTTGACATAATGTTTTTATTCCTAATAATCTTTTGTCCTAATGATAACTTGCTATATACCTATTGCTCGCAGTTCCATAAAGCCGAGTTTCTGCCAGAATCCTATAACATGCCAGCAGATCGGTGCCGTAAATTGTCGCAGTTCAACCTAAGCCTCCTTATCGCTACGTTCGTCGTCGTACCTAACTTTTAGGGTTTCAAAAATGATGACTACCGAAATTATGACTAAAACGTGTTAGGACAAACGATACATTACGGGAATAAAACATTATGGGTACTAAGCATTATGGCTCCTTTATGACAAAAGTGTTATGGCAAAAATTCCTTTAGGACAAACGACGTTATGGGAAAAGAAGGAACACCGGCTAAAATACTAGTGTGCAGAAGTATGTCACAAGAGGTCTAGAATTATTTGGGCCCCAAGCAAACAAACTAGTTTTGCCCACAGACGGATATGAGTACCTACGGGAACTGTAATTTCCAAGGATAAAATGTAGCCAATGTTGCTCTCTGACCCTCCAGTTAACCCTCCAATAAAAAAAACCGCGTCGAGCCGATGCTTGATAGATCAAAACAAACTAACCATTTATAATATTAGTAAAGTAAGCTGACTCAAATAGTAAAATCAAACGTTCGCCGTGAACTTTGTTTAACTCACTCAGGTGCTCGTCCCCAAGTCTTATTGGGGACGTGTTGTTTTCTCCAACATACTGAAACGTTAAAATATAACAGGGTTAGGTACTTCTGTCCCGTTCCTATATTCAAACCGCGGATAGATAAGGTTAGTTATCAAAATTTGACACATGTTGTACGTGGCAAATGTCAAATTTTAACACGAGGTATCCTTATCTATCTGCGGTCTGAATATAGGAACGGGACATTAATCAGGTAAGGTTCAATGAACTCGGTGCCTTGCGAATTCAAATTACCTAATCTTAGTCGACGCTCTTTAAGGTGGCGACTGACTTGTAACATTTCGGTGTAATGTACATGTACAATGTACACTTTCTGCCGCACTCAGAGACGTCAATTAAGTTTTAAGTGTCATTAAAGTTGCTGCGTCTTATTCTATTGCTATAGCAAAGACAGTGACAGCAGCTACTTTAATGAAACTTAAAACTCAATTGACGACTCTGAGTGCGGCAGTTTCAGTCCTTATTTAGACGCACCCATTAGATAGGTAAGTATAGAACCGCGAGTGATGCATATTGAGGTGGCGTTGGAGCTTTCCTACTAACCTAATAACACAATGATTACTCTTTTTACTACATACTGCACTAAACAAACGTCAATTATACCTAACTTTAAAAGTTATACTTTCTAAAAAGGTATTCGTACAGTATAATTATAAATTGGGCTATTGTTCTTAAGAACTTGACGAACTACGATGTTGACAAAACAACAATTCGCCTATTTACGAAATGGACGAATATATTTAGTGGTAAATTGCAGGGAATAGAGAATAAGGGGAACTGGCATGGTCGCCTATTACTTAGAAAACCAGTGTCGCCAAACTCACACAGCCATAGTTAAATTGATACGCGGCACACTATTGCAAAACCCTTTTGATTGGTAAAAAGTTACAATACTCATACGGTGTTACCGAGTACCATTTACAGAAAGGATCTCTACTCTAACTTAGGCAGTTTACGGCCTAAAATAGAGTGTAACAGAAATGTGACATATGTCTTTTTAGTTGTTGACGCTTGATTTCCAGAAAAAGCATCGTAGTCCAGCTACTCGGCAATAGATGGCGCTATATTCAGTTCTGGTTGAATTTAAATGTTTCGATACGCCCGATAACGTCCGAAACTAAAAAGTCGTACGTGGCTTTGAATTTCGTATTACGACAAGACCTTTTGGCATAAAGAATAGGGATGCGGGTACAACATAGGTAGTTGTCGATATTTTGTGATATTTGTATTAATATTTGGTTTCTTTGTAATGTAGCGACAATGTAAACGGGTCATTCTATAATTGTTAAAAATATGAACAATTAAAAAGTAGCAGGAGTCATGTATGCATACATATAATAAAATTATTGAGAAGGAGAAATCTGTACATTGCAGATATTTAAGAAAAAAAAAGCCGTGGTAGCCTAATGATTTGACCTGCCGACTCTTAAGCAGAGGGTCGTGGGTTCGAACCCGGGCTCGCACCTCTTAAGTTTTTCGGAATTTATGTGCGAAATATAACTTGTAAATTTACCATGAGCTTTTCGGTGAAGGAAAACATCGTGAGGAAACCTGCACACACCTGCAAAGCAATTTGACGGTGTGTGCGAAGTTCCCAATCCGCACTGGGCCCGCGTGGGAATTATAGCCCAAACCCTCTCATTATGAGTGGAGGCCTGTGCCCAGCAGTGGGACGTATATAGGCTGCATTAATAAGAAAAAAATGTTTGGGGGTCTTAAATCATTGACAGAACACATTTCAATCCTTTTTAGAATTCCTGTTTGTCCGTGAATTTGTTCGCGAACTCCGAATGGATTAAAAAAATACCTTTGGATGATGGTGGTAATGAAACACAGGTTGCCAATTTAAAATATTTACTTATTTACAGAATATTTAACATGTTTATTATTTAATCAACATAAAAATGTAGTAAATTTAGTAATATATTTTTACAATCACCGGATTTCTACGCTTTTTTGTTATTTGGCTTTACTTCAATTAGCATAGGACAGTTAACTTAGTAAGTTAACGTAGCACTGAATACATTTTGCCATGATTGTGTGCTGAGTCAGCGTCATCCAGTGAACCGGTTATTATTACGCCCAGAATTTCGTTTACATCGATCGATCGTTTCGTTTTTCGTTTTCGTTTCGTTGTTTCGTACACATAACAAACCTTCAACACAATAGTCAAAATACTCTCGGTTAATACGATTTTCTGTGTTGGAACTGCATTCTCGCGGATAAAACGCTTCCCTTTTGGCGAAATCCAGAAATCGTTGTCTAAAAAATGCTCTGAGTAAATAGTGCTAGAAAACATTGGGAACCAATTTTCTCTTCCTGTGACATCCATCCATTTTTTTTACATTTGGATCTTTTGGGAATCTAAAACAGTTGATAAGACTTTTTAAACATAAACTAAGCCACCACTGGATCTCCACTTTCATCTTTAGTGCAGAAAGGTTTTACAGGCTATGTAACCGTAAGTAGGTATTAATTACAATTTACATTATTATTATTATTATTTATTTATTAAAAAAGATGAAATTACAACATATATAGGAACATATGTCCCACAAAACCGTTTGCACAGTTTGACATGGTCGTAAATTGTAATTAACACTTAAATTACTGTATCTATTACATTCTTCCACATCGCGATTAACATAATAATTGATTAAACTTTTATCGATATGAATGTCGATAAAACTTAGTACAGCACTCGAGTAGCGAGTATTGTTGACAGTTGGAGTAGCGGAGTAGGTAGCGAACAATCTAGATTGGTTGGCAGGTGGCATGATATATGATTATGAACTGTAACTTCTAAGGCATAGAGTAGATTATTACTCAATATTGGACGCGAATTATATCAATGAAGATTAACATTTGTATTATTTCAATAAATAGTAAAATAATACTTGCTGATGATAAGAAATGCCCGCATTAGTCATCGTTTTTGTTCTGCTTGCATTTTTGCAGCTTGAGATAGCACAACACGGCATTTTTACATTGATAATTATTTTTTTCTCAATTACACAAACGTCATGTACACCGAGTCGGTTGACATAAGACTGATAATAGTCTGTGGGCGAAGTTTGTGCAACTGCACAAACTCTCGGCGACACGGGAACGCCCACTTGCGTCCTCCATTAGTTTTCTTCTCCGTGGTAAATTGAGAAGTGGACGAACTACGAAGTTGGCAAATAATAGTTAAGACGAATTAAGAAGTTGACTGTCAGCGCTGACACCATTTCTGTAGGTCTATCAGGATCGTGTCTATCATGTGGATAAACTGGGTAAAACATCTGTCACTTTATGACTTATGACCATTGTGTAAGTGCGAGAGTGACGAATGCTTTATATAGAGAGGCGACCATTAATACGGGCGCAGGTAGATGAGAAGACTATAACAAACAGTTACCCGCATTAGTATTTGCTTGGGTTTTATTTTGGAGACGATGTTCTCGATGTGGAGCCGGTCGTGGAGCAGCCGGTAGTACCCGTTCATTTCGTAGCTGACGTCTTCCAGCAGGAACCTACAGGGGATAGAGGGGGGTACTATAGTAAATTATTAAATATATAAATTCCAGGGGACAATCTCAAACAACATCAACTAGTCTTTAATTAATAAGCTCTAGGTTTGTGCTAACAGCAGCAAGGACAAACATACATATTAGTTAGAGAAACAAATACTTACATAGAAAACATTTAAGACTCCGGCACAAATACTGGACCATATCACTTAATGGGAACGGGAATATTTATGAGGTTAGCTGAGTGGGTATCTTTTGTTGAACTAAAAATTCTACGACGCAGGATTATGTGTGAAATAAGTGTCAACGTACGTTAAAGAATAAGCGTGTAGTAATAAAGGCGCATTTCTGTGTATTTTTACCTATAATACGTTTACCTATAATAGCATTATGTAGGTTGGTTTCGTTAGGTTACTTTCGTGTTCAACCAGAAACAGGAACCACGTTAAGCGGGGCCCCGTCAATCTTTCTTATAAGTTCGAGATTAAGAGTAAATTAAATTTACTTATGATTATTTTCCAATCACCAGATAAAACTATCTGACGGTTAATGTTTTTACTTTCCTTTTCTTTGTCATATGATAAAAAAGGACACACCTAACATTAATAAATAATAAAAAAAGTATCGGCCCTAAGTGTACACTCACTCAACCTGCCCATAGGTGGGCCTGTAGAACAGCAGAGACAGGTCGGTGACGGTGAGGGTGCGCTCATAGTGGCCGGTCAAGTGCAGGTCGTGCAGCGACAGTGCCGCCGTCAGCTTCAGCTTCTTCAGGTCGTTGTGGAGGTAGTTCACGCGGAACCGCGTGTCGTTGCGCAGCTTCAGACGGTGGAAGAATCTGAGGAAGCCACCACATCATCATGTGTTCCATTAGTTTTCAGGGTTGGCAGTATTGAGACGGCAAAAGTCTGGATCGCTATCATTATCTTACCCGTTAGAGCGCTTTTTAATTCACCGACACGATATCGGGGTACACGGGTCGCAGATATGGGTTAGAGTAAGATGGAAGTACATCGAGCTCGCTTTAATCTATTACTATGTCCCGTGTATACCGATAATACCGATCCGGATCGAAATCGAGTAGCGAGAGCGGACATACGGTACCGCGCCTCCATCGTCATACAAATTCCGGGCTCCGCCGGCGGCGCCCCACCGCTCCGTGTGTTCCTCGCCTTTATTAATTTCCTAATGTATAGATATATTTCAAGGAACTTAAGGTATCCTAAAAAAAATCGAATCTTCACATTTTGATTCATACTCTCTTAACTCATGATCTAAGTAGGCTGCTATTCCATACCAAGTTAAGTGGTCTCCATATGAAGTACAGTCACCATCAATAATATATAATAGCCAGCGAGCTAATGAAAATGTGATGAATAATGATACTCGTATTTGTCTAACCATAAGTAAAATGAATGTACAGTAATATAGATCGACAAACAATTCAATATTTAATAATTATTATTTCGTCTCCTCAACATTAGAGAATACTTACGTCCACTGAAAGGCGAAACCCTACTCAAGTATTAATGACCACGGAGATATTCTTCCCGTTTCTTTAGTACGGCCTTGCTAGAAGCCGAATTTGAATAAAGACGTTATCTAAGCTTTTACTAGGGGCCATTTCCGCTGCAAAAAGGTTCTTAAGACAAATAATTTTCGAGTTCAACGTTATCTCGTTTCAGTTCGGAAGAAGAAAGCCCTTGGACGCGACATTGCAGTTATGATGTATTTTTTGTTTGTATATATTCGTACTTCAAGTCAATATAAACCGTTAAAATATAGACTGTTCTCTTTAAAATAGCCTTTTTGGTAACTTTGCAGTTCACGAAATATTCTGAAGCGATAGATACTCTTTCCTGCTATTGCGTGAATTTTCATGAGGTTTCATGCCTCTTGCGGATCTTGCGTTGTCTTTTACCTGATCACAAGTGACCTAAAGTGGCACTGCGCGACGCACATTGCTTATAGAACCGATGGCCGTTAGGTAAGGTTCTAGAGTAGCGACCGCGTACCAGACAGCCAAGAGTTGGTAGGTCTTCTAAAAGGTAGACCGAAGATCTGGTGATAATTATGGGTGATGGTTACAAGCAGCTCAAAACCGACCATCATTGTGGAGATCCTTGGGTTTATGTCCAGCAGTGGACGTCTTTGGGCAGGTATCACGATGAGGTGGCGGAGGGATGTGGATAGACTAAGAACTCACAGTACGGACTGAGGCATCCGCATCATCTGGTAGCCACCAAGGTTCATCCCGGCCGGGATCTGGTTCGGTACCCCTCTGAACCGCTGCAGCGCGCGCTCCGCTATAGAACGAGTCTTCAACATGGTCTGAACAAACAAACAAAAATTTTAACCTGCGGTGTATCTTTTTTTTGGGCGTACATAAATAATATTTTATATTAGCGAGAGCTCAGAATTGTGTATGTAGTGGTATTTGTAAGTTTACAGAAATTATAAATTTGAACCTTCATTTTCCTTGTACTATCAGCGATAAACAAGGTTTTAAAAGAAGTAATAAAAAGATAATACAAATAATAATTAATGTCAAAGTCAAAGAAAAATGATTCGTGAATATTAAGCATTTATTAAGTACTTATTTTGGTTTATTTGGCAACGATACACCACTACATACGCCATTCCGGGCTCTCGCTAATATGTCTACACTCGCATGTAATAAACCTTTTCACCTCACCAGCTCCAAAAAACCTTCTTTAGCGTACAAAATTTGCATGCAAAAGTCCACTTTAACCGCTAGCGTGGAAACTAATGGTGGTGCTATGTGCGGAGGGGGCCGCTGCGCGAGCTACAACTGATGTGGCGCTCGTGTAATTGTATCTCAAACACCAAGTGTTTTCCTCGCTACGATGAGGTGAAAAATTGTGTGTTTCGCACGGCAGCAAAGTTATTTGGGTCTCGATGCCTTGAATCCCTTCGTTACGATCAGGCTACTCGCTGCACTCGTGATTCAATTTTAGAATCCTTCGCTAACTCGAGATCAATACTGGCTCCGGCGAAAAATAACAACTTTGCAGCCTTGCATAACAAATAACTAGGTATTCAATGTCTCATTCTTTGCGACTTCCTGTAGACTCAACGGCTTGACTGATTTTAAAGTGCGGGTAGATTGATTTTTATCTCCTAAGTAAGTGTGATAGGCGATCACTTTTGAAGTTTTTTCTAGTTCAGACTTTACATACAAACATATTATAAACTTACCTCGAGCATTTCTTTGTCAAAATTGTCCATTCCCACCGTTTTTTCGAATTCTTCAAGAGTACTCGCATATTTATCTGTAATTTGTAAAAAATATTTAATTTTAACCTTAAAAGTTTTGAGTGGCTTGGTGGCTTGGATATGCGCCCGTAAGGATCCAGGGTTCGAACTATCAGCCAAATGCAGAACCGGTAAATAGAACTTTTCCATTTTCGGTACGGAGTTGGCCGAGCTGAAAAAAAAAATGAATAAAACTCAGCTTACCGTTCAATTGAGTTATCTTTTCGAAATATTCCGAAGTTCTGATTGGGAACCAGCAGAACTTATTATTAACTTTACTTTTCATCAAGTGTCTGTTTGTAATAGTATCTAAATCGCTGTCAGTGTCTGATCCGCCGTCTCTGTCGCTGTGTGCATCGCTTCCCGCGTCGTCGCCGATTGGCTGCAAAGGTTCATCGTTGCCGCTTGATCTATGGTCCGTTGCGTCTCCCCCCGGCGCAGGAGCACCCTGGCGATGAATTATATGCTGCTTTCCTTTAAACCAATTGTCTGAAACATTTTTTTTTCAAGTTTGTACAACTTTGTTGTTAGCAATAATTTCATAATAATCAGGATAGCCACTGTATGTCTAGGGGTAGAGCAGCACAGAAGGTATCTGACCTTAATATATGTTAGACACGATTTTCACTTGTTTCAAAGTTAATATTGGGAATTTAGTGAAATTTCAGCGAAAATCAGAATATTGGCTTCGTGATTGTAATAAAACCGTTAACTTATATTTAACTTAACTTATTAACCGCGCATATCACACAAATATTTGACATTACCGTAAATCGAACCCTTGACCGTTAGCTTTGTAGGCACCAACTAAGCTACCGCGTAAATCTTGTGGGCAAGTTATTTAACATGTTAGGACTGGGCCTATTCCACTTGTTAGAAACTTGTTTATTTGATACCTCTTTAATACTTGCATGTATACAGCGCGTTTTTTTTTTGTAATCGCGAAAACCACTTTGTACCATTATCGTTTGTAGAACCCTAAATTATAAAAGGCCCAGCTTTTGTATAGACAAATTATTAATTGAGATTTATCCCGGTGTAACTTTCATTAAATATTTATAACATTATGCGCTAAAAATACTAACCAATGTTGTTGAACTTCATGTTAAAATATTTACACTGCGCTAAATGTACGACACTAAAAATAAAAAATATGATTTTAATTTTGGCACGTTTGTTTTGCATCATTGATTTGTAAATGTTCTGTGTGCTGAGTCAAGGAAGATATGTCGGCGTTTTCATTATTTCTTATCAGAATTTGATTAAAATATGAGTATTTCAGTTTCAATGCAATTCAATTAACTTTACCTTGCAATAAAATGTGCAGTTTATTTCCGTTTTTAAGATATGCCCCTATACATACTTTTACTATGGTGAAGTTGGTGTATTTGTCTATATTTACGGTGTCAATTACTATTAATTATGTTGACTGTAACATACGTGGCACCTTGTCGGCATATTATACTTCTGGTGGGTTTCATTTAATCTTGGCGGCATGACGGTTTCATAACGTTATTTTAAATAAGAAAATTAATTACAGATTCCTTGAGGTCGTTTAAACAAGAATGGCAACACTATAAGAGAGCTTACGAAGATGCAGTTACAACGGTAAATTAGATAAATTAGGAATTTAATTCATATCGCCAATCCGCATCGTGTGGGGACTGAACTTATTTAACTGGTTATCATCTGACAATGTTAATTAAAAAAGTAATTACCCTTTTTAAAAATCAATACTTTAGATGTTGAGTATTAACTATTTTGAAATTACTTACAATGTAGTTTTAAGTTTTGGTTACATGACTAAGGTGATGGCTCTAGTGTTGGACACTTATTGCTGCGATAGGCACGATTAATGGACACGTTTAACTCTTAATTCAAAGATAAAGTTATACATTGAATTTCGAAAAAAAAAACTGTGGTAGGAATTTGTGCAAATCTTGATTTTACCGCCCCTGAAATGTAAATTGTCAATTAAAAAAGAATCATTATAATCGGCCCACAATTGGCAAAGATATTGCGTAACATACCTAAATACAAAAAATATAGTCAAATTGAGAACTCATTTTTCGAAGTCGGTTGAAGGTTTTTGACGCCCGGGATCTTTTCACAAGCTTGTATTTAACTTGCAATGTTTGTTTGTTTAGGTAAAATCCTGTAAGCTGGATTAGAACCACTTCCCGGTGTCCGATTGAGCTGAAATTTGGTATACCTGCGTAACTTCGGTGACGATGCAATAACATGTTAGCATGGAGCTGGTCTGATGATGCATTCGGAAGGTGGCCACAGGAACTCCGCCACGAAACAAGATAGCCCTGCTATGTTTGAGCTCGTTGGATTTGTCTTGATAAGCAGATGTTGGCAGTGCAAAAAAAGCACAGCTGGCGAGAAAAGCTTGTCCTAAATATGAAATGTTTGACAGAAACTTATTTAAATATCGCCCTGAACTGAACTCTACTCTCATTGTACATTATGCTTAATTTCAACTTTGTTCCAGAATCTGAAAGAAGCTTACGGAGAGAAGTCTATGAACGTGCTCATGAAGGAGGAGAGCAATAGACGCATGTCCATCGCGGGTGGTTTCTACTTCTCCGACAGTTCTGTAGACGTGTTAGTATCCACTTATTTTCAACTAGCGAAAAGCAAGGCAAAGCCTGCGACTCTGGCCGCTAGGTCGTTTATCACTATTCCTGGATTTTCCGGGATAAAAAGTACCCAGTAATGTCTTAAGCCTAAACCAACCACCAAAGCTCGGATCGGTTGAGGAGTTAAACAAACAAGAATGAGATAAAACAAACATATAGTGGCGGATTTTTACCGGCGCCCGAGTGGCTTGAGCCTAGAGCGGCAGGTTATAGGGGCAGCGAAGATGGTTTTCTGATGTCTTGCAGAAAAAAGTCTGATTGTAAAAATAATATAGAAACTGTCAATATTGTAGTGGTAAAAAAAAAATAATATTAGTAAGTAAGGAAGGATAAGGATTGATGGTCTCACATATTTATTGTTTTATTTTTAAAGTAACAAACAAGTGCACATGGTGAAAATTGTCCTCAATGGCAACAACGTACGACGTCTTGCTTGTTTATCATTATCACACACAGATAAGACTAAAAAAATACCTGATTACTAGAACATACGTTAATCTAGGCAAAAAAACTAGGATCCACGATGCTATTGCTACGAGACAGCAATACGAATACTTATAAATATATTTAAATACAGGGTCTACCGAAAACTGAAATTGTTGTTTCAGACCAGGCTTAAATTAAAAATTTTGCATTAATTATTAAAAGCTCCTAGTGCTCTCACGTCCGCTACACCGCGCAAATTTCAGAATCAGATTGCTTGTTTAATTGTTTTCATGCTTTAGGCTTTTATACGACATGTTGCTGCGAGATCCGCCTAACCTGATTATGCCCGAAGTGTCTTTCGACTTGACCTCGAACCTGCTGCAGCTGGAGGCGACCGTGTCGAAGATCTTCATAGACACCAACTACTACGCCGTCAGGAACGAGTCAGCGATCGTGTATGGCACTGACCAAGCAGGCCGGTCGCCATTCAGCCTCCAACAAGTTCAACCTTACGGGAAACTCACGTACGTATGGCTAAAATCCCTCGATATCGTTATTACAATATAACGTTATGGTATCTATTCAATTGAAAGTAAAGGCGGTCGTGACATGACTAAATAATATGGATTTGAAACATTAACTTATTCTTGTTACATGTTTCTTATAAGTTTGAAAATAAATAAAAAAAAACAAGGTGATATTAAAACAAAGTGGAATAGAGATCCAAATGGCCGATTATGAACTGTCAAAATCTGCCAATTTCCAGGCAGTGAAAAGCACTGTGTTAAAGAGGTCATAAAACTCTATCGGCGACTAAAATGTTGGTAAAACTCGTAAGTAACTCAAAAATCATCTGAGATAGCGCCCAATACATTTTAATAGAAAATTAGTATATCGCTTCTTTGCGACAAAACTGTGCTATCTCTAAAGTTGAGATTTTTCAGATGTCACAGTTTTGTCGCAAAGATGCGATATGTATTTGATATTAATTTAACCTTTCATTTGTTTTTCGATTAGCGTTTAAGTAAGTTTAAAAACGTAGAATAAATTGACTCAGAAGTCGCTGGAGTTCCTAAATAATAATACTGCAGTATTATATATAACAGTAAATTGATGAATAATCAAACTAAACTTAACTAAATTACTTGGCAGACCGTAAATAATAATGTTTGTATTTTTAGTATCATCGCGGAAGACTGTTTTATGAGCGGGTTCGCGATCGCCACCATCGTTTCGGCGTCGGTGAACCTCGGACACAGCACGTTCCACATCGCCGACTGCAAGTTTACCGTAGAGGTAATGTCGCCAAGTATAACTCAGTATCAGACAGCCATAAAACGAAAAACGTGTGACATGCACTTGCTGCTCGGTTGTCGACGGTGGATCCCCAAAATCCATTTACCCTCCCTTCCCTTTCTATTATCCTTAAACAAAGTCGGACTTCAAACTGAAAAAGTACTAGTTCTAGTAAGTATAGGTAGTAATATGGTGATTTGGACTCGTTATGGCGTCAATACCTAATCTACCTCGCCAAAAGACTATGGCGTGTAAAACCTGCTCACACGCCAAGCATATTTTATAAGATATGCAAGATTCAGACGAAAGAAATTCTCTTAACGTCTGGCAACTATTAAGCGTCAGTGGCGTTGCAGGCATAATCAGTTCAATTAAATTGAACTGACTTTTACTTTGGCGTCGTTGGCAGTTAAACGTTTAAAAGCCCCAAACCCCTAAACGCTCTGAGAGCGGAGACACCGCGGTGCGGCGCGTTCCCATACTAAAAAGCCGCCGCCTTCGCTCTCAGCGCGTTTGCGGCTTGAAGGATAAATTTTCTATCGAGTAGGTTATGTTTTCGTAAAATTAAATAGTTAGCAGTACTTCGTGGATTCAAAATACTGTAGAAACACGACGAATTCAAAACATAGAAATCTCATCAACTATTTGAAGGGTTGTATCTTTAATGACGTTTAAGCATTATCTAAAATAAATAATATTGCAGATATTAAATAATGTTTCAGATAAGTTCGAATGACTCCTCGGTACCACCAGTCATAGCGCCGTATTTCCCGAAAAAAATAGGTGAGAACGATAAAGTAAGGCCAAATAAACCAGACAACAAACAGCCCCTGTATAACCTGAGGCGGGCCTGCGGGGCCCCTGTGGGTAACAGGCGACTTTTCGCGTTCATCGGAAGTTAACAGCACTAAATGAATATTTCGTTTTATTTTTAGGGTTCCGTGCCTTACTGGCAAAACGGAGCTCTACTTATTGCTGACACTCTGCTGTCTGTTCGTCCATCCATATATACGGATATATGGATGGCATGACATACGGACGGCCGTATGTCGTGCATCTCTAGCTCGTAAACTTAAAAAGTTGCAGATCTGTCATTTGGATATTTAAATTGAACGTTGGCCCAAAAAACCAAGTATTGAAGCAGACAAGGCTTATTATTCTGTTCAAGAGTACTATATTTGCGCGAGATAAATTGAATTGAAAAATCCCTTGGTCACGGCATCACGCGTGAACGGCTGGACCGATTTCGCCAATTCTTTTTTTTTACTTTTGACATTAAGAATGTTAGCAAGTGGCTCAATCCCGTGGTGTGGCTGTCGTGACATACCTACATGTCCCGATTAGCACCGGTATTTTGTTTAGTCTTGTTTTCGTCAGATCGTTTCACGACAATCGACTTAAGCGACTACACCAACACATTATATTTTCCTGGCAGGCCAGTATATTGAGAAACTCCTGTCAGTGCCTCTCCGCGAGCAGGAGCTGATGCCCAAGCTGCAGGGAAGCATGTACAGCTTCATCAACACCACCGCGGTGTTCGAGAAAGAGCTGCGAACCTACAGGTACACTTCGAGACTGCCGTTTGCAAATGAGTAGCCAAATCAGTAAGAGACCACGGATCATCATCATTATTTCAGCCCACATCCACCCACTGCAAGGTAGAGGCCTCTTCATTTTCACCCCACTCCAAGATAATTTTGATATACCTACTTCTTATATATCTGATGGTTACTATAGATAGGTATCTGTCACTTCTATTTAGCCGTACCCAGAGGATCTACGTGGGGCTGGATGCAATTTACCTCCATTTATTTTATTTAGCAGCATTCGGGAAAGGTTTTATCTTGTGAACTCTAATGAGCTACGCGAGGGTGTCAAGCTAGAGGTGAGCGAGAGAGATCTACGGAATCTTACTAATTCGGAAACATCTAATATACTTACTTATAGGTCGGAATGTTAGCCAATATATTTTTCTTTTTGACGCAGGTTTGAACAGCAAAGGCTTTTTAAAAAAACTTCTGACTACCTTAGCGAACTCTGCAATATGATAAACCACTTCACTTTAACAGAAAACCTAAGTAGCATGAAGATGAAAGATATCGAAGTGCGTTTTGAAACAAAGGTAAGAAATTAAGAATAATGTTTAATTAAACATATTATTGTAATGTATATTTGCGTAAAGTTCTCGGACTGTCCTAAACTGTCTCAATCTAATTCTGTGCTTTTCCATCTGCGAGGCGAGACGATATATCTTGAACCATTGCATCGCGAAAATTGTGTTTCCGTTGCAGAGTTAAACACTTTTTGCATCAGTAAATACGATATATCAACAAATATAATTTCGGTTTGATTATTGGTCGACTGGTAGAGAATGCCATGAGGCATTAAGTCAGCCATTTGTACTTGTGTCTGTGCAATAAAGATTAAATAAATAAATAAATATTTGAATCTCGTCTCATTACTTCTCGAAAATGCTTCATACAATTTGCTCGCCTTACAACGATCTTAATATTTTTTTAGAGTGACTCAAAGCTTGTCTCGAACCAAGTCTCGCTGAAGAACATGCGGCTGTACGGGCTGGACACGGCGTACGCGCCGCGCAGCGGCGGCTCCTTCGAGGCCGGCGACGGCGGGCTCGTTATCGCTGAAGCGATCCGGTTCAGCTCTTTACAGGTACCGCTAGAGATGCGTCTGAATCTGTACCTAGCCACTGAAGAACTATTTCTTAGGCTGGACACAACATGCGCGCCGCGGGACTTGAGTCAAGACACGTCAAAGTAAACTAAATAGGTGCCAAATCATAGAAACTGTCAACTCTGAGGCGTGTTGAGACCGGCGCGGCATCCGGCTCAACATCAGTTTATTAAAACGGCCTAGTCTGCTTTGAATATTCTGATAGCGACTGTATAAATGGATGAAAATGGCAACTGAAATAAAAAAAAAACTCGTTAAAACGCGGATATCTGACCTCTTATTGACCTGATAACATTGGCTGAGGCAATGGGCTGAGGTACAAGACGCAGCGTCAGCGTACTTAAGGTCAATTATTATTTGACTTGACGAAACATATGTGTTATAGGTACGAGGTAAAGCTGCATTCAATACACCAAATAGCAAAGGTGCCAAAAGTGGAGAGAACGACTTTGCTGCGGATTTAGCAGATGTTGCAGTCCATATGCTTATAATGTTTGGCAAAGGGGGAGCTAGCCCAAGCCCTTCGTTTGAACTCTCACATTGGAGGTATGAAATTAAATAAAGAATGTAAAAATATATATATTACAATACTTAGGTCAGAGTTCACCAACCAATTTAACGACTGTTAAATCCTAATCGGCTGTTAGTCAATACATTTTGACAGCCGTCAGACCTCTAATCGCCTGTTTAAATGTTGGTGAACTCCGACCTTAGTACCAATTCCACCATACGATGTTAAATGTTAATAGACTGTTAGTTCATACATTTTGACAGCTGTCAATCACGCCTGTCTCCCAACGGGGTAGGCAGAGATATAGAACGCCAGGTGCACCGGTCCAAACACACCTCTTTCGTTTCCTCTACATTCATCAACCTGTTCATGCACGTACGTCGGTTTCGGGCGCTTTTAATTTGGCCCCAAACAGAGAGTTTTTAATTTGACCCCAAACAGAGAGTTTTTAATTTGACCCCAAACAGAGAGTTTTTAATTTGGCCCCAAACAGAGAGTTTTTAATTTGGCCCCAAACAGAGAGTTTTTAATTTGGCCCCAAATAGAGAGTTTTTAATTTGACCCCAAACAGAGAGTTTTTAATTTGACCCCAAACAGAGTTTTTAATTTGGCCCCAAACAGAGAGTTTTTAATTTGGCCCCAAACAGAGAGTTTTTAATTTGGCCCCAAACAGAGAGTTTTTAATTTGACCCCAAAGAGAGAGTTTTTAATTTGGCCCCAAACAGAGAGTTTTTAATTTGACCCCAAACAGAGAGTTTTTAATTTGACCCCAAACAGAGAGTTTTTACGCGATTAAGTCCCGTTTTAGATTCATAACAGTATGTGGTTTGGGCGAGGGACCTCACGATCTGTAAAGGCAGGCACCACTAAAATCACATTCTCATTTAGTTCATAACTTTATTAGTTGTAGATAAATAAAATATCATAAACAGTAAAATGAAATGAATAAATCTATTCCATATTCTATCGTAAGACTTAACGCTTAAGGTTTAAAATAAAAGTGTCTCGTCCTGACTTTTATTTACCTTAGCGACTATAGCGATTTTCACATTTTTATAGCGATTTTATCAAGGCGGCACACTTTTATTTTAAACTTAAGCGTTGAGTCTTACGTTAGAATATGGAATAGATGTATTCATTTCCCTAGCACCTGTCAAATGTTATCTCGTGCATGCATGCTAAGAGACCTTGTACAGTTCCGACTGTACATGTTTTTAGCTTACGTTGTGACCTACTTAAGGCCGCGCGAATTTACTTGTATTAGAAATAACATATCAAAGAGCAGAGCCAAATTGATACTCGTACGATAAACATCAACAGAAGGAACGACCACTAATTTTACCTTATATTTTGAATATCTTTACTTAACTGTAATAAACCAGTTTTACTTCAACTTAACAACTTCGTTCTTTCAACAAACTCCAACACCCACAAGCAAGTGTAAGGGCTAACTGGCTCCTACAGACCTGATGGTTTTCAATTTCGGATTTGATTTTAGAGTAAGGGCAATAGATAACTCTGTAATTAATGTGATAGTGCATTAATTAAATAAGTATTGTCTAAATATTTACTCGTGATGTTGTCGACCGACTCATGCTGAGAAATACCACCTAGTTAAGAGTCAAGTTAAAAATCCTACTCGTCATCAACTTTAGTGATATTTTATTTCTGGTATAATTTATTGACAAAATGACTTGTTAACACCTAATATTTTATCGTACTTATAATAAAGTATCTGGGAGACCGAGCGTCTCGTCGCTCGGGTCGAAACTGAATATTCATCGATTTCTATACAAAAACAAACAAAAAACAATAACAAAAACGAACTAAGTTTTTCGGAATTTATGTGCGAAATATAATTTGTAAATTTACCATGTGCTTTTCGGTGAAGGAAAACATCGTGAGGAAACCTGCACACAGCTGCAAAGCAATTTGACGGTGTGTGCGAAGTTCCCAATCCGCACTGGGCCCGCGTGGGAACTATAGCCCGAACCCTCTCATTGTGAGTGGAGGCCTGTGCCCAGCAGTGGGACGTATATAGGCTTATTATGTTTTAATATTATAAACAAATAACAAAAAGAAAACAACAAAAAACCGTTCCATAGCTGGGGTTCGGTCTTGGCGTTGTAGGCCAGTGCTCTAACCATTAGTCTCATCAGCTGGCGGTGGCCGCATCGAAATTATGAACCATATTGCACGCGCAAATATTTTTGCATGAAAATACAGGGAAAACGAATTTTCCCAGATATGAGACCTAGCTAGATCTATTTTTCGCCCCCGTAAACCCCTATAATGCAAATTTCACATTAGAGCCGTTTTCCAGAACGTAGGTACAAATATATACAGGTGGAAAAAACGAACGCCACATGGACGGCAACTATCTTAAATATTGGAAATAGCAAATTCTACGCAAAGGAGAATTACAATTATTTTTAAAAACAATAAATACCGCGCGTTTATGGATTTTTGAAAATTCGTTGGCCTTAAACGGGAATCGAACTGGTCGAATATGACAAAACAATATAACTGTAAAAATAATATTTTATATTTATATTTTATATTATTTTTACAGTTTTATATAATGCTAGAAGAAGTAGTATCATTGTAATTTTTTATTTAAAAAACGACTAACTGTTGAGTTTCTTGCGGCGCTTCTTCTCAGCAGTGGTCTCCTCTTGGGAAGCCCTGGTACATTTTGACGTGTAAAAGTGCCCGTGCGGCCTACTTACTGAATAAATATCTTTTATCATTAACTTTATCGTGTTTTATGATACAGATCGAAACGGTCATTGATAGTGATCATTTAATATACAACACATACACCTTTTGACTAAATAAAGACCATGAAACTAAGAATTACTTGTATGGTACATTGTCTTTACCTAATCATTTAATTGTAACTTAAAGTAACAAAGTAAGTGAACTTTAAAATTCACCTTTATAACAAAAACAGCTCATTCAAATGTTCAATTTTCAAATTACCTACCTACTTATGTAGCAACTATTACATATTTGTGTTAAGATAATAATAATGTAATTTTCTAATCTAAGAAGTCAATTGAATCGTAATAAATAAATATCATTAGTAATCGCGACTAAACTGATAAACATAGGGTACTGTACCTTATTTAAAAATCTCCTTTACTTTACTTGCGTGATAGCGGAATTAAGTGACTTGTTACTTTCAGTATTCTTTACATACGTAAATAGGTAAAGACAATGTAGGGGAATTTCCGGGCGTTTCAACCACCGTCATTAGTGTCACCAAATATATTGGCGAAATCAATGACACTACAGCAACTTCTGATGCTGATAGAAACTACATCCCCGGTTCTGCTTCTGTTTACATCAGGAGTTGCTGGTAGGTGTCATTGATTTCGTCAATATATTTGGTGACACTAATGACGGCGGTTGAAACGCCCTGAAATTCACCCATTCGAGTCATTCTTCCAGTTCGATTCCCGGTTAAGGCCGACGAATTTTCAAAAATCCATAAATGCAGTATATATTTTTTTCAAAAATAAAAGTAAGTCTCCTTTGCGTAGAATTTGTTATTTCCAATATTTAAGGTAGTTGCCGTTCATGTGGCGTTCGTTTTTTTCCAACCTGGATATACAAAAGTTTCTTGTTTAATAAGTAGGATATGTATCGTATGTCTTGTATTTATCAAAATATAACAAGAAATTCAATTCTGGGATTTAGATATTGAAAATGAAAATGAAAATGAAAAAGATTTAATCAATCTCAAATCGTACCATCCCCGCCTTAAAATTATAATAAAATATTATTTAAAACTTAAAATGTAGGGTGCGGCAGTGTGACATCGATAGGGGCTGCCACTCAGCATTATGTTGCAACACTTGCTAGCGCTGCAACGCTGGTATTCTGTGGAGCCCCAGGTCGTGTGCGACAGCAACCGGCAACGTCCATTTAAATATAATAGTCTTACTGCCGCACTCAGAGACGTCAATTAATTTTTTAGTTTCATTAAAGTTGCTGCGTCTTATTCTATTGCTATAGAAAAGAAAGTGACAGCAGCTACTTTAATAAAACTCAAAACTTAATTGAAGTCTCTGAGTGCGGCCGTTACTCTAGTAAATAACAACAATATACACTTGCTACCTTAGAATAATAATATATAGAAACCTAGTCCGCGCACCAAATGTGTAACCACTTAAACTAAGCCATTTTGGTTTATCTTTCTATGACGCAAAAATTATTGGTTGCGTCAATACTGGAACACCATTACTGTAAAAATATTTAGTCCGAAATTTCGGAATTCATATAAGGGCATTAATTTCGAAAATCCGAAATGTAATATTATAATATATCAAATTATTTCTTTTAGGACTGCAGATTTTTCCGTTGTTCCTTGGGGAACCGACCTTCGATTAAGAATGGGGTACCAAGCGTTCGTAACCGGATATTTAATTAACGAAGTACCAGAATGTTTAAGAAATCACTTATCAAAGGTTGTGACAAGAGCAGTGAATGCACTAGACAAGATTGTACTTGACAACAAAGATGATGATCCTAGTGATAGTGATAACGATGATAAAAATAAAGGAAATAATGTTGGTAAAAATAGCGATGAAAATTATAGTAGAAATGATGATGTTATCGATGATAAACATGATGAAAACTATGATGATGGTGACAGTACCATTAACAACAAGCCTATGGCTGGAAACAACGAAAATGTCGAGGACTTCTCCACTCAGTTTGAATTAAGTGACAATTTATTTTCTGATGAGAATGGAAAGAAAGATATTTTAATCTCCGGAGAGCTACATAGTTCTGGGCATGATGTGTCTGCTAATAATAAAAATGAAGGCGGTGATGATGAAGGTAAACGGTTATTAGTGTTTGCACCTCAAAAATCAGCCAGGAAATCACCCAAAAGAAAACACGGAAGCGTGAAGAGGAAGAGTAAGAGCAGGAATATAACTCAAATAGTAACAAATAAGAATCCGTTACGCCACGTTAAGAAGGCGATGAAATTTAAACATATCACCTTTAGGAGAGACCTAACTGATATTTCCGACAAGGTGTTGCCAACAAGGAGTCTCGGTCAAGGCTCGAATACGGGCAACTCCACGCCGCAGTCACCTCCGCACATGTCTGATAATGAAATCAAAGAACATAATTAAATTTACAATATATTGTGTTTTCGGGTGGATATCAAGGCGTTTCAACCGCCCGTCATCACCGTTTTCAATATATTGACGAAATCAATGACACATACCAGCAACTTCTGATGTAAACTGAAGCAGAACCAGGGGTAATTTTTATTAGCGTCAGAAGTTGCTGTAGGTGTCATTGATTTCGTCAATATATTGAAAACGGTGATGACGGGCGGTTGAAACGCCCTGAAATCCGCCCTTTCCCTTTTTAAGGGGCCGTATTATTATTAAATTAGAGAAATATGTTTTATTTTACTAACCTCAACGTTACATTCATTGATATTTTTTATTGAGGATATAGGATGGGAATAAGTTTCATTTCAACGCATTTGTTACAAGAGAGCTTTAGCACTAAATCTATGATAAATCTCTTACAAAATGTATGTTCGGCCATTTACGCGAGAAAATATCCCATTACCTTATTTTCTCACGATCAGGATATTTTGGGTATATCTGCTCAGAATTAAGAGTACTTTTGATTTAAAAAGGGAAATAATATATTATGTCCCTAATTTAATCCATTCCATTTTGTTACTTTGTATACAAATTGAATCACCGTTACAAAACCGGACGGTTACAAAATGTAACTGAAAATATGAATAATATGTTTATTCATATTTTACATGGCCATGGTTCTTCTACTATTAACATTAATAGTCTTCTTAATTCTGAGCAGATAATATATCACCGAAAATTTCCCAATTGTGACAAAACAATGGGAAATTTTCTCGCAAAAATACCCATTTACTTAGTTTATCCGATAAACCATGAGCGTAGTTACAACTTATTAAAATCGCAGAGTCATTCATATACTTATTAGAAAAACGAAAGGTGTCTGGGACACCAGATGCAATGAAGTTTATTTTGCTATGTTACTTAATTACCTATGTGTTAGGTACTCAAATAACTTCGCGGTTAGCGGCTTTCCTCGGGACACATTGAGTTCGCTACGAGTATAGCAAAAATGTTGTGTCGGACACTTTTTTAGGCCTAGCTCTCATTCGTCAAGCGTCTGGAGAGTAACTTGCGATAAGGAAATTTGTTCTAAAATTATCAGCCTTAGTTATAATAAAACATAATTAGACATTTACCACTGCGCACGGTATGATTGGAATATTGGAGAAAAAATAAATTACTTCCCTAAAAACCGTTTACAGAAGTTTTAGGAGATCTCCAATTCAGTTAATACTAAGTACACCTCTGGCAAGACGAAGACGTCGAAGGCAGCAATTAACCTCTTGTGACAGGTGTGACCGAGGTGATTACACGTAATAAAAGAGCGTTCATCTCCCTACAAGGCCGGCAACGTACCGACAACTCTTCTCGAGTTGTCGGTATTCATGGGCGGTGGTGATTACTTCCCATCAGTAACCCACATGCTCGTTTGCCTCCCTCTCTTATAAAAAAAAATCAAGAAGCAAGCAGGCGACTTGATGTAAATCAGCCCTAACACATGCTACTTAAAAGTAAATATATCGAAATTTGCCTTACACTCTTATTTACCTAGCAATTAGGTAAATGACATCAATTAAGAGCCCATTTTTACCCGCGCCCGATCAAACAGGGAGCAATGCTTGCGCTCGATACATTTGCCCTGCGTTAATATTTACCGTCCCTTCTCGGATTTTGTGGTGAACGTACGATACAGGCAGCGGCACTGGTTGGAGGGAAAATGGGCTGGCTTGATTGGGTCCATTCAACTCACCAGGCGTGAACTCTTTAGTACTGCCAGATATCCACTATCCATCCCAAATCTTAGTTTATTTTTTTGGAATGGACAAGGTAAATGAGCACACAGGATGGTATGTGGGCTCTGAAGCTACATAATATTTTATTAATACCAACCCATTAATTTTTGTAAAAGGTTTATTAAAACATATATAAATATATTACTGAAAGCGTCATCTTGCTAGACCTTATTCCAAAATACTGTGGTCTAATCTGGGTTAAGACACAATGCCCTCGGCCTGGCCTTCATATGGGTTTGTAGACAATGTCTTCTTCGTCACTTTTGTACTCCTCGGAAGGAAAGGTCTGACTTTTCTTTCCGTTCTGTGTAGCCGTCCAGTGGCGCATTGGAATATAGTGAACCCTGTGTAAAAGCAATATTTGTATATATGTAACTAGCGTTAACTAGCGCTTAGTCCAGTCCTGGCCGGCCGTTACGTTACTGCTACATATTATGTAGGTACGTATACCTAGTATTTTGCGCTTTTATATGTATACGCTAATGGCGGTGATGAGTTCAAGAAAAAATACTTTTTAATACATTTCTAATCTAAATACATACTTATACACATATACACTTATCACCCGCTACGAGAGACACGCCATGACATTACTTTATGACAGGATTGGGGTATTTTCCCAACGCGGTTCCTGTGCAAATTAGTGTGTTAAATCACTTTCCAGATATTTCTTCTTGCGATATTTCACATTTAACCTCTAATCTTTGCTAATAGGTACACTACACTGAACTAGCGGGACTAGCTATTGACGATGTGATGATGAAACAATAATTTGACTATCGCCATTTCGGCGCTGTTACCCAAGATTAGTAGCAGTGAGCGTGAGATGAGATAATGATTATAAGGTACGGGCTCATGTAGACGGTGCCGCAGTCGCAACAACACCACTTCGCGTAACCATGTAGACTGAACTAATCTAACCTAACCCGCCACCACCGCGCCGCCGCTGCACCGCCGCTGCGCCGTCGCCATTTGACTTAAAAAAAAACAGTACTACAAAATACTGGCGGTGCGGCAGCGGTGCGGCGGCGGCGCGGCGGCGGCACCGTCTACATGACTTGTCATTTCAATGCCCGCTACTCTCAGCAGGAGGGACACTTTGAATCGGAACCAAAAAACCGAAGGGCTAGACAACTTGCATTCGGTGAACGATACAGTTTGTACGTTATGTTAGAAATCTGTATAGAATTGACATTAGCGGCCGAGGCGGTGGATTAACTTACGTAAATGCTATACATTTTGACAGTTTTCGAATACCGTTATCGTTAGCTTTACGTTATGTATCTTGCGTCTACAGCCGCTGTTGTTTTGTATGCCACAGCCCCAATGTTCTTGTTCAAATGAAGGTCAGTGCCTTTAACTAATAATAAAAAAACACTATAAATGTCAGAGAAAACAAAAGCAACATACGCATTGCTGTCTTGATGTTTTTGTTCAATGAACTTTATTTTCACGTCGGATGGCTTGATTGCTGTTGTTCTTTTTAGGCTCATCCGGCTCTTCGAGCGGTTATTGAATGGTCTGGGCTCTTTGGTTTTTCTAGAGGGTTTTTCGAAGAATTCGGCAGAATCAGTGTCCCAGTAGTATGAGCTCTCGGTTCTCACCGGCTGCCGGCTGGTGACTTCGGGTGGCTTCGGGGGCGTCACAGTCCGTTCGGGAGGTAAAAACTCTGACAAAACCTTCGTTTGGCTTTGGATGTTGTATGGCTGTATGAAAAAGGGAAAATTTAGAATAAGATGAGATGAGCCTAACGTTGGCTAAGATATTACTGATAGTAAGCAGTTTACAAAGACCAGATCTTTCAAATTTAGTTATTTTTCTGAAATCGTCAAATGGGCAACTAAGATCTTAACTTTTTCAAAAGTTTTTTGATTTGTACATTGACGATATTTACATATCTCGTTACTACACGGCAAAGTTCATCATTACTTATCTTAGAAATTGTAATTGTAATTAAGTAGGTACAATTACAAAGACTTATCCTACCCCACTACTTAATTTTATGGTTAAAGAACTTTGTTTCTCAAAAGAAATAATACATTTCACTTATTGAGAATATGCTGTAATATAAATATTTATCTGTGAGCATCCGCGGTACCCTACGAATTTCACGTACATTAATGCAACCGTGCATTGTCAATTTGACTAGCGGGCCGCGCCTTTGTGGATTTAAACCACTATTACTATAATAAAAGTAAAGTAAGTTATAGTCAACCTTAGAGCAATAGCTAATGTCTCCATGTCCATTATATTTTACAATGTCTCTGGGCACGGAGGTGCCCCTGCCTCGTCGAGCAAACTAAGCACAGCCGTACCATCCTTTTCTTGAAGCCACTCAGGGCTCTTTCGACCCCCCTTGTAACTTCGTTGTGGATATAAATAGTAGCCTGAACTACACCTACCTACCTACACCCCCAAATTACCAACTATTTCAACCTGTAGATATAGTTTACGAGTTACGCCAGTCGAAGTTCTTTAATTTTGTCACTGACTCACTCACTCACCGATCATTAGAATTCAAAGGTACTGCTAGCAGACAAACTTCAAATTTTGGATTCAGTTAGTGTATAAAGAAAGTAAACAACCGAAACAGTCAGCCACATCTAAAAAACATAAACACTAACTTGAAATTACGCACGAAAACAAACAAAATAATTATGTAATCAACATGTGCGGACGAGAATTGCAATTACACATGCAAAAAATAACAACCGAAGAACGAGAAATAAGAACCGAGAGTTAAAAAGAGATGTGCACAAAGACTTTCTTTCCTTTTTTTGAAGGAATACGTCCACAGATTGTATACGAGTTACCGAGCTAGGGAATCGATACATTGTTGTGCAAGAAACAATACACAAAAACACTTGAAATTGAACAAAATTCATGATGAAAAATAATTAAATGTATAATGTTACGCCATCTTTCTTCGAATTTGATGCGTTTTGATTTTTGCTGCACGCTAACATAGCACAACAAGGTATTTTCTTGGAGCTTCTTGCTCTCCGAAGACGACTTTGATAATGCGAAATAATCGACTAAATGAGTAGTTTGTAAAAACGTGCAAGTTTATTTCATCTTATACTTCGGCAGAGGGGAAAGTCTGAGTAAGGCGCGTTCTAATATAATGGTCTAAAAGGTCAAAAAACTACGTGACCTATAACTAAAATCGTCAACCATTAGCCGTGGAAATCAGAATCAGTAACATACATAATCTATGGTATTAACACTATTAACATAATTATAGAAAAGTGAAATATTTGATTATAAATATGGTTTCAAAAACTATTCTATTATTCTATTAAACTACTATTATGTCGTTTATTGTTCCATAAAGTTACATAAAGGTTAAAAACATGTCAGTTATTTCGGAATATTATTTCGGACTTGGCATTCACAAAGCACTAAAAAAATTGTGCAGTCCTACACTACTTGCTATTTATAATCTCTACTTCAAATTACATATTTTGCTTTCTCATGTCGTAGTATACTTAAATTAACCGGTTTAATCCACGAGCGGCGGGTCGCGCTAGGTCAGTCGGTAAACAAACTCGTTGTAACTTGTTTTTGATTTGTGAGGTGAAGGCGCTTGTTTATCGTGCGTCAGGATTAACCGGTTTTTTGCTCGAAACCGGTTATTTGGAAAATAACTTAATATAAAGGTTCTCTCAAAAATCGGTTTAAAAACCGGTTTATGCGAACGAAACTGAAATGAAAATGATTTGTGCCAAGTAAGTACATGATAACGGTTTGGAAATTTAACCGGTAACCGAGCCTTGGTTTTGTATCGTGGTGCTCACCGAGAGTGTCCTCACCACGACCACCGGCTCCTCCGCCCGGGCTAAGCCGGGGTACTGCGATATCTTCTTAGCGGCCTTCCACGTGTCGCCGCTGCTTCGGCGCGTGTCGTCGCGTGTGGTGGTACTCTTTAAATATCAACAATTGTTCAATTAAGAGGCCTCTCATAAATATGTATACTATAAACAATTACAAGCCACATCTTGACAAAATATTGCATTTTACACAGATTTAGATACAGTATATTTAATTGTTTATACAGTATATTTTATTATTAGGATGGCTGATTAAAGGATAATATACTAAGTACGCACAGTATAAAAACTTACATGGTTCGTTGGTGCGTTTAGTAGATATGCGTATAATGAATAGCTATTTACTTAGGTACCTAATCTTGTGTACCTTGACGACGCAATTAGGTACTTTGTCACTACAGACGCATGCATTGCGTAGGGGAAGGTTGCGATCATTGGACCACATAACTATATATGGCCTTATATCTCTTTAAGTTTCAGTAATATAATGAAACAAGTTTATTATTTTTAACTCTTATGAACCTTATTATTCATAACCTTACACACAAGTCAATCAAAGTAACAGTCTTCGAAATAAATCAAGGATTTCTTCAGCAGTTGCCTTCTTTGGACCGTGGTCACCTTGATTGAACCACTGAGTTGCCATCAATGGACTTTGAAAATTTATGCCAGTGGTTCAATCAAGGTGACCTATCACATTCAACATTATTAAACAATATTATATATCCTCTTTAAATCAGGGACAAGCTCGCCTTTGTACATTACTGTATTTCTGTTTGTCATGTGTTTTTATTTTTGTGTTTTATGTACAATAAAAAATTAAATACCTACATACATACATAACATATTTATTACACACATAGGTACTCTAGGAAATACGATAGGTATTGAGGTAGGTAACTTCAATACCTATTTCCTAGAGTACCTGCTAGTCAAATGTTTTCAAACCCAAAGTTTCCATGAATGGACCGGTCCGATGATAGCACATCTATATTAAGTGTCTAAAATAATAAGTAAAAATAAAACAAACCAGATAGCCAAAACCTACTATTATAAATTTGATCACAAATAAACTTCTTAGTATTATATATTGTACATTAAAACAAATGGTTATATAATGAAACTTAAATCAGTATTTCCGTTGCGTGATTTTTATATCACTGCCGCAACAGTCTTGCGCAGGTCCCTCGTTGCTGAGAAGCGCAGTGGGACCGAGGTTGCGGTGGGGTTTTTGGGTGGCCCAAGGTCACTTTGTGCGCTATTTTGTGTGTGCGCTAGTTTTTGAAATATTTAGGTGGTCCAATCAAAGCGCTGGTCCAATGATCGCAACCTTCCCCTAATCAAGATACAAAAGTAGGTTAGGTTGATTTTTTTGTATCTTGACGACGCAATTAGCCTCTGTAGCGACAAAGTAATCCTAGATTAACACGGTCTACATTTTACTCTAAAAAAATGACAATGCCCGAGGGTTTCTACGCAGAAGGATTTGCAGGCAAAAACTAGTACATTCTGATTTGTTTAAATACAAACTAATTGAACTGCAAACGTGTACTCACTGGTGTTATTTCCATCCACACTTCGCTGTCCACCTTTTTGGCGTACTTCTCCGAGTCTGCGTTCCACACCAAGTCACCTGCGCTCTTCCCCGAGTATTCTGCTCTTCTCCCCGAGTCTTCTGCGCTCCTCCCCGAGTATTCTACGCTTGTCCCCGTGTTTTCTGCGCTCTGCCCCAGGTCACCTGCGCTCTTCCCCGAGTATTCTACGCTTTTTCCCGAGTCTTCTGCGCTCCGCCCCGGGTTGCCTGCGCTCTTCCCCGAGTATTCTACGCTTCTCCCCGTGTCTTCTGCACTCCGCCCCGAGTCGCCTGCGGTCTTCCCTGAGTTTTCTACTCTGCTCCCCGGGTCGCCAGCGCTCTTCCCCGAGTCTTCTGCGCCGCCCCCCGAATCTTCTACGCTGCTCGCCGAGTCTTCTGCGTTTCTCCCCGAGTCTTCTACGCTGCTCGCCGAGTCTTCTGCGTTCGTCCCCGAGTCGTCGGTGTTCGACCCTGAGGTGTCGCCGAACCGCCGTATATCAGCGATTGGAGTAGTCTTGAAATATCGACAATTTTTTTATAAGATGTATCATTTCGTTTGATCGAAGGCTGTTATCTAATTAAGTGTTGTTGTTTTCAAGATATCTTGAACATTAATTTTAAGTTAGGTTAGAATTGTCACTTCCACGTTTTTTTAAAACAAATAATTATAAAAATATATTTGTAATTAAATTGGAAACAAAATATAGATGTTACTAAATAACTTAATTCGCATAGAAACCGTTTATCGGTAATCCCGTAGGAACTATCTAATTCTCCGGGATAAAAAGTATTCTATTTGTTAATCCAGGTAAAAAATTATCTGTGTGCCAAATTCGTGTGGGATTCGAACCCGGGACCGCTAGCTTTGTAGGCAGGGTCACTACCAACTAGGCTAACCGCGTCGCATGTATACATATATTTGACGCGGTGGCTGTATAGATATTAATGCCCTTCACTTTACCGTGGTAGTTACGGCAGCGAGGACCGTCATCACGATTACGTCTTCCGGCGCGTCGACTTTGCCGGCGTACTTGGTAAGTCGTTCGGCGTAGTTGCGCGTGTCGACCGACTTCACCCACGCGTGGGAGAGCGACTTCGGCGCGCTCTCCTGCGAGTCCTCCTGCCTTCGGAGATTCTCCTCATAATCCGTGGACATGTTCGCAGCCAGTTCTAGAACAGTATCATCCAGTAGGTACTTAAAGTAAAATTTATTTAAATGAAAATAAATAAATATTAGTGGATAATCTCACGTAAGTTGAATTAATCCCAAATTAAGTTTTAAGCTTGTAGTAAGGGTAGTGGACAACGATAAAGTAAACGTACTTATACTCGTATAGAGAAATAAATACTTAAGTACATGGGAAACATACAAGTCGCCGGTGCAAAAAATCGAACCCGGGACCGCGAGCTTCGTGGGCAGGGTACCCATCGTAAAAATAAGTGTTACCTTGCATGCTTCCTGTAAGACTTACGTTTATTAGACCAGTAAAGAGATCTACTGATATTTGCTAAGGATATAATACAAGTTAATATACAAAGTCCGTTTGATTTTCTAAAGGTAGTAAGGAAATTCAATTAAACATAATCAGAACAGCGTGGCTTTAATGTATGTATACCTACCTAACTAGTTGCCTACAGTTCACCCAATTTGTATCGGAAGCTTATTACTGAAGTGATGCTAATTTGCTTCCAATTTGGTGAAAGGTTCAACAGATGTGGCTTATTAACCTTTCTAATGGCCACATCTGCACGCGAGCTTCGGCAGCACTGAAAGAGTTCACAAACTAACACCAAACATTATTTATTCATCAACCAGAAAATAGTGTCTATGCAAAACCGACCACTTGTCTGGGAACGCCGGTGTTTGGTTAGGGATTTGAATATATCTTTATACGTCTAAGTTTCGAGGAGGTGTGGTAAAATGATAAGTTTGATGAAACTGACAAAAAGATTTTACACATTTTACAGATTTAATCAAGGGCGGATTTTTGGGCACCAGGGCACGTGCCTCCCCAGACGGAGGAGTTTCCATCATAGTACATACTTATAGTTTATTTTTAGCAGTTATTGTTGATTTTATTTTTGCCCGTCTGCCCCTTGTGCCCCTCCCAGAAAAAAATCCTGGATCCGCCCTTGGATTGTATCATGCGGCAAATGTTATCTTACCCAAACATTTTATAGAGTTTGGACCACCAAAAATATTTCCTTGTCTACGCGGCCTGACTACAATGCATATATGTATAAGCTGACTTTTAGCCAGTGCCTTGAACGCGTAGGTCCGGGACCCGACCCGGGGTCCTACACAAGATGCACAACGCTAACTTCAAGCGTCAGCCGCTTATAACAATTCCAAACATTTTGTCAGTTTTCGAAAATCGTTTTTAAGTTAGCGTAATGCATCGTCCCCAGGCCAGGGGACGGCAGCGAATGCGTTATCTGAAGCAATAGCTTATTTGTCGTGGAAGGAGAATCCTGCAGGTTTCTGACCGAGTTAGTTGTATGTTGACCGCCATCATAAAAACACACATTTTGTATCAGACTAGGAAATTTGGAAATACAGTCTAATCTTAAATTTAAGTTCGGTGTTTTCATATAAATCAAGACCTGCACCCTACAAGCGTATTAAGGTCCAAAAGTGGTAAAGGAGTTTCTTGGTTGACTGTACAAGGTGCAACAACACAAGGAAACTTTGGAAAATATTCGGCGAGGCAGTCGTAATTAAAAACATATTTAAGTCTGTTCAGTTTCACGTGTTTCACCCATCATCTCCTAGCGTATTATTTTTTATCATTTATCTCTGAGACGCAGTATAGGACCTTACCATCGGCGTGTTCTGCACCGAATCTTCTTCCGGAGACCCGAGGTCCCCTGAGGTCCGGGGGATCGTAGAACTTCCCGCGGCGCATGTACACCGTCACTTCAGATCCTAAATAAAACCAAGATTGAAATGTTACAAGAATCTCCAAGCCACGTAACACGCGGCCATCTACGTAATGCATTTTGAAAATCTCGCCGTCTCGCTCACATTTGTGAATACAATGAGTAACACTGAACAAAGAGGCGAAAAAGATATAAACCTTAAACCTCACTGGCGATTAGTATGACGCACTCTTATAATAGTTAAAATTTTGATATAGCCAACGATTGATTAAAATCTGTCCAGTAGTTTATGTTCTAGAGTAGAACATTTGATTTTTGATCACATACATACAAACTTATATGAGTGTTAAAATCGTTACCCTTCTTTTGGCTTCGCTCAGTCGGGTAAAGACAACTCCGTGACTGAATTGACAACATTTAAAAATTGCAACTGATGCTCAATCTAAAACCATTTCGGTAATTATGAAAATAAAAAAAAATGAAAATTTATCCTTAAAAATATTAGTTAACAATTACATATTGCTTATGATTCCACACTAGGCGAGGCCTGTCCTGTGGGATCCAGGGCGCATGTTGACAGATCACAGTATTATTTAGGTATGTTATATTATTATATCTCTATAGTTAACAAATATTATGATAAACGGTTAACAACAGGCGTATATACTTAATTATAAAAATCAGAATGAAACCGAATGAATTAAGGGCCAGGATTCCGAAAATATTTTTAATTTTTTTAATATCCCGTATTTCAGTAAATATTAGGGATTATGTGCAAACCGGAAGTATGATATGCCTGGTGAAAAGATTGTATAAATAGTCTTAATTTCTGGTTGTCAAAAACAGACATTACTAACTTGAAGTCCGATTGCATATTAGAATTTTGATTTACAGTATGGATATATTCTCAATCAAATATACCTTTTTAGAAGCCTCTGTTAAACGCTGGACAAAATTATTAAAATAAGGTACATTCATATTATACAATAAATAAGTAAGGCCTCTTGTCGTTACTCAACCCATCAAATGTTGTTCAATTCTCTTGGTTTAAGAGGATTAAGTAGGTACTGCAAGTCCTATTTGGAAGGTTATTTCGAAAAACTAATGACTATGCTTTTTCCTTTCACTCTACAGACAGTCTACTGAACTCAGAAGTAACTGAAAGAAATGTATAACATAACACTAAACTTATACTTTGGGAGTTCTAATTGGTTTTGCCAAAATGTTTTTTTTTTTTATCGCCGGTACAAAACATAGGCAAAGGTTGACACTCGATTTAGGCATATCATGTCACATATCTTTTAGAATTACTTTTACTTCAAATATATTTTTATATTAAATTATTAAAATACAATAATGGTGAGAAAAATGAAATGTTGTCAATTTGGACTGTAGAAACCCGTCCTCATATCAGTCAAATTTAGATGATTTACTTACATAGTTGGTTTACCGCCTGTTTCACAATCGTCCAGTAAACCATATCTGTCAAATAAATTTAACCCTTACGCTTTCTTACACTTGAAAATAGACAAGGAGAGGGCTATCTTTATTTGACAGATGAATTTACTTATCGATTGTGAAAAAGGCCCTTAGTTTCAAAAATCCTCTCTTGCAAAGATTACGGAAGTCATATGGCAGGTGTTTCAATGAAATAACTGGACCAGCTTCTGCCACGGTCCATCTCTTCGTAGTTGCTATTAATTATATTAAAGCCATACATAGTGCTGAAAAATATTTGAACATGGTCTAACACCTTTAAAATAGAGTCGAGTTCAGAAAATTTCGAGCACCGTATTTTGAGGATCCGATAAATTTGATGGATACAACCTCAATAAACATAATAAAGCAAAGATGATGATGATGTCAATCATAAAGGCGCGGCACGACTTCGAGCGTCGGCGGTGATTGAATCTCTTTTCATGCGCGGTCGAGACGTTCACCCCGCGGCGGTTAATTGAAGTAACAAGCAATGTATTAGAAAACTCGCTCGCCACTCGGTCGGTCGCGCAAACTCGCCAGCACCTGATATTCGTGATGTACCGGATCTATTAGAGGTACTCACTCGACAGGGTGAGGAACTCAGCCATGCAGTAGTTGTATCCGTAGGCGATGCCGGCGGTGCAGGCGACGATCATCCCAATGCAGAGCACGCAGCATATCCAACACGCCAGGAAGAAGGTTATGGCCCTGCACAGAACGCATACGTAAGGTCACGAACGTTCAATTTGGGATCCACTTTAGGTCCAAAGTCAATCTGACATTCTAAAGCAATAAGGCTAATTTTTTTGACGATGGACGGTTGTTGATTATTTATATAACATCCGAAAGACGCGGGCGGTTTTCACACTAGCGAATTAAAAAAAAAGATAAGTCTTCTTCGAATTTTTGAGGGGTTGTTTCTCAGAAACTGCCCAGCAGGATCAGATGGAAATTGGTGAGCTTATTTATTGGTATCACCATATGTTGTAAAAATATCCATCCGATCCTGGGGCAGTTTCTGAGAAACAACTCTTAAAAAATTCGAAAATAAGGGTTTTTGGGCGACTTTGTAGGGTTGTTTCTCAAAAACTACCCAGCAGGATCGGATGGATTGTTTTCGAGAGAAACAATTCAATATCGACAGTGATTGAATCATGATGATAATAAAGGAAGTCTTTTTTCAGCAACTTAGGGTACTTTCAATCTCCTTCATACAGAACCATCTAAATTGCGCATCCTGTTGTGATATTGGAATCCTATTAAAATTATTCAGTGGGTATCGACATCTAGTTAAGAGCAATAAAAATCGTCTCTCTATTTGAATTGTCCTTCCTCTAAATTAACTACCTAGCTAAAACTATTAGAATTTACTATGGCAGCCAAGGTAACAGATGGAGCCTTATTTGTTGTCTCAGAAGTAATTAAACTTTGGAACCTGAACCAATCGGTATCAGTTAATAGTTACGCGATGGAGGTAACACCGAGGTGGAAATCCACAATATGTCATGAAGTATAAGGCACAAGTATACTCTGTGTAATATTATACACGTAGGTACACTTTTAAACGATTTAGCTTCTTTTTCTTACCGTTTCATTAACTGAGTCGGTTTGTCACGTAAATATGTGTAAGAACAATTTTCTTTTTGTAGAGCTTTTGTTAAACCTTCGTGTTCGGAACGGATGAGTTAAAGCATTGGATGTTGACAATAAATAAAAGAAATTGAAACGGCGAGTTGCTTTGCTGTCTTTGCTATGAAAATTGTCTTTATCATAAGAAGAAATGTAGGCTGACAGATAATTCTTAATTGGACGTAGCTTAGGGAAAAGGATCCAACCCACAAATGTATTTAAATTTGAATTCTATTGCTGTCAATATTATGTCAAATTCTACAAGTGTGAAATGGTTGAATTTAGATCCTTTTCCCTAAGCTACGTCCAATTTACTGGTAGTTACTTTATTTTACAGATTACTCTAAGTATTTTTCTTTGTAACAGAATCATATACTTACCTAAAATATCTTAATTACTATTTCAAATTGTAAGTTGTTAACCAAAAATAAACTCTTTAGTTTTCTTCTTTTTTTAATTTATCTTGTCATTGTCATTGACATGCTCTTTTATTGTTACTAAATTACGGCAATACAAGACAATACTATCAGCTGTCATCGCATTACAATTCATACTCCTGCGTTCTGGCGGTGACAAGTCACTGGGTCTCTGTCATCCATCACATCACTGACTTTGTTTCTAGTCTGAGTGACCACCTCAAGTCGACATGTGTTGAAACGTCAACTTTGTGACCGCGCTCTCAAGTTTTCGGCTTCTGCGGTCGATCTATTCCAAGACTAAGATTGGATTTTCCGCAACACCCAAGGGAAATAACAAACTGGTCTCTAAACGTCGCAGCCGAGCACAGGGGATTGGTTTTCTAAATTAACAGTTGTTTAATTTCAGAACAAGATTAGAACCGGAAAAGAAAAGCACTCGGGTCAATTCTTAGTTTCAAAATGGCAGTGCTAGTCAATTATTCCAACTAAATATTTAAAATTTGTATCTATTTCGAAGCGATATCCTGATCGCTGACTTTTCGATATTGTTACCTCATCGCGGATATTTTTGTAAAAGCTGACCAACTCAGATTAAAACCGGAAAAGTGACAATTCAGGCATTATCGTGTAAGTCCTTATCAGGACGAGAAATGGTTCGGTACACTGCCAATTTGTAAATACTCTTATTTAAATAGTTAACATGAAGATAAAGATCTTTTAGTTACTTTACTATCATTATTTTATGGAAAACACAATGCAGAAACACTTCTGCTTCAAAGAAAGCTAAACCGTGATAATGCCAGTAAAATGTAGCGCTGATTATTGTTTTATAGTACCTAATTTTATTGGGACCTATTGTACCTATTAGGCACCAAATAGGCAATTCCTAGGAGACCGGTCATTATTTAAATCTTTTCAGTGGGTTTTTGAAGACGGTATTTTTTTTTTTTCATTTATCCTGAAATTCCTTAATAGTGAAAGACCTAGTATCCACCATAACTATTTTCCCACTCACGACTTCATCCATTAGGATTTTAAATAGTAAATAAGTTCACAGTCGAAGCTTTAACACTTGTTAGGAAGTACGATGATAAGTGAAAGGGACAGCCTACGCTCCGTACTATCCTGTTCTGCTCGATGTTTTGCACTTTGCTCGACCTATAAAGTGGAAAATAAACTTTTCTAATGGGTAGCGTAGCGTTGCAGCTCAGAGAGATATACAAAACTTAAACTTTATTAGAGGTCTCGATTCGTTGACCGATATATGTCGTAGCATATTCTAGGGTTTCAAAAGTTTGCGTTCCAAACATTAGTTATTTAAACATTTTGAATTAAGACCATGTTTAACGACATGCTGAAGGCAAGTAAATAAGCACGCAGGCCACCTGGGGCCCTCGCCAAGATGAATTACGCTCACTTAACGTTTTGCGCAAATCGACAAAATGTATGAAATTGACACAAGCGGCTGACGCGACTGATCGTTAGCTTACGTGAATCCTATACGTTTTGACAGTTTTCGAAAAGCGCTACAGTTAGCGTTAGGCTAAGCACATCTTGTATTTTCTCGCTTTTCGCTTATAATGCGTCTCTGTGGTAACAAACTAGTTACAAAGGGATATCCGAGCGACAACTGAGTAAGTAAGAGTGTGTAAGAGGGTTTTGATGCTAACTGAGATGCGTTGCCAACCCGAAAAACTAGGAAGGAATGTCTATGCTAAACACTTAACCCCATACTGGAACACAACTTACGCAACAGTGTAACCACTGTGGCATGACGGTAGGTGAGCCGATAAGATGACGGACCTGCGATATCAGTATTTACCTTTGCAAGACGTCCAAAAGCCCAGAAAGGCAACTGCATACGTAGCACATGCCAACACGTCGCTAAAGAGGGTCTTCCACTGTGAAATAGTCGTTCTTTCTGAAAAATAAAAAAATAAGTAATTGAGTTCACGTATGTTTGGCGGATCACTATAAGACAAGATGGCATTGTCCTTGACTTCAATCTAAAAGAAAAAAAAGGTACGTTTACCTTTGTTCCCAATATTAAAGCCATGGACACATTTGATACTCAAGGTTAAAATTTGACATGTTTTGTCCGTAACAAACGTCATTATAAATATGATCCAAAAGCAGCTACATCTGTCTGTATGTGCGCTTAGTTCTTTTAAACAATTCACAACACAACAATAGAATTTGATATGATGTTATTGCCCTAATTTTTGGAAGGTTTAGAAGTGTTTAAAACATTGTCATTATATCCGTGCGAAGCCGGGGGTCGCTAGTGGCAACCGGAGTATCCCCCGTTGACCCCAGGGGCGAATATTAAAAAATCTTTTTGCCTAGTTAATAGGATCGGAACCAGATGGAATGAGAGCAATGTGGATAGATGCGGGTAGATAGAATTTAGGTCGAAAGTTCATAACAGTTGTAGCACCAGTTCTGTGGCTTATAACTTCGTTAATATTCCACTAAATAACTTAAGTCCAGTTGTTTGCGAAGCGTCGAAAACAAATGAGCGTCGCACGTGCCTGCGGTTTTTGAAACCGACGAAAAATTGTAATGAATGATTCATGAACCGCTTTTGTGGTCGGGCCGGACTCATTTTGTATGCACTCGGCTTGGTGACAAATGTTCGCAACTGTGGTCTTTGTTAATTGTTAGTGTAGTAGGCGTGAAACGTTTTTCTGAACTAAATATTAGAGGTTTCGTGGGGAATGTGGAAGGTGATCGGGAGACATATGCGCATTGGCATAATAAATAATTCACTTAATTTTTTTTTTCAAGGGATAACTGTGTACTTTTATTTATTTCCAATTTAATACTTCATCCCTATGTAGATTTGACGTTTCCAGCAACTGTAAGTAAAAGTCACTCCATGCTTCAGAACTTAAAGTTAATATTTAATAATATTTATCCCAAAAGTGTAAGAAACCATAAGGGAGTACCGACAAACAGAAAAATCGCTGGCAGAACCGTAATAAAGTACTGATAAAATAACGGTAGCTAACCTAATAAACGGGCGGAAACAGAACCTTCATTGAGCCTGATCCTTATAAAACGACATGAGAAAGCCCCGCTCGCCCAGGTAAGTTAATTAAGGCAAGTCTTAGGTAATCAGCTGGGAGTCATTTCCAGTAGTGTTATTCTCTCTAATAACTCGTCTTTCAATTCGTATACGAATTATTAACAGCGAATTTAAGCCGAGCCGAGCTGGAAGGAAACCTAAGTCTAACATCAAAATGCACGCGCTAAAATGTTACAAGAGAAGAAGTAGCTCACAGATAGGAGATGGAAGGACGAACTGGAGTTCTGTCGTGACTGATCTGAAAAGCCCCTGGATGGGGAATTGGGGAAAAGCCCGAGGGAAGTGGTTACCCAGCAGCGGGACAGTGATATGTAAATAAGAACTTGTTATAAATGAGGCCAAATTACGCTCTCTGGTTAATAACTCGTTAATTAATTGACAAGCGAGATGCTGAAGAGAATAACCTAGCTGGAGTGTTTGTGCAGGTGAGCACAAATTAAGAAAACGCTAAGTGCTTCCCCAGGTAGACTGCCAATTAAGTTAGCGCGAGTTCCTTCCGAACTAGTGTTAGTACTACAACTATAAACCTTGAAGTCAGCAGTGCAGTTATACCTAACCGGTAATTTGCAGCTAAATGCCAGATGGCAAAAGGAAACACGTGGCATTTTAAGAGACTGTGACACTATAAAATTGTGTTGCCTCTCTATCTCTAATAGAATAAAATGAAGTAGCTATTAGGTTTGTTTCGCGTTTAGTTCTATACAATTTTGATATGGTTTGTACAATGGCGGCACGCCAGCAACGGCAGAGTCTGTCGACGGCTGCTGTCGGCGGCTGCTGTCGACGTGCAGTTGCCTCTGTCGTTGGCGTCGTGCCGCCATTGTACAAGAACCCTTAGTATAAGAGATTATTTTTCCTGAAGGTTGTGTAAAGTGGTCGAGTCTCTATTTAGTATGTACTTGTTATTATTTTTACAATTAGTAGATAATATCATAACTTTACGACTTTGGAGATGCGCGTCTCGGCCGAAGTAACAAACTTTGCGGAAATGTTGTGGAATCGGTAAAAATATAAAATAGGTACCTACTAGTTTATAATATAAGTAACCGATGCGCGCTCCCAGCTGAAGTGATCCGACAAACTTTATGGAACCGAAAATATACTTATTTTATACTTTTGAGATGGTTACAAATTGTTTCTCTGCTACCTCATTTACGCTTTCAGGTCAGTTTTCCATCGATAAGAATGCTTATGACTTATTTGGTTAAAACCGTAGTTAGTTCACTAAAAATGATTGAAATTGGAAAATAACAATCCATAATACGGTATATAAACTAACTTACCACTATTCAATGCTGTCATTTCAGTTAAAACATTTCAATAAATTAAATGAATTACGTATATTTACAGTACTTATCATAATTCATAATAAGGGCTGTCATTAATTTGACGGTTGTCAAACACAAAACATCAAAACGCTGTGTCAAGACAAGAAGCAAAAAAGAATATAAATCAATAGATAAAGAAGAGTTGACAAAATAAGGTAGGTACGAGTATAAGGCTAATTAATAAAGGAGGTACGACGTGATCTATTACTACCGACGACAGAGACATGTTTTTGGAGGTAGCGCTAGTACACCCAGGAAAATATGCTTAGCTAAAGGAGTTTGACGACGCTACAGGTGCCCTGCGATTCAGTTGCGTTGCAGTCTCCATATAGTTGCTGATTGTCTATAAACACAGAGATTACAGTGATACAATCATGATGCTAACGCGATATAGCCGTGACGCAGGAGCAACATTTGCCATACCTGCGCCACTTTGTCGCCATGCGCGTGTCGTTAGCATTTATACAAACGTGAGTATTAATCGATTCAACACCGCGTTTGATTCGATGCAACCGCGCGTACGATTCATAAGAGCGACTGCATCAATACAATCGCTCGGTTGAATCGATACAAACCCTTAGGGTTCCTATACACGGGCGACATGCCAACGGCATTGGCAATTGTGCCACACAACTGTGACAACTGACCAAAAACGATGCTCGCGGTTCACGCTAAAATGCTGCTGATCCGTCGACAGCTGCCGCCGACGGGCAGCGGCGTGTATAAGTACCCATAGGCAGCCATCAATTGCTAGTATCGCGATACAGCAGCATGATCGTGAAACGCGAGTTTGCATCCATCGCTGCAATAAGTCGCCATGAATAGCCGGCAAAAACTTAACGTCTTTACGTTAAGCAAGCTGTAGGTATAGCGATTGAGCTTTACTAGAAAATAATATTAAGTATAACATTGTTAAACTTACGAACTAATATTAATAAAGTTCTGTTTAGTTGCAATATTATAAGCCAACGAGACAATGTTTGCTCGCTTCACTCCGTCTCGCGCTCAGCTTTATGACAAGTAAAGTTACAGCTAATTCTGATCCATGGGTTAATATAAAATTGACGAAAGCATACATATATCAAGCAAGTTGGTTTGTTATGCCAGCATATCTTGATCTCTGATTTTAAACAGTTGCTACGTGTAGATGTATGTTTTATTTAATAGCCGAATAAATTATTCTATTCTATTCTATTTTACGGGCACAGGTAAGATCTACGAGTCTAGAGTAGTACCTACAAATCTAAGTCTATGACGATTACCGACAAGATAAAAATTTTGTAACTTTCCTATTTAATATATCGATAACTTGTAAGAATATTCTTATAATTGTTCTAATCATATTTTAATGCGGGTTGACTTGGAGGCGTTTCAAGGCGAGTGGCGGGAGCATGCACTCAATCGGGACGAATGGCGGAAAAGAGGGAACGCCTTTGCCCAGCATCGGGACACCCAGATAACTATTAAAAAAATATTTAAAATGGTATGGATAGAGAACATTCTCAAATTATTAATATATTTTTTAGTTCCAACTCCTACACGGAGAAAAAAATCTAGTTCCGTGTAACTATTGTATTGTGTAGAATATTGTATTATATGTGACAACTATACACACATTTTTACACATTGTTATAAAATTCTACTTCTGTACAACATAATTTCTACCTAGTACCTATTACCATTTACCTAGTATCGTAGGAAACAAATTTTGTGTAGTATACAAAACCTGTTGGACGCTAAATGCATATTTTACTCTGTAACTATTAGATAGTAACCGCTACAATATCAAAGTTTTCGTGTACTAGAATATTTTAACTAGAATATTTTAGTATTAACAAAAATATGACTTGTTGTCATTAAAATAAAATCTGTTAACAATAGCTGAAATCTGTTTTCCTACACCAGAATCATAACTACAATAAAATCTGGTAATATTGTAGAATATTTTTTTCTCCGTGTATGTATTTCCAAATATTTGGGAATGTTCCGCAACATCACATGTTTAGTCTAGATATATTTAATATAAAAAATGTAATGGGTCTTTAACCTTTAGTGTTAACATTACATATTAAATAAAGTTAGACGGTTCCGTGTTTTAAAACAACATTTAACAGCATACGGCTTACGGTCCGCCGGAATAGGACGCGTTCAGAAACAAATTAAATAAGTTTTCATATTAAAATAAACTTGTCAAGTGCGAGTTACACTCACTTACTGAGGGTTTCGTAACACAATATGAAAGCTTATTAAATGGTCTAAGATCCAAATAGGGAACGACCTTCACCCGTAGGTTTAATGGAGGAAAAGTATTTTATATCAAATGTAATATATTAAGTAATATATCGCGAAGATATGGATAGGTTAACTGAAAAATTTCGGGCCAGGATTGATTACTTAAATAAAAATAAAAAGAATAATAATTATACATTCATGTTTGTTTAATAGGCAAATTACATACCAATCAAAAGTATATAAAAAATGCAAACGCTAGGTTGAATATTTTTTTCCCGTCATAATTGGGTCGTTTTCAAAAAAAATGTACATAGTTAAAGGCTTAATGACAACAAAATCACGATCGCGTCCTTTGTGTAACGAAAGTAAGTCATACAAACTAGATATGGATAATTTTCGTTACACATAGGAATCAATTAAGTTTTAGTTAAAGCCCTTAACTATGTACAGTTTTTTTTAAAACGACCCATCTATTGGGTAGGCAGGTATAAACAGAAGGGGAAAAATTGACAAACTTTATTTTTTATTATTAATCTTAGGAGAACAGTAAATAAGTGGTCGAAATTTTTAGAACTGGAATGACATATGAACGAAGGAAGTTTTGAATAAATATTGTAAAAATAATCATGCTCAAGCATTAAATTTATTTATTTACAGATTCATAGCAACAGGGATCACGTGCGCGCCTGGACGCGAATCGCCAGTGGAATGGCAGGTGAAATTAGTTAATTGACAGTAATATGTTACTGAAATGAGTGCGGTGGGGGTATGTGCGAGTAAGCTCAGTCGCACGCCGGTCTCCACGTAGGGCGCCCGTCCGCCCGCCCACCGCGCCTGCGCCGCGCGGACATGTGATTCTAAATTCAAAACTTTCGTTCTTAAAAAACTAAGAAAACTTTGTGGCCAGTGTCTTAAGACTTGGGGTGAATTTTTCAAGTGTTGAATTAAGAAGTCGGATTTCCTTCTTAAGGTAATTTAAATATTTTTGCATCGTTAATCTAAGTAAGAATTTTAAAGTACTTCTACGGCTAACCATTAGGCTTTTGCGGTCACTGGATAAAGGATATTCCTTAAATTACATTTCAGATTATACTTGAAATTACTTTTTGCGTGAACTTTTATCGGTAATTGGAATAATTAAAATATTATGGAAAATGAAATTTTAGCGTTGCAATTTAGTAATTGCAAGTCTCTAGATTATACGAGAGATTCAATATTTAAGTAAGTATATTCAGTTGTTTCGTATTACTACTAAATCGATCGATCGATCGATCAAATTTAAGTACTGTCGGCAAAATGGAACCCTGACGTCCCCAGCATCGAACTGTGTCACAATGACATTTAAAAACAATTTGTTAGACACTTCTAACGATTCGATTCGTAACGTCACTGTGACACAGTTCTATGGCGGGTCAAGGTTCTATTTTGCCGACAATACGTAAACCGTAGGTTATCAAATTGCCTCCTGTACTCTGAAAAAACAACATAATAAGTACAAAACCTTATTTAAAGACAGGAAAGAAAAAATATTATTAAAGCGGATGCCGTTAAGTATAAATTAATTGCGGTAAGTATATCGAATACGAAACGAAGTGATTACACATAGGGTTCCGCAAAATCGTTAAAAGAAAGTCATTTTCAGCGCCCGACTCTTCGAGTTTCATACAAAATGGACCCGCCTCATTAGGCCAAACTGGTTTCCGGAATTGGAAGTGTTGTGTAGCGTCGGATGTCGGAGTAATTTCCCTGTAGGAAAAGAGATTTTGTTTCAGCTCAAAATATTAAGCGAGTAATATCGATCAATGTCAGTGAAAATAAGGTTTAGGAAGTGATAGTTCATTTCATAGACCTTGTCATGTGTCATGTGACGTAATAGGAAATGCGCCCGCGTTAGCCTAGGTATGTACATGTAGGCTCGAGTTCTGATCAAGTACGAAATATTTTTTATTTGTACTCACTTCCTCGAAAACGGCTCTTACGATTTCGATGAAATTTGCAATATAAGGATTTACGGGGGCGAAATATGGATCTAGCTAGGTCTAGGTCATATCTCGGAAAATTCGTTTTCCCCGTATTTTCACGCAAAAAGATTTGCCCGCGCAATTTGGTTCGTAATTTCGATGCGGTCGCCGCCGTCTGATTAGACTAATAGTTAGCTTTGGCCTACTACGCCAAGATTGCGGGTTCGAACCCCAGCTATTGACTGATATTTTTTGTTTTCTTATTGTTCCTTTTTAAATATTTTGTTATTTTTTTTTGTTTTTGTATAGAAATTTATGAAAATTCGATTTCGACCCGAGCGACGTCGCTCGGTCTCCCAGGTACTGTTTAGTAGCATTCATGTCGACCTGGTATTGGAAACGTAAAATTAAATTTTCCCGCTGTTCGTTTTTAACAGAGTAACAGCAATTAAATATTTTCTGAAATGTGAGTCTTCTTTTAACGAATAGTTTACTTAATTTACTAAACAACAAGCTTAGACCTTGAATTTACTTGAATTGGATATATCTTAAACAACTACTGAAATGCGTACAAAATGCCATAGTTCGGATTAAACAATAAACTGTAACAACACGTCAAAATTTAAAATACTCCAAATGACAGGCATGAAAGTAAGTGTTGTTGGTTTTTTCTTTGTTGATTTGGCTATCCATGTTAAACTTACAAATCGTAAAACAAAAGTATTATCTGCAATTTAAACGATTCTTGCATCGAGAATGAGCCATTAAAATACAATTTAAACCCAACAATAAGACTAAAGATTAATGCAAACGGAAGGACGTCCAATGCTGATCATAGGCCTTCCCCAAGGATCTCCGCCACGATCGGTTTTGGGCTATTCGCATCGATCAGCTTCCCGCGATCTTCACCAAATCGACAGTCCACTTTGTGAGAGGCCTTCTAACACTTCGTTTTCCGGTACGCAGTCGCTTTTCAGGACCTTCTCGCCCCAGCGGCCATCAGTTCTACGATGTGTGCCCCGCCCACTGCCACTAAATCATGCATGGGTAAAGACTATCAGGGCGACTGGCGATTGGGGCCGATTTATGCATGTAGGGATGTCTATATAGGGGAGAGTTGCCTGTCGCCACGCTTGGCACTCTTGGCAGGCGGGTTAGCGATCGCAGTGTTGCACTGCTTTCTCAGAGGACGCTGCTGCCCATCCTCTGGTGACCCAGACGTATCCGGTCCACTATGCGGTTCGACAATGAAAGTTCAACAATAATTATTTTAATGTATTGAAAACTGAACCACAGTCGGTTTATGCGATAACCCCAGACAAGAAATTTGATATACAGACAGATAGGTAACAAAGTTATGTTTAGTTTAATAGTTAGCACGAAATTCTACCAAAAAAAGCTGTCACATTTATAATATCAATTAGAATGTCTCCTACCATATATACATACTCGTACTTTGGCACATTCATCAGTTTTTCTGTAAAATTTCGTCATGAAATGTATAGCTTGTCGTAAAATTATTTTTCTTTTATCTATTAATGTTTTTTTAGTTTATATTAATTGTGATAAATGTTTCAAAGTTTAGGTAATTTACCATTTTTGTCAACGTATCACCGTAGTTTGCTTACTGTTAGGACGCGGGTTCGATTGAGATGAGATGATTTGGGCTATAGTTCCCACGCGGGTTTCCTCACGATGTTTTCCTTAACCGAAAAGCTCATGGTGATTTACAAATTATATTTCGCACATACATTCCGAAAAACTTAGAGGTCCGAGCCCGGGTTCGAACCCACGACCCTCATCAAATAATCAATTAAATTAACTTAGCGATTAAAATTAACCCTCAGGGTTGGTAAAGCAAATGCAATCTTGAAATTGCAATCTCTAGACTGTATAATATCCATGGGAGAATCCGGTTGTTAATCTAATTAACAAGATATTGTTTACACAATATATATTATACAAATCCACAAAACTCAGCCAATCAAAAGTAAACGTTAACGTGATACCCGCACCGGCAGTATCGCAAAGAGATCGCATCTATTATGAATCAAAGGGCGCAACATTCATAATGTACGTCCCACGCACTGAACAGCCCTTGCGTTCACATACAAGGGTGTTGAGGTAATTATTCTGAACCCACGTGTCGCTTTGAACAAGCTCGTTTATGAGGTACAGTCAAGGTCATAAATATGTGTACATTTTAGTATCTTGTCTATTTAATGTCATGTTTAAATTAAACTGCCATATATGAATGTCACAGCGATTAAAGTGACAAAGTACTAAAGTGTATTTTGACTTTGACTGTACATACAAAAAGAGGAATCTTGCCCACTGGCCTACACAATCTTATAAAGGGAATAAAATATAAGGACATTTCATAGGTACCATAATTTTTGTAATTTAATTTAACGTATACTGATATACTAAGTTTGACATTTATTTGACCTTTTGGGATTTTTGAACGAAAGACAAATTAAAGACATTGAAACGCAAAATGGTTGAAAAAAGTTAAATAAAATTGTATATTTTTAAAATAAGTGTCTCTTGATTCCCGTTTCCATGGCATTGTAAAAAGTCAAGACCTTGTACAGGTGCAATAATAAATTATCCAACCCTAGGCTCAAAAATATCTGACACGCTCTTATCTGGTAAATAGAGATGTGTCAGATATATTTGAACTGAATGTTGAATAATATATTAAAACTGGTGACTGTAATACACGATTCCTTATTATAAAAGAGAATACTTATTGGAAATTATTTATCTTAGTTTCTTTCTTTTCTTGCCTACAGATTATTCCGTAAATATATATATGTAGTCAACGTATAACGAATACGTCATCATCGGACTTGGTGCCTTCTCTTGAAGTGCCTTCTCGTTCTACTCTTCAGGCAGTTTAAACTTTAAGTCTGGGGTTAAAGAGATAAGATACAAGAGTGATTCATTTTCAAACGACTGTGTTACATCCTGTTTGTTACAATGTAATGGCGAACGATTACCGTCATATCGGCGAAATCTAAAATACGTTAACGGTGATGGCGGAGTCACAAAAACCGGTCAAGTGCGAGTCAAACTAGCGCACTGAGGGTTCCGTAAACACTTGGCCGGTTTTTAGTATTTGTTTTTTTTTTTAATAGGGTTTGTTCTATAATAATACTAAATTTGTCATTTTTATTTATTTGGAACAACAAACAGCAATAGGTACAGTCACCACACGGGATTGTTGAGCCACCATAGAACCCTGTCATAATGACAACGTCAAGTCACTCAAAAGAAATTACGTCAAAATTTTCCGTCGACTTTCTGTGAGAGGGTTCTATAGTGGCTCAACAATCCCGTGTGGTGACTGTACATATAATATATTACAAGATACAGTCACCACACGGGATTGTTGAGCCACTATAGAACCCTCTCACAGAAAGTCGACGGAAAATTTTGACGTAATTTCTTTTGAGTGACTTGACGTTGTCATTATGACAGGGTTCTATGGTGGCTCAACAATCCCGTGTGGTGACTGTACAAAAAAACGTTGAAACAAAAACGTTTCTTGTGTCGGGACTTAATTTACTTTTTCACTTGTTTATTATTTATTAGGAAATCCGCCGTTATATCACATATTCTGCAAAAAATTACAGGCTATCTTTTACGGCTCAAAAGATACAGCTCTTTAAAATAAGGACAGACGGATGGTCGGACGGACGGACGGACAGCGTAGGCTAAGTAATATGGTCCCTATTAACAAAAACACAAATTTATGTTATCACAATATAATTTTCTATGTCGACTTTTACCTATTCCTGCAGTAACTGCGCAATCGCGATTATAAATTTGTAAAAAAATTAGAACGCTCTCCTGCATGAAAATTTGGTTTTTGTCGATATACAAATACACTTTAACTTACGGAATGTCCAGATTTGTATTTCAGCATGTTATCTATATACTAAATAATGTTAATTATGTGTAAATATTGCATCTTTTCGCTATAGTTTGATCTTTTGTAACTCGGGAAATGTCGAATTTAGGTCAAGGCCATAAAAGCATACTTGAAAAGCATACTATGAAGGGACAAAATTATCTTTTACTTCGGACGGATTACTTATTTAAGCGGCTAAAGAAACAATAGAACAGCTCAGTGCGTCTCTATCGTTACGGACAAGTAGAAAGGGAGATCCGAGCGACAAACAAGTCGCGGACATTTTGCTAGTCGTCCTCGTGTGACACGGTTAGCCAATACCACCTATACGATTTTATTCAATGTGACATAGCTCCTACAAAGTAAATAATTCGTTTCCGCTTCCACCCTCGCCTCCGGTATGAAATGCACGTTCAGTAAATGTAGGGAGCAGCGTCAAAAGAATAGGTTCACGGTTAAATATTGCTTGCCTTAAAAATATTATTCATTTCGTCTTGATAATAAAATAGCAGTCACTTAATCCAGGTTGCGAATACATACATTGTTTAGTGCATAGCATTTTCCCCCAGAACTATCAAATTTTCCGGGTTTTTTTTTGTGTCAATACAGGATATGGAGTATCTGAATATCAAATTTCATCTAAATCCGTACAGCCGTTTAAGCGTGATTGAAACTCAAACATCCATACAAACTTTGAAATTTATAATATTACTAGCTTTCCGCCCGCGACTTTGTCTGCGGTGTGTTAGTACTTTCGCAAGTTAAAATATAGCCTATGTCCACCCTGAAAGTCCATTATAAATGTTGGTGAAAGAATTTTTCAAATCGGTCCAGTAGTTTTTGAGTTTATTCGTTACAAACATAACAAATCTTTCCTCTTTATACTATAAGATAGTAGGACATCCAGTTTCCAAGTAAATTTTTATTTCATTTATGTTCATTTTGCGGTAACAATATTATTTAACACTTCTATGTGACACTTTGTTTATGCTGAAGACAGCTTCTTTAAATAAATAAATAACTGCGTCACGAAACGTCTGGAGTTACGAGAAGTTATTAAAAATATTACGGTTCGCCTCGGTTCGCAGCGATACTTTAACAACATATTTTTAACACCTTATTACCAATGTTTACAAATAAATCTTTTGAATATTTGAATCTCAAACGTCATTAAGTTTGTCGTCATCGGACCAAAGTTTGATTGTGATGATAAGTACGAACATCACTAATTATTCTCACAACAGATGGAACGTAATTTCCCGATCATTATTATTATAAAATAAAATAAATAAATAAAAAATAAAATTGTTTATTTACCAACTTAAAATAATTTTACATTAAGAATTACTTGTGACCACCACACTAGGCAAAGCCTGTCTCGTGGGGCCAGAACAGAGTTTCCAATTTCAAAATGTCGCTGCGCTTGTGCTGGTTAAGATAGTTAACAATTTTTAACTGGTACATTTCAGATTCGCATTTACAAATGGTGTTTTCTGATTATTTGTGTCTGATTGGCAGCTTACGTTAATTCTATACATTTGAAAGTTTTCGAATATCGTTGGGTGAAGTTCAAAAAAAGTGTACATACGTATAGTTAAGGACTGTTAAGGACTAATTTTCGTTACGAAACCGAAAAAGTTACCTTTTCTTTGCGTCACTCCCAAACATTCTTTAACTTTCTCAGTTTCGTAACGAAAATTAGTCAAACATTTGTATCGTAAATTTTCGCGAAACTGAGGAAGTTACCGTTTCTTAAGTTCTTAACAGTCTTTAACTGTGTACACTTTTTTTGAACTTCACCCCGTTATCGTTTGTGTTATGTGTCTTGTCTAGGGCCGCAGATATGTTAGGTAGCGACGGGAAACCAGAAATTCGTTTTCAACGCTCATTATAATAGTATTAAAGCCAATTATTTTGAAGCAAGAGTTTGCTCGTAATAACAAGCATAAGCTGGATTAAAAGGAATCTCTATTAAAACGTCCGGTACCTAATGGACTTCTGCGACTTTTCTTTCCCTTTTAATATAAGTAAATATATATTTTTTTAAGTAGGAAAAAGTGTAGTATGTTTTCCAAGCCAAAGAGTCATTATAATGCGCAATAATTTACACAGTATCGCTGCCATCTCGTTCACGTAGTACTAAAACGTAAGACACGTAGTACATGAGCTGTCCATCGGACCCCTGTCATACTTTTGGCTAAGAAACATTAACAGAGGATTGTGAGTTGACGGCTTTCCATACAAACGGCGATAACGTTTTCCACCCCCTAAATGTTAACCGGTTTAGACCAATTTTTGATATGTGGTCAGTCAGAACAAAAACTATATCTGTACTCACAATCCTCTTAAGTAACTTTATTTCTTTTTCCCATCGTCTACATATATGTATCATTTTTGCTGATCTACCGACGTAATGCATACGCTTAGATTCTTAACATGTTTGTAAAAAAAAACAGTGAATTTATTCTGTGTTCAAAAATACTTTTGAAAGTTTTTTGCTATGTAGCTCATTAAACGCAAAATATTTTGCGTTTGTAATTGTAACTGTACAAAACATAAACAAGTCATAAAATATTTAGACGGAGAAAACGGATGGTTTTCTTTATATAAACAATCCTTTGTTTACGGAAAAACAGGTAAAGTTGTAAATGAGAACATTCTTCTATCATGATCCCGAAGAACCAACGACGAGCGAGGCGAGCGATGTTAACATTCTTGTTTCATAGTTTAGTTACGGTGAAGAATTCCAGCGGTGAATTATTTAACAGAGTTTAAACACTTGGAAAATACTGTGTGTGGGTAGTAGAGTGAATTCATTTTGAATTAGCTATTGTCCGGACATTTACAGTACCTAACACTAATGCCTGGGCCACACCAGATGCGTTGCGTAGACGTGCACGCGCGCGTTCGCGTTCCACTGCGTTGTATAGTATGAATCCTCACATGAGGACGCAGCTATACAACGCAGTGGAACGCGATCGCGCACGTGCACGTCTACGCAACGCATCCGGTGTGGCCCAGGCTTTATTCCTATTCTTAATGCATATGTCTTTACCAAAGTCAAGAAGACCACTTGCAGCAAAAATATAAAGTTAGCTTTGGTCTCCAACAAAACAAACAACAAATCCAACAAATGATACATGAACTCGCCCCAGATTTTGCAAAGAATTGGCTCCAGAGCGGCTAGCAATAGTATGTATTTTCTCGCTTGTCGCTCAGAGCGTCTCTATACTTAAGGACTAGTTAGAAAGAGATAAACAAATCGTGGACAACTGGGGCGTTTTTCTCTCTACTATATAATTTCTCTCTACTATATATATGTTACTCTTATTGTCGCGCTCTGGCTAGACAACGTGGCAGACAGTCACACTTTGAATAAACGGCTAATTTGTAAAGCACGGCTAACAAATTTGTTTGTTCATGTTATTTTGGTAAAAGGCAGCCTACAAAGTTGTTAAACAAATTCACTTTTGTATTTCATAAGCTTTACATTTTGAAATGGTAATAAACGGGTGATATCATCGATTTGGTTTATTTTGGGTACCGCCCGACCTTCAGACGATATAATGAGGGAAACGTATTGATGATTTATTAGTTCCTTACTTTATAGGTGCTTTCATATATTTTTAGGTAAAATGTAAGCATTGTAAAACTCGCACGTTGTCTTTATTATCTTTACTTAAACTGTGTTTACGTATGAATATAAGTATAATTTTAAACGTATTAACCTTCAGGCATAATCATAATATAAACGATGTTTTTCGGCATTGCTAAATGATTAGCCTCATTTCTCCTCGAATTAATTCGCTGGCACGAATGGATAAAACATTAGAGGTACGAGTACCTCCTACCCCTTGCCCCATTATTTCGGGTTTCGTATCTGATAATTTCATACGCGTGTATTGCTTAGTCCCAATTTGCTGATAATTAGTCAATAAATGGTTTCTTAAATTGATTTACACGATTAGAAGTGTTTGGAGAATTCCAAATTCATGTAATGGCCAATCTTGAGCAGGTGAATTAAGCTTGTATGTTCTATCTGATAGAATCTATCGTAAATAGTCGTTTATCTATCTATTCACCGTCTATAAACGTTTACGTGCATTCCGTGTAGTACTGTTCTTTTCAAACTAGTTTTTTATTATTTATTTTGCTTCATTATCGTCACTTCGATTCCTCGAGAAATAATTATGTCGAAGCGATAGAAATGCTCTATTCATAAATCTGACCATTCCCATTAAAGTGTACGATGAAATTATATCATTCATTAAAGAAGGCTCTATTTCTGGCGACTTGAACTGACTGAATAAATTAATGAACTAATTTCAGTGTCTCTATTATATTGCTAGACTAGAATAGGTAAGTATGACTTCGATTCTTTTATTAATAGTATTTACATCATGTCCGTTATATTCCGCTTTCGTGAGATCATATTTGGGTCATTTTAAAATTTTGTGCAGGTAACCTTGTCCCAACCTAAAAAAAGTTGTTTCCGTTTACATTATCCATTTTCTGCGGTTATTTGAGTGAAATGATGATTGATTTCCAGTCAGCTATATATACTCGTACCACAGATCGATTATCTGAATCGAAAAAAGATGCGTAGTATTTATGTAATATTTGTAATAATGCATGGTAACAGAGTGGTAGCTCCATACAAATAGTAACAGAGTGTTTGAAAATGACCCATTTATTTTTGACGTACTATTTATTTAGTCTTTACAGGAAAAAAAATGAGTAGGTATCTACGAAAAGTGTCTAGATTCCTTTAGGGCTTCACAAGACGTGAGATAGCTGCATCAACTAAATCACAAATGAACTTGCTGCTGTTACTATCAGCTTTTTTGGTATAACATATCATATCATATTCAGTAAATATACGTCAACTAAGAAAAAATGTCTCTTAACTGTTTTTTTAGTGGCACTACACACACACGCACACGCACACACACACATAAATGCATCCTATTACAAGAAAGACACAGGCAATTCTTCCTTAACACCTGGGCCCGTATTATGGTCGCGTTTATCGCGTGACAAAACGTGGATAAAGCATCCGTCACTTTCTGACACGTATATAAGCGCGAGAGTGACGGATGCTTTATCCACGTTTTGTCACACGATAAACACGGCCATAATAGGCCCGCTGATCTGAAATAGGTATAAAATAAACAAATAACTGTTCCAACAACTAGTTAATTACCTACCTGCTGTACGATTATTCTCACTCGCCGCCCTCCGCTGAGCTCTCATTATTTATAATCTACTAACTAAACTAATATACTTATATCCTTCTATTTTAAAACAAACAAAACACAATAAATATCACCGTAAACAAGTTTCTCCTACACACTTATCGTAGTTGTATTACATAAACTTAAATATCATAATTTGTGAGAATCTAAAGTGCATAATGTGGAAGCATATATTTTCGTTGCACACGAAGCTTTCCTTTAGAAAAATATCGTGGTTACGTAAAGTGTTAGGAAGTAAACATGCACAGGTAATACGACTAGCTAGTGTAAATACACTTAAGACCAGTGAAAACGAGTCGCGGCTTATGTAAATTGCTTCAAGTGTATTTTCTGCATTGAATATGTTTCTGAGGTCATAATGTCGATCGGCTACAAGTCGATTTTTTGTGGAGTGCGCGATTTAGGTCTCTCATATGTCAATAACACGCTACGTTTGGCTTACTTACTAACCTTGGAGGGTTGACATCGACTGCCCCGTGAGGGTGAAACTTCCAACCCCCATAATAACTTATACTGTTCGGTAGTTTGCTTTGGTTTGCTTATGATACTTTGTAGAACTTGGAAACAGTTAAGTTCCGCCTTGTTTCTTGACTCGAACAAAACTAAGTATCCGGAATTAGACGTTGTCGGCAATTATGAAATACAGCCCATAAAAGTGTGATGAAATGGATATGGCGCCATAAAATATGACGATTTAAAGTTTTGTACGTTCCTTTGGAATGATTTTCTTTGTAAACATGAATTTTATGAGTCTTAAATATTCAGTAACGCGTCGGGAACTTTCAAGCTTGGTTATGCAGTCGTGTTATCGTAGATTTTAACCCTTACCCTTACTCAATTTAAATGTCTCGCACAAATTGACCTCGTCACAGTCTAGGATTGTACTAGAGAAATAAAAACTTAAATACATAGGAAACATTCATGACTCAGGTAGGTACAAATACTCGCGCTCACCACAAAAATATTTGCCAAAACCGGGATTCGAACCCGGGACCGCTAGCTTCGTAGGCAGGATTACTATACCAACTAGGCTAACCGCGTCGTCTTCGTTGATATTTACATCTAACCACAATATATTGAATGCCGCTTTCAAGGACGTTACATCACCTTCAGTACGGTCAATATAAATTTGGCGTAATCAGCACTTGTTAGTGTTCCGTGACTCGTTACCACATTTGGCTACTTCTAGTTGCCGAAGAAGCCATATATCGGTGGCATATCGCGTACGCCACGTCAGCTTACATTATTTAGCATTCACGAGTGACTGAAGCACGATCGTCCGTGAGCGATTGAGAGCCATGAAATATGTATGGCTCCGACCTCGGCAATGGACTGATGGGGTAATAGGGCTGTCACAAGTTTAACAGTACGTATATGTACTTTAAAAATATAAGGTCCCTAAATAATTTTGCTGGAGTAGAGGCTGACCAAAAAGAAGATGACAAAAAGGGATGATTTGGATAAATTCAATCCAGGGTGGCAAGGATCGGCTAGATCTAGAGAGGGGTTGAGGAACACTACTTTGTAACTTACTTATAATACTTTTCGCTTAAGTGTAAGTCATAGCATCATCTGTTCCAGAAAACGTTAAATTTGCAATCTTGCCGAGGTTAACTGTTGTATTACTCAGCTCACTATGACTTATATACATTTAAATTTATAATTTAAAGAAATAAAAGCTTGTCACTTTACATTTAATTTAAATTATATGTAAAAGGTGCCGTGGCCGGTGCCAAAATGTGCTGGCTACATTTGCTCGATAAGCAATGCTTACCTAAATATATTATAATCCGCATTAGATGCCACTTTCCAACAAAAGCTGTGTAAAATAAGATACATACTACACCAGGTCATCATATTTGCTGTAGAACAACACCGAACGAGACCCCTCTTGCTTATCGAAACAAGTTCTTAAATCATAAGAAGGAATAACTACTTCCGTAAATGCGTTTTCTTCGTCGCCACCCCTGGCAATGGCAGTCGCCCTATTGTACGGCTTATAGCTGTCAGTTCGAGGCATAGCATCGAAAAAATGCTACTAAACAAACTTCTTTAATATAAGGAAGAAGTGCGAGTTCATAGCCTTCTGTAACGATGACTTGCATTGTTTTTGTGTAAAAGTAGTTTGCATTTCACGCTCTCTTTTTACTCGCAGTAAAGCCTAAAGGGTTCCTTTTCCTCGTATTTTGATTATTATTTGCTTTTGTTTGCGAATGAATATGAAGCCATTACTATACACGTATGATGCTTAAAGTTTCTTAAATATGTATCTTCGTTTACTTCCTTCATCCATCAATGAATCACCTAAAGTTATTCAATTAGATTTGCTACTTATCACTGGGGATCAAACCCAGGATTCTACCTTCGTAGGCGTAGCAATGCCAAAAGTTAATCGCGTTAAACGATATATACGTGTCTTGAGATTTCTCTTATCCACTTGGCCCTTTCGACATACGCCGTGGAAAGGCACTTTCTTAATACTGTTCACTCCGCCCGACCATTTATATTCATCCCGAGTACCTACCACTCTTTAAATCCAGATTGCTCCCTGAGGCGTCGTTTTCCGTTTGAATCGTGACGGCTGAGCAGTATCTTTATTGAATACTTTAAATCAGAATTATAGGTAACAATTTGATTCTAAAATATTATAAAACTATCCTATTTATGTACTAAATTGTATGTATAGCTATAATAAACATATTATTTTGCATGATATGCTTATTATAGTGGCTACCACTGAGCATTGTTTTTATGGTGACAAGATGTACTCAAATCAACTGAGGTATATGTCTAAACCAATAATCACCGAAACAAATGATTGTGTGTTTTGTCCAGTATAATTCTGAGTAATTTGATACACGTTTAAATAAAAAAGTGCGATCTTATATCGGAATCTCGTAAAAACACTTGTGTTTGAAAACTAATATATACCCTATACATAGATTTCATCACGTCCCGAGGCGTCTGTTTCTTTCGAATGAATTTATCGGTCCCAAATGCCCACTAACTTATAACTTTCTTATCCTTCTTATTATTACCTAGTTCATTGTTTTGTTAAGACAAACATTTATATAAAAATAAATTTACATTTATGTAAAATATAAAGAATTGAATTAAGGTAATATGTGATTTTGAAGGTTAATCTGAGGATTACGGCTTAATTATTTATTCACAGTTGTTAATATTCCATAATGTTAGTTTGCAGATTAGAAAAAAAAACAACAAATTAAAGTTCAGTACAATTCTACTTAAATAATAAATACAGTATAAAGAATAAAAATAAAAATAACCTTAAAAAGGATAATAAGTTTTTTTGTGTGACTTATTTTTTGGATGTGTGGATTATGTGTTAGCAAATAATAGTACAGTCAAGCTCATAAACATGTGTACATTTTAGTACCTTGTCTATTTAATGTCATGTTTGAACTGTCATGATTAAAGTGACAAGTACTAAACGAGTACACATATTTATGACCTTGACTGTACCATTGGTGTAATAAAAATCGAGAAAAAACAATTTCCATGAAACAGATGAATTCATACGAACCTTGACTAGTTGAGAGCTCATAAAAGAACCGAAAGACCGGCGTTGTTTTTTCCCGACTGCAAGAGAAAGTAGTTTTTAAACATATTTTCAGTGCACGGCCGCGCGAGCACCCGGCGCTCCGCGCCCGCCGCCCTTAACGCCGCCGCGCGGCTTTTTGATACATTACTTGTTTTCCGTAAAACACAAATTTTTCAGCTTTTTTAGATAATGAGCTTCAGTGTGTTATAAGACGTCCTTCTACTTGGAAAATAGAAAAAAAAGGAAATTTAACTTTCTTGGAGGGAAATCGACTATTTTTAGCTCAGAATCGTGCTCTTAAACAGTTGTTTCAGTTTTCTGTAGATGGTAACGTAGATTGTATACATAAAAATTACTTAAACAAAGAATGTATGTAATTTCTTGTATAGATAGAATAAAAAGATACAGTCTGAAAAGGCCGGCCATAATTCATTCATTAATTTAGGGTCATCATTGGCCTGTGACGTCTATGGCAGTGCAAACACGCTGCTTGGCGGTAGATTAAAGAATAAGATGGTGGTCCCGATCCTGATGAACCCCGCACGAGGTCCTACCACTATTCTCGCACCTTCCCCTCCGCGGGCATCTCCCATTCACCATTTAGAGTAATAAGATACTCGTCTCTACGAGTACACCGCGAAATGCTTTACCAGATTCTGCGTCATTTACGTAATCGTTGATCCATTTTGAGCTCTCGCTGCACCTTCCAGAGCGGTTCGTCTTATATTTTCTTGTTTTTCGCTCAGTGCGACTCTATCGTTAGAGACAGGCTAGAATGGGATATCCAATCGAAAAAGAAGTGCGAGCAATTTGCGCTAGCCGTTCAGAGTGCGGTCGCCATCCGAGACCAACAGTTAAAAGTTAACCTTCAAGTCCAGCCATTGCCAAGCCGGCGTCATAAATCTGTCGGTAAACCTAATGGTATATTTTACTAGCTCCATTATTTTATGGAAGCGTGAATTAGGCTTATTTCAGTGCCCCGACGACCGTTAGGGGAGACCGGGGATGGTTGACTATAGGGGCAGGTTGACTAACTATCAAAAACTCGTCCGACGCAAAGGCCTTGAGCCAACCAATAAGGCACGAGAGTCCGCCACCTCCCCCGGTGACTGAGCGGGGGGAGTTGGCGGACTCTCGTGCCTTATTGGTTGGCTCAAGGCCTTTGCGTCGGACGAGTTTTTGATAGTTAGTCAACCTGCCCCTATAGTCAACCATCCCCGGTCTCCCCTACTGACGCCTCGAGGGGCTATTAAACGCTATTTTTGTCAACTTATGATTACTAATTGGCGACTGCATTCGCTGGCGGATTAACTGCGAGTATAAACCGAGTCGATGCATGAATTACGATGGACTCTGTAGTTATAATGCTCAGGTTTACGACGATCATTTGTAGCGCGTACATTATTAGTAACCACCGATGTTCTTGGTACACGTACGCATTTAGTTTTAATGTAAAGACAGAAGTGGCATCATAACATATTAATCAAATAAATTCTTGCCTTATTAATATCATAAATACGAAAGTTTGTTGGTTTGTTTTTCTTTTACGTGATATTATTGTAAGAGATAGCTGAAGAGCCAGAGAGTGATATGATATACATGTAACTATGCTGCATTATGTCCCGAGATATAACCTAGTTCTCGCTGGAACAGCGATACACGAGATCTACGCGAGCAGAGTCGCGGGCGCAAGCTAGTTATAAATAAATAAACCGCGTATTAGCCATTAAACTGTATTTACCGCTACGTTGACTTTCATAGTAGGTATACATATAAGACCATAGACATGTTACACAGTGACACTATGGAAACGATAAATGTTTAAACTCATTTTAGGCATCTAAGAAGAGGTTAAGTTTTTTGTAGAGAGAGGCCAATGAAGTTAGTGATGGTGACGTGATGAATAAAAAACGTTAGTATGGCCACGTCCCATTTCATAATACTACGAGCAAACTTGTTCTTATAGTAGTTGTATCTAAAGTTCATTATCAACGTTACTAATCCTAAGTCCAATTCTAATTATTAATATTTACACCTTGGAAGAATTTTGCTTCAAATGGATTACGTCAAAATTGTTTAATAGTCATTTTGCGCGACAAACAGGAGACAGTTAACGGCTTTCGACTGGAGAAGGTCGGTTGTTCGTTATTGGATGTGGCGGGCAGTTAAATAGTAAGACAGGTATCATATTTTATGGGAGTTTTACTTATATTGCCATAAATACATCTACGACGACCTATTATCGGTTTAACTTTAATATATTTAAGAAATAAAACATTCACTTAAAGAAATTAATTTTCCTCAAAGGCATGAATCTTATAGCATCTTTTGTTATGACTTATGAGACAATTTGTCAAGTCTCTCGATAAAGGTTCAAAGTCACGTAACAAGCGTTCAGTCGCCAAGTGGCTCATATGTCACGACAACTTTCATAACAAGAAATTATTGGAGGTTCCAAATTAAAACTAAATATTACAAATTCATCTATATTATTTTATTATCTATCAAGTAGTGTTCCATATCGATTACGTATGTAATAATATAATTAAGAGTGTTACTTTAATACGTAGTAGTTTACGTGACAGCTGCCGTAATGCCAATTACGCAGAGTCGCGTACAATACGTTATCTACAATCATATTGTAAATCCTCTATGATAAAAAAAAAATAGGTTTATACATGTACGAGTAAGTAAAGGTAATTAGTTATTTTGTTGACATTTAATCTTGATTGATGCTTAATCTCGAGTGACATGAGAAATTATCGCCGAATCAAATTGTATCGTGATTCGAAGAAATTCGAAATGCGGAAACCATACATAACGGTATAGGCAGCGAACAAGTAAAGTGGACTTTACATTACAACCACAGATTACACCACTGACTGACGTAAAGCTAGTTATAAACTACAGTTTCTTTTTTAGCTCTTATTTAGTTTTAGTATAAGTATAGTTTTAATTTGTTGCTTAATTTTAGTTTAGTTAATTTTTTCTTAAATTATTTACCATAGTTTTAGATGACTTAATTGGAATAATTATTAACAATCCATAACAACATAACATAACATATTCCGAATATGTTTTAAGGAAAGACAACAAACATCATCTACATCTCGAGCACGAGTGTAACAGACGAAATTCACAATCCCTAAGAATGTTCCCCATTTGTCGCGCGATCCCGGCTCCCCGCGCCGGAGCCGGGCCAGGGGGGACTTAGTGCTGTTTGTTGTTCACTTTTGTTTTATTTGCTGTGAACTGTGCTAAAAGGGATTCGCACTGAACTTTTAGGCCCTAAGTTTTGACGGCGTGTAGGTTAAGTAAAACAATAAGGCAGCATAAAAGTATGAATTCCTTATGCGTATACTCCCTTCTCTCTCGTATGCGGAAGGGTAAAAAAATTACGAAATTGTTTGATTTTATTTAAGACCATGAGTAGTAGACTATGTACCTATATCGTTGCTTAGTACCCATAATATTTACAAGCTTAGTTTGGGACTTGGGCAATTTGTATGAGATTGTCGCTTGGTATTTATGATGTTGTTGTACTTATTTATTTATACCTAAATATAAAAGAATACGTATCCGCATTTAAGCATACGAGGGTTTAAATGGTAATGACCGCCGATAAATCATTTCGAAGATGACTGATGCCAGTCATCGTCATTATGAAATTTTCAAGTACACAAATTTTCACGGAACCTTAACAAATCTTGGAAATCGAACACATCATATCTAAACAATTGTTGTGATTTTGTTGAATATAAAAACAGGTATTTACAATAAAATATAAACAAGGCCGACAGAAGTCGGTTCCATGCCCAACAGTTCCTCACAGAGATTTAGTCTTGGCAGCCCGTAGGCTTGACGAATATAAACTTACAAGGCGAACTCGTAAACAATGAGAAGCCTACTATACCTAAAGTCCAGATAAGTTCGAACCCTATTCAAATTGCCGTTATATTATGCACTATATTTGCATTTTTATTTCCTCATTTCTAGTGGCAGATTTACACATTTCCCAAGTATAAGATAAAATAAGATAAAATTTCTTTATTTGTAATAATCTTACATAGTGTTACATAGGCTGTTAAGTTGTTGCCGCCCTTACCTCTACAGTGGTTAATTCCTAGATTATTTTTACTTCTTTCTGCAAGACATCAGAAAACTGTTCTGTAACGCGGCTAAAAAGGTCCCCAAATTGGTCGCCCCTAAAATCTGCCGTCCTAGGGCTCAAGCCTACTCAGCCTGCTCGTAAATCCGCCACTGCACTTTCTGTATTTATGAGATGAAAAAATAAAACATTGTATTATAGTGTACCTATATTATTACCATATTAAAGCTGCCCACGATTTGTCAATTTTTTTGTGCTTTAATCTAGAGTATTGACTACCCGTGCGCTAAATTTCCTCTAAAGCCGTTCAGCCCTTAGGCTAGTTTGAAAGTCAAACCTAAAACATCCTTAGAAACTTTCAAATTTATAATAGCATTTAAATATAGTAGGATTATCACGTCCCAAGTGCGTAAGAATAACATTAAGAACAAAAAGATCTAATACAATGATACAATGCCCTGATCTGTCCTGGTGTGTTCTTGGTGTGTGGTTCCAGGAGATCCGAAGCGTTAGCTATACTTTCACACTGATTTAAATACCGTTTTAATGGATTGATATTCTCTATAGCGGCTTTATCAAGGCGTATTTATGGCAGTCTTGTTTAATGTTCTAATCACTTAGCAGCTTTACTTAACGTGATTCGGCGCGTGACATTAACCCGAGCTTTAATGTGATGGGGCTTTAAAACCTTAATAACATTTTCTCCTTCCAAATATTACGTTTAATTTCTGTTCTGATGATGTTATGATAAGCTTTATTAGCGTTGTCTTTACGCTGTTAATACTAGTAAAGTGTTCACGCTACGATCAAACCGCTGAGTCCTTAGCCAAGATGCCCATCGCTAACTAGCGTTTCTATTCGTTTCTTTTTTAAACCAATCGCGTCACTGGTAGATCACGTGACTCCCCGTATGACGTAGGGGTTTGATCGTAGCGTGAACACTTCACTGTAGACCTTATACATCACCCATATTATACAATGTATTATATTTTTTAATTAACTACTTTTTACTATTTGTTCTAATGAGTATTTCATTATAATGAGTTTTACTTCACGCTAGTTTAAGTTATAAGTATGAAGCTTTGTTTGAAAATACAAGACTGTTGAATTTCTTGCGGTGCTTCTTCTCAACAGTGGTCTCCTTTTGGGTTATTTATTTATTTATTCGAATGGCAAAGAATGGTACAGTACAGCTGATCACAGAGCTATTTTATTAGATTTGAGCCACTTGATGACATCGTCATTTATTCCCCCTACTCAGAGCGCCACTCGGCGCTGGTACTAACAGATATGTGAAAGTATCTACAGGGCCTAGTTATAGAATAAAGATTTTTATTTCAAATCCCATGAACGCTATAAACGGACTTATGAAGAGTCCCTAATAACCCGGTAACGAAGACCTTCTAGCAATAAATTGTAGATGAGATATTTAAATCCACAGTTTTTCTGAATCCCTAAACGATTATACTTGAGAGAGGAAGAATGCGCTCGTTCTTTAGAATCGTGGAATAAATGCTTTGTAATCGAGCTTCTTTGTAGATGATTTAATGAAATTTACAATATTGGATATTGCTTTCAACGAAGCCGAGTCGATGGAGGTTGATCGATCGGAACTTTTAAATACGTAGACGAATGTCTGCTGTTCTTTGTGATGTATAGATATGCCACAATTGCGTGCTTGCTTTGAAACTTCCATGACTTATGATGCATGTAAGTCTTGTAATTTTAAATTCATTGCTTTCGCTGGTACTTTTTTTATTACCATATATCGCTTAGGTATACTGCCGTCCTCAAACTAAAAGGCGGCTAAACCACACTCGCCGGCTTGTTGTTTAGACGCCTTTTAGTTAGAGGACGGCAGTATATGTTTATGAGGTAAGTAAGTAAGTAAGCATTTATTTGTGATACACAGGTTGGTTACATACAGTTCTTAAGTGTTTTTTGAGATCTCTGTGATCTGCCTTTTAGGCGTACAAACTTTTTTCCTATAACTAAAATTATGTCATGCCATGCATTACACATTATATATATAATATTACAAAATTAATGTTCAATGTTAATGTTAGGTCATATCTCTAAAAAAATCCTCAATTGTGTAATAGGTTCTATTTATAAGTTCATCTTTTAGGTGTTTTTTAAAAATGTGTGTGTGTTTCTAACACTTTTAACCTTTCAGGTAAGAAGTTATAAATTCTAGATGCCATTCCTAGGATGCTATTCCGTAACAACGCTGTTTGACCTGGCACAACATTGATTTTATGTTTGTAACGGGAGCTTAAGATTAGGGTTCGATTTAACGAAGGTGGCGATCTCGTAGATGTACAAACTAGCTAGAGTTAGGACACGTAATTCCTTGAAATAGGGTTTGCAACTAGTAATTTGGTTAAGGTGACAGATGGCTCTGATGCATTTTTTCTGTGCCATGAATACCAAGTTTTTGTTACTTGAGTTACCCCAGAAAATAATGCCATTACGGAGGATAGATCCCACGTATGCTATATGCCACATATGCTAGTAATGCTGTTTTACGATCAGATAGTTTCGATATTCTCTTAAGGACAAATACAAAATTACTAATTCGTGTGCATAATGATTCCGTATGAGACTTCCACTTTAAGTTATGGTCGATATCTATACCTAAGAATTTAGTTATAGGCTTATCGTTATATTTAATGTCAAGATTAATTGATTTCGATTGTAATAAGTATATTTTTCAATGTCTCCTTTGCTCCATGCGATTTAAATACAACTACTGAGTACTGAGGCCGTATTATGAGCTGTCAAATCCTGTCAAGTTCGAGGCCTGAAAGGGACAAAGAGGTATGACTCTATCCCTTTCACTAACTAGAACTTGGCAGGTTGTAACAGCTCACAAAAAGGCGTTTGATAAGATTTATAAACAGGGCGATCCTTTTGGTCTTCGCCGAATGGCTAAAAATAGGAAATGGTGTTAGAACGGTGACTAAGATAAACATAACACTTTACGAGCATTTTTCATAGAAGTGGGGCAGCTCGTTAGAGGGCACCATGTATATTAAAATCGGGAAATGAATATAGCCCAATTCGCAATCCGTGTTACGTATTCTAAGATGCGGTTTAAATAGATGGAAGCGACCGATTTATGCCTCAAGTTGCGCCGACAACCGCGGTATTTAAGTATGGACTCGGAGAAAAACCAGCAAAAAAAAATGCATGGTTTTCAAATACGTTTTTTATATAAATAAACTATATAATTAAGTTTACACAAATAATACCTACTTACTGCCAACGATAAATAATTTAATGTAGCTTTTAACGTCATATTTAAGTTTAAAATGGATTTTGACACGATAAGGCCCCGCGCATACTATCAACTATTTATTTATTTTATTGTTTTGTCTCCACAAACTTTGTAAAAATGGATAAGGACAACCGTATAATCGGCCCATAGAAAGTCGATAGTATGCGCGGGCCTAAGACGTACAAAAAGGTCGAAAATTAATTTTTTATAATCCGACGTTACGGCTCAGTTGCGCCGGCCGTGGTCCCGGATAGACACGGATAGTTTAACGTGTAACGTGTTTTGAAATCGTTGTTTTATTATTGAATCAAGTCACTTTCTTACTTCGAATACCTTCTCTATTGGACACAAAGAATAAATCACCTTGTAAATTAGAAGACTAAAATAGGACTGCCTCGGGTCGTAACCCTGTGTTCCACCTAAATGTTACTATAGGCGAGAGAGAAAGAATAAGAAGCGCAGAGGAGAGGACAAATAAGACCAGAGACACCGCAGTGACGTTAAAAAAGCCGGTCAAGTGCGAGTTGGACTCGCGCAACGAGGGTTCCGCAAAAACTTTTAGGCATGTAAATAGTTCGTAAATCACGGGATCCTATAAGGGTTCCATTTTTTTCATTTGAGGTACGGAACCCTAAAAATGCTAAAAGTAAGTTTTCTGTTTTTATGTATGGTAATGCTACTTAAATTCTCTATTTCGTAAGCGTTGCATGAGAGTGCACGACTTGCACGAGGCTTGTGCTATACGCCCGAATTGAATAAGGTTCTGCGTTTTAGCGTAAGTAGTTCGTGTTTGTGAGCGAGTTACTGTTTATTGGCTTATCGGAAACCTTCCCCGAGAGACACGCCACGCCAGTCTAATGGACCCTTACCACTATCCCAACAAGCCATTAACTCAGTCGCATGAAAAGTTTAGAATTTGTGCCTATTGAGTCCCAAGGGTGCCCTAACATTTAGGAAAAAACAATTCATTTTTTTCTTGACAAAGCTTCGCAGTGCAGCGGGGTAACGCTGTGAGTGTCCTCGGCACGATGCCGAAAGTGGGTGCAATGAAGGCCTTTACATATAAGTTAGTTTAAGTAAATTCTCATCAATACCTGGTCTTTAAATAGTTTTCAAAGATCTGATCAATATTTTCGTGCAAACTTGAATGGTTACCTATAAATATTGGCGAAAGACCCGGATTCGCTCCATTTCCGCGGCGTCCCGACCCGAGGCAAATATTGATTTTTATTACCACAAAAGTCGGGTAGGCACCTATATACCACTTTTACGATATTTCTAAAAGATCATTAGGAAGTGATACCAAAGTGAGGAAGTGATACCAAAGTGAAAACGAGTCTAAAATGACCGCTGTTTAAGGAATTAGTTGGTTAGTTAAGGAGTTGTTATGGTTAGAGCATTGGCCTACTACGCAAAGAATGCGGATTCGAACCCCAGCTATGGATCAGTTTTTTTTGTTTTCATTTTGTATTATTTTTTTGTATAGAAAATCGATGAAATTTCGGTTTCGACCGGAGCGACGACGCTCGGTTTCCCGGTACTTTAAATTAAGTAGATACACCAATTTGTCCGCGAAGAGTTAGTTATTCGGTATCCTCTGGACGGTATTTTTATTTTATTTGCTCAAAGTATGTACAAAGAGTGGACTTAATGCCAAATAGTTTTGGAATATACGTTAAAAAATAAGTTCTTTTTAACTAAATTTCTTATCGTATTATGCATTACAAAATTATAAACAAAAAATCTTATAGCAAACTCTTTCATTTAATATTTATAATTTTTACCCACCTTCCCAAAAAAGGTGGGTAATGTTTTTTGGCTGTATGTATGTATCCATGTTTCTTTGTGACCACCGTAGTTTAAACGGCTTGACGGATTTTAAAGTGCAGGGTATCATTAGATTGGTATTTACCCAAGAAGTCATAGGCATATTAGGACGTCCATAGGCCTGATGCCGTAGTGGTAGTCGAGTTTTAAAAGCTTGCTTTTTGTTAGACTTGTTTATTTTCAAAAAGAGGATTAGTTTGTAAGGTAACTAATGTAACCTTACAAACTAATCCTCTTTTTTTCGCAAATCGCTCTTTACTTCTATAGGTATACCCTTTTAACTTGTCGCTTATTTCGTCTCTCATTTTGCCCGGCAATAATAATTTGACTCCCGCGCCTGGTCATTACTGTCTAACTAAGTCTCATGTCAGTTTTTGCGAGACACTTTAAAATGAATCTGACTTTCTTTAAACATGAAACAACCTGTATCGTCTCATTGTTTTGCAGAAAAGCAGATTACATTAAAGTTATAATTTTGTGTCGCTATTCATGCAGATGCTGGTTGTCTATATTAAAGTGCCGTTGGCTGTAAAAATAGCTGCATCAAGATTAAAGAAAACTTCGCTTATATCTTTTTAAAGTTCAAGCAATTATCGTGCATTATTATCATCCACCCTTTTACCAGTAACGCTCATATTTTTGTCTTTCTCGTTTGCTGCTCATAGCTCATACATTTTGTAATTAACTTCGTATACGTGAACAGAAAAACGTTACATTGCAAACAAGGTAATCCTTTTAAAAAGAGGATTTAAGAACGCGTGTATAATGGAATATTAAATTATCCTCATGTCCGCTTGTGCACTCCCCCGTTTCGCAAATTCCGGTATTTGTGAGATTAGCGAACTATGGAATCAGAAATGCATAATTGCACGTAAAATTGAATATGAATTCGCTTTTGTTTTAATTGGCCAACAATGCCAACATGCTACGAAATGTTAAATCGGTGTCCTGCCATTGTGGGTGTTGTAATGAAATTAGTTGATTAGTTCACATGGAATATTAAAGGCTTGCAGGTGAGCGGGTGGTTTAATTTAAAGGTGTAATATGGATTTGAAATGTGAATATTAAATAAAACCTCGGTAATGCGTTTAATAGTGCGGCCCCACACTTATACTAAGTATATGGCTCATTTACATTTTTCTTTTTCGTAATAATTCTGACATGTTTCTCTGCAGAACTACGCAGATATTTTATATTATTTTTATAGTTTTATATAATGCTAGAATAAGTAATATTATTGTCTTAAGTTTTATTTAAAAAAATGACTAACTGTTGAGTTTATTGCGGTGCTTCTTCTCAGCAGTGGTCTCCTCTTGGGAAGCGCTGGTAGATTTGGACGTGTAAATGTGCCCGTGCGGCCTACTTACTGAATAAATAACTTTTATCTTTATCTTTTGGGTACGAATTTATTTATGTAGATTTTAATTGTGACTAACCCTCTCGTGGAATTACTGAGCTAGCTATATCGTTTTTAGGAACTGCACGTAACATGTTCACATCATTTCGTCGATTGGTTTTTCTGTTCAATCAAACATGAAAAAAACAAACATCACAGAAAAATACTTCCATCTTTTTGGTAGAAAATAGAAAAATACTTTCACATTTTGTAGATGGTACTTACATTTTACGCATTTACAATCAATGCGTTGCAGCAGCATGGTGCAGCAAACTAGTTGTTTTATTTAGACAAAGCGAACCGCCGCAACGCCCGCAACGCAAGGAGCATGCACAAATGCACGGGAACTCCACGCATCGTTCAAATTATTTAAGTTTCACGGCGCGTAGTGAGTGAGTAGTCTAGTGACAGTATATTTTTGTTGAGAGCGTGCCGCGACGAGCAAAAGGTAGAAATAGTGTAAGTATTACTGAATCACTAGGGAGATGCGATCTTTGTTTGTAGTAGTTAACAATGATTTAGAACTGAAGTAACGCACACACGTCACGTCACCTGTGTAAGGTTGAACGTCAGTCGCGATTGTCATCTATTTGTACGCGCCTGAACACACGCGTGCGAACGCAAAGTAGAACCGAGTTAGCTATACGTATCGACACCAGCTGGCAGCTGAGCGCGATAAAATTAGATTTTAATAGCTTTTTTACACAAAATCTGTCGTTCTTTGTCGCAGCTAGGTCACTGTTATATTATATTACGGCGAAACCAATTCAAGGTCGCACATTATTAAGGATCGTAAAATTTGGCTACTAAATTTTGTTACGGGATGCTTGATATTTTTATCTTTCGCGTGTTTATTGTTTACTAACTGGCTTCTTAGAGTTCGTTTACCGCTGCGTCCGGTCCTTTCGATCTGCCAATTTTTTCAAGTTAAACGTATAGCTCATATTTTTTTCTGCTATAAATATAAGAATTAAATACCTTTTGTTACATTCTGCAATACTGCCACAATTTATCCATCCATCGTTACGCTTTAGAGGCAAAGGAAAAATAGCCTTTAATTATCATTGCTTGTGGCAACCAAGTTAATACGTATACAATATTATTTCTGCAGATTAACATGGAATCCCAACCCCTCAAGCTAACGTAGACAATTACGTACTGAATATACGAGTATGTAACTTCGTAATACATTAGGTACCTATGTACGTCTAGAGGACCTACGTAATATAACAAAACGAGTAATAGAATAGTAGGTTTTCGTTAGCTAAAAGTAAAAGAGAAAACAATTTTTTCCAGAAATAGCTTCAATGAAGAACTTTTTCATACTTTTAAACTCAATATACACAATTCTAAAAGGAAAAGTTGTGGAAAGCAATTTGTAGCGTTCTTGTTTTGAATGATTTTTGTAAAGTATTTCTATGAAGAGTACATCCAGCGTTCATTTTCACTTGATAATATTTGGTTAGGTTCATAGTACCTATACACTACAAAATTACAAGCAAAATATAAATCCACCTTTTTATACTTAGGTTCATATTTGCTGTTGGTAAGTTATTTGTTAAATTTTATATCAATATTATTGCATATTTATTTTGGCAAAATGTATTCAGAACACGCTGTTTGTCGAAAACTAAAACGTGGATTATAATCCACGAATAATATTTTTACGCGAATTTGTTTTCACAACACCCGTTTCTGTCAAGCACATCAAAAGCTTGGGTTGACTCTTTTAAAATTACCGAAGCCTGAAAAGAATAGATCTTCAATTTCAATGAAATTAATGTACGGAAATAAGGTGAAGGTAGCCTTAAAAAGTTTGGATTCTGCTTTTGCTGTTTATAACATTATAAAGGCGTCGGGACGGGACGAGTGTACCGAGGTTACATAATAAAATAAAATAAAAATGGTTTGTTTAAATGTGTTCACCATTTCAATTACAGGTTATTTGGTAAACTAACTTAAACAAAAACCGGTTAAGTGCGAGTCGGACTCGCGCACCGAGGGGTCCGTATTTAAGTCTGTACTTCAAAAATATACCTAATAAAATAAGGTATATTTGTTAAATACGGACTTAAATACAGAACCGTCGGTGCATAATAATGTACAAACAAAACTTAGCACTTTAAAGCTTAGTATTTCACAATTAGATCCCTTAATCGAAAAATTGTTTTTACAAACCAGCAATATTTTTAAAATACCTATCCAACGACACCCCACACCATGGGGTAGACGAAGAAAAAAACATCCCCACTTTACGTGTACCTAGGGGAGGTACCGTAAATTTTTTTTTTTAAGTTTTAATTTTACCACTTTGTCAGCGTCATTAATGCCAAATAACAGCTTTCTAGTACTAAGAGTCTCTGAGCTAAGCTGCGGACGGACGGACAGACGGACGGACATGGCGAAACTATAAGGGTTCCTAGTTTGACTACGGAACCCTAAAAACCGCTATAGAATCCATCTATAGGTTTCATATACAGATAAGAGTCACATTTATAACATCTTGTAAAATTAAAACACAAATCACACGTGTAATAAAGCCCAATACCACCGCTAATCTACCCAAGGCTTTACTTAGGCTGCTTATAGCAATAACAGCGCAGTATCAGCATATTTGCCGCGTAAAGGTCGTACACAGCACTGGAATTTACATCGAAGTGCCATCAGGGAATTTTATTAGTGTGCCTCAGCGAAATGGCCCCGTTTATTAGACAGTTACTGAATTTCAATAAGAAATATTGGCTGTCTCTCTCTACGAGAAGCTATTTGCATTCAAGATTATACTGGAAGAATCTGGCTAAATGGATATAAGAATATTTATTATAAAAATAAGGTACAATATTATGCCTATAAATATACAGTATTACATATTATGTTTAGTGAATTGTACAACATCATAAACGTATTGCCACCTAACTCCTAAACTAAGTCAAACTTGTATTATAGGAGTTAGTGGTCCTCCCCTCAATGCATATAAGTACAAAAACATAATGTTGTTTGTAGTTTGTAGCAAACTAGTGTAGCAAATTAAAGTTGACAATGAGTTGAGGTACAAATATTTCCTAAGAACTTAGAACTTATGCATTTATTTTGTTATAATAAGGTTTAGTTAAAACAAGGTTTTCAGTCTTTTCATAGTTCAGATTTAGTGACCACGAATTTAGTTCAAATTTTAATTTGTGTTTATTGAAGTCACAGATTGAGATATGATTACTTATTTTGTTATATATTCTGCAATTCATAGCATTATATTGGCATTCTGCAAACATTGTCCTGCACATAACACGAGGACTTTCTGTTCTGCGTCGTGATCGAATGTGAGCAGTACTATTTGACATAGCCCGTGGTATGTACAACCTCCTGACGGATAGTACTAGTGCCTCACTATAAAGTTTCGCAGCGGAGTAGTCACGATACTTAAAAATAAATATGGTAGCTTGTTTTGTTTATTGGACCTTCAAGAAAAGGTTACCGGTAAGGACGATTGTGTTGGTTGGTAAACGTGCGACTTGATTGATCGAGCTTTTCCCAAATTATTAACTTAACTAATTTTCAATTCGTTAACGAAGTATTAGCCGGTAAACTAAAGTAGTCCCGCGCGTTTAGCCGAGCTGCCCCCTCGACGCGACTTAAAAATAAACACACTAAAATATTAATTATACTCTGACGGGACTACATAGGCTCGCCGATTAATAATCACGTAGCGGACGGAGCAACTTGTCGCAGGGAGTTTCTGCCTATTATGGTCACAAGGGCTAGAAACTAACAAAGCTTTCAATCTCGGAAACCACGGGCACAATTAATAAATATCACACGAAGAAAGCTACTATTGCTCACATTGTCTTAATACATTAAGTTTGACATTTATTCCCTGCATTGAATAGTTTCGCAACGCCACATTTCGGATTTTGGCACACGAAGTTGTTGGCTCCCTCCCCACAAGTACGTTTACGGGCATTACTCACTCAAAATGCCATTCAATTTGGTTTTTGGCTGCAATGCATGCCAACATCCTGGTACTTAACAGTTGGATAAATAGAGATTAAACAGTATAGTCAACTTTAGTAGTAGCGCGTTCGCAATTTGTCTCAGTTGACTAAAGTTAAAAGTCATTTTGGCAAATGTCCTAAATCCTAATAAATGAGTAAGTTAGGCTAACATTTGCCTGCATTTGCATACGTGTGTACATACGTAATCAATGTAATCATGGAAAAATAGCTAACTTTTTTAAGTCATTTAAATATTTACATGACGATCGCAACTGACAATTTCATCTGCACGAGCACCGCGACAAAATAAATAGTGTGCGTGTGCTTACACGAGACCGAGACGCGTGTGTGTGAGAATCAATTACGTATATGTTTATTGTTGTTCTGTTGCCGTTACCCCCTCTGATTTACATACGTCGGAATGAATTGTAATTGACACCATTCACCGTTGTTGGATTTGCGAGGTCGTCCCAATCCTGGGCTATTGTTTGTTTTAACCGGAAGACCAACAATACGAGTAGGATACCGGATAACTGTCCAGATTAATTATTTTATACCCACCACGAAATCCAACCCCAGTAAACACAAAAGTATCAAGACAGGAGTGATTTCTATGTTCTTAAGATTTATAGTTATCGGAAACCTAAAAGAGTATGGTGTTTTAACGTACCCACGTGGGAAGTCATGTGGAAGTATTTCATATAAATACCTAACCTCATTGCGAGCTATCGTTTTGACACTTCATAAAAAGTTGCAAACTAAAACCCGACTGACGAGCGGTATGACGCACCCTATGGTCCTATAGTTTACTTAGGTATTCATACATACAATGTCATACTTACATACGTACAAAGACAGTTAAAAACATTTCCCTTCTTTTAGTTTCGCGTAGTCGGGTTTAAATAGCTGATTTGCCCCGTCGTGTCGGTACCCTGAGTTGATTGATATTTGGTAGTATCGTGTTTTTTACAAGTTTCACTTGTTTCTTAGTACTTAATTAACATTTATTACTAGTGGCTCTGTGAGCTGCGGATCTCGCGACAAACTTAACTTTGCCGTTGGGTAACTGTTATTCCCAAATATCGACATAGGTCGCGGTCAGTTCACCAACACCGCAAATAAGTTGGTTTTCGCAAAAAACCCCTTATCTCTGCCATTTTTTTTTTTTTTGAAAAACTGAATTGACGAAAAAATAAACATAATTAATTATCGAACCTGCTCACGAGAATAGGTGGAGAAATGCGACCTGTAGAGGAGAACAGCCAAACAAACATACGAAGCATTTTTGTCCGAGCTGAAACGGAGACGCTTCGCTCACTCGGTCTATAATAGAACAAAGAAAAAGCTCGTAGTTGCGTTCAATTATTAAACTCTGTGGTTGGAGAACCACATTAAGTTTTATTTCGACGTACGCGAAAGCAAACGTCTCATTTTGGAATACTAAATCATCTACCAGCTGTCTTACCAAAAACGGATGGACTTATAAAAATTCAACGTTTATTTAATGCATAGCTGTAACAGCAAAAATACGACTTCTGTGACCTCTGCATAGTACAACTCCAAATATTGTATTTCTGCAACAGAAATACTGATACAATTCTCAATTCGTTCAAGAAGGTAAATACACTTTGTTTTGCAAAGGTAGGGAGTCATAAAACAAATATGAAGAGCTGTCTTCCAGACGACCAGACGACGGAGGGACAGAGAGAACAGCCAGACCAATATAGTGAATGTTTATAGTTAGTAGGTATTAGTTATGATTGGTTTTACGGTACTGTCATTATTTAATATAGCGTGACACAATTATCCCTCGCGTAAACCTTTAGTTCCAATAAGACCTATGCAGGAGGTTCAAGGTCTTGACTCACCAAGGGACAAGTCAAGGACAAGGTCCATAATAATCACCTAATTATACACTTTGACTTACACAGAGGATAGTGTAAGATCAGTCGAATACTACGATATTAGTAAAAAAATTAAGGAAACATGCCTCGAAATAAACTAAGTAATATTACTTCTATAATTATCTGTGGTTTCACGATCACGAATTTAACAACATAATTTTACATTGTATAGAAGTAACATTCATAAATAATTGATGTACCTATATTTTATACATCGAGCAAATTACAGCGGCGGTACAGATTACGTGAAAGTGTCATGCTGAATAGAAAAAATTGTGTCATTTTGAAACACCGTTTGTCTTTTATTACATAATGTTCATACAATATTTTATTCATACATATGAAGTGAAGAGGCTGCTACTGGTACAAGCAATGAGTCTTCAACTTCAAACAAGTCGTTACGAACAAAACGCTGTTTCATTTGTAAACCTAATTGAGATCATAGTAAAAACAACTGAAGTAAACGACATAGTGAAAACAACTATTAATTTATTAAATATAAGCTTTATTACCAAAACTCAAGAAAATACAAATTACAACCACAACACGGAAAACTAATGTTCAAGTGTTTTGTTTTTAATAATTTTAACACAATGACGGCCAAAGAATCAGAATCTTTTGAATTTTGGACTCGTCAATGGTAAAAAATCTTAAATAATTAATAAATACTTAGTTCTGAGTTTAAATTTAATAAAGAAGTTAGCTTGCTTGTTATAGCTGGAATTATTTACTTCGTTTCAGGGCCTGCATATCCGGAAAATAAAAGTAGCGTTTTAAAACGGTATGACGTCATACCGCTTCGTTTTTCTCATCAACTACAGATGCTATCAACTTGAAATTTGGCATAGTTATATAACTTGCTTGCCCGCATCTGTTTTTAGTATTAAAGAAATCATAAATAATTGAAAAGGGGTCTAGAACGGGAGGTTGAAAATGAAAGTGATTTGATTATAGCAAATGGGGTGTCATATGAAAGAGCATAATCTGCACATTTGATTTATAGCCAAAAAGTACGAAAAATTACCGCTCCCCCCTTATCTCCGAAATTTATGACCAAAAAAATCTGAAAAATAGTACATAAAAAGGTATATTTTTTAAGTACGAACTTACATACGGAACCCTCGGTGCGCGAATCCGACTCGCACTTGACCGGTTTTATTTTCGATACCTGATTCGTTTTCATAAAAGTATCAGTCAATTAGCGCTCTTGTTATCGAGTTTATGCCTAAAGTACCTATTTTTGATAGATTTCGTTCGGCGCGGCAGATTTCTGACTTATAGTCGCTGTTCGCCGTTTGTCGCGTTTAACTACGTACCTATACTTATACTACGTATGTATATCGGTAATTTATCCAGTAGCGTACCTTTATATTTCAACCGGTGTAGTTCTACCTTTATAACGGAGCGGTATCTATATCCAATACCGCTACCGTACCGTTTATACCGTAACGAAAACGGTCCCTGCTTCGTTCATCACATCACCGTAGTCGATGCTGTTGCGGTTTAATTAGAGCAACAGAAAACCTGCACTTTTCCTCCACGGGAAATAAAATTGATTAAACATTATTAAGCGTTGTTTTACTTTGAATATTTGAAAAAAAATATACAAATTATAAGTTAATTACTTAGCAATGGCATTTGTTTAATAAGTTGGTATACCATGTAGGTAAAATAAATTATCCAAATGAAATAAATGATCTACAGTGCGATTTCGACAACTCTTCGGTTGAACTGTTTCGGTTCGGTTGTTTTAAGAGCTATTGCTCTGTACTGTGAAGGTTCGCCGCGTGAAGCGTGCTGGCTGCAATGTTTGAATTCGAAATCTAAAGAAGAATGTCTGTTCGATTTTGATTTGTCAGTTAGTAAAAGTCGAGTTTACGTGCGTGTGACCTCAAGTTTTTATGTATTGTGATTTTGAAGAAACAAAAAGTGAAACCCATCAGCGTTTTTGAAGCAAGCAGCACAGTACCTACTGCCAATTTATACCTACTATAGTCTGTGTCAATCCAATTTGTTAATAATGTAAACAAACGTTAACAACTCGATCGTCGATTGACTGATTAATTATGACAAATCCAAGAGCTAATTACAAATCGATTTTTTTTAAATAATTGATTTATTAAATTGAATTATTCATTGTATTAAAAATGTCTTTCTTTAAACAAAATAACCTCACTTTTCGACTTGATAAACAAATTTAAAAATGTTAATCAAACGATATTGCTGGAAAAAGTGATGAGATATCAAGCCACCTTCGAAATTCATGTGCATATGTTTCTAATTCAATTAAGTGAATGATTGTGTTGGAAATTAAAAAAATCAGTTTATTTACAATATGAACAAATTGGATTGACACAGACTTTAGGTCTAATTTTATTTCAGTCGAAGATATTCGCGTGTGAAGTGCCAGGTGTAACGTGTTCAATAGTGTTCAATGGTGACTCAACCCCCTTGTGCCGGCCACGCCCGGCGGCCGCATCGGTCTCGAGCGCTCTGCACACACCCGCGCCGATTCGATCCACCGACCTGATCTAACTATGCAATTGAACGCATGCGTTCTCATTTCCTACTAAAGGATCGGATCGCCGGTGTGTGTAAAGCGCTTCAAACGGATCCGGCCGACTGTCGCCGTGTTTACACTACTACGGTCGCTAATAAGAGTCCGGAGAGTCGGATCGCTTATATGTAGTATTAATCGGAAAACCAAAGGCGCTCACTATTTGCTTGTAATTTAACAATCGATTGCAAAAAAATATTCGATTTTGAGCCCTATTTTGATGTAATTCTCGATTCTGAATTGTTATATTGCCTAGTATAGGCTGATGATGATGATATCATGATGACGGCACAAGGATTTACGTAAGTGTTAAAATTATGCTCCAAAATCAAACATGTCAAGCAAAAAATGGGTAGTAACTTTTTAATCACTTAGAACGTAAAACAGGAACGTAAACAGCCGTAAGTAAAATCTTTAAACTAGGTATAATTAAGTTATTTAGTGACTGGATCCGGTAGATTATAATACCGTTAAAGTAATTTAGAATATGCTCTAGTATTGTGCAACAGCAATTTTAATAACATAAAACCCACCCTGATAGAGCCATTACTTTAAATCAAGTAAGATTGCAGCGATCGCGTGACCGACCGCAGGTATTTAGAAGGTGCAGTGCTTAATGATGATGACTTCATAGAGGTTTTGTTGTCATTTAGCTGCTAGCACTTTTTGTGCTATTTGTCTTGATTAAGAACGTGTCTGGCCGAAGCGTTGAAGAAAGTACGTAATTAAGGTAGTAAGTTAAGCTGAACGTAAAACCACACTGTGTATAGGGATTAATAAAGTTTATTATAAAAGTTACAGTAAAAATGCTCTGGTGTGGCCGACCGCGGGCGGCGGCGCGATATGTCAACTATCAGTGCAACTAACTAGAAAACGTTCGATGCGGCTAAGTTGGTCGCAAGTAGGCTGAATGTAAATCGATGTAAATCGTACAGTCGAGGACAGAAAGATGTTTACACTTTTTCACCTTGTTCTATTGTAATAAGGTCCAAAAGTGTAAACATATTTCTGTCCTCGACTGTTCAGTCAAGTTCATAAATACGTGTACACGTTTAGTACCTTGTCACTTTACTCATTGTGACATTCATATATGACAGTTTAAACATGACATGAAATAGACAAGGCACTGAAATGTACACATATTTATGTCCTTGACTGTACATACTAGTAGTTGCTGCTACCGACTTTATTTAAATAAATATATACATCAGGGACAACCTCATACAAATTGATCTAGTCCCAAACTAAGCTCTAAGCTTGGTCTATGGGTACGAGGCAACGATATACACACTTATATAGAGATATACATACTTAAATATATAGAAAACATCCATGAGTCAGCAACAAATACTCGTGCTCATCAATCAAATATTTGCCCATACCGGGATTCGAACCAGGGACTGCTAGCTTTGTAGGAGGGTCACTAGTCACTACCAACTAGATAAAATATACTACCAATTTACCATTTGACTAGATCTCGTGCCTACCAGACATCTAAGTAATTAAATCATAATTACAACGCTATTCAATTGCAACAAGGCCTTATGTTACTTAATTGTTATATATTTTGTAAAGTACAAATGCAGCCGCGAGAGTATGACGACGAAGGAGTCAAGGGAGACATTAAAATAATAACCTAGTCTGACCTCAAAAACTAAAACCCAAGTGGCAACTATAATGACGCACCCTTATAAATTTTATATACTCTATGACACTTGCACGTTTTTGACGAATCATATGACACCCTATTTATTAAAATCGGTCTAACTGCCGCACTCAGAGACGTCAATTAAGTTTTAAGTTTCATTAAAGTAGCTGCTGTCACTTTCTTTGCTACAGCAATAGAATAAGACACAGCAACTTTAATGACACTTAATACTTAATTGACGTGTCTGAGTGCGGCAGTAATAGTTTATGAGCTAGAGTGGAACAACCGATTTTCGGTCACATACATACATACATACATTGTTAACCACATTAACCTTCTTTTTGCTTCACGCAGTCGGGTAAAAACAGTATTGTAAGTGTGGTTTTTAAGAAGTGGAATATATGTGAATTTAACATTAAGTAACTATGGATGGGTGTATATTTGTTACGTAGATACTGCATGTTAAAGTGCGCCTGTAGGTTTACCTAAACCAACTTAGTAAGTAGGTATATAAATAATATAAATAATGTAGTGCTTATTAAGTATGTAAATGTAATCCCATCAAAACATAAAATGTACAAAAATGTCAAGCCTCGCAATGCTTCCACCGAAAAAAGTTATGAGATCTCATGTAAATCCAAGCGTACATTTAGTGAATGTATATGTATTATTTCTATGTATTATTTGTATGTGACTTGGCGATCACACCAGATTTGTAACCGTTATTCAGGAAAGCAACTTTTATGAAGATTGCAAAACTTTGGATTTACGCAGCATAATTTATTTTTAAATTTTTTTAATATTTGATGAATGATTTATTTGCGCCTCAAGTTTTGCTAACATAATGACTTGGTTTATGTTTAATTTGAATATTAATTTATTTTATTTTGATTTTGTTGCTGAAGTCAAAATAAACCATTCAATTTTTCTTTTAGTGACAATTGTAATAAGGTTAGGTTAGGTTAGGAATAGGTTATGCATTTTTTCTATACAAAGGTAGGTACAACAAAATAGAGGATTGCAAATATTTTAGGATTTGGATGGTCACATTTTTGTCTCCTTAAAAAAATACAATCATTTTAGAATGAGTTACTCTTTAAATACGTTTTCCCTTCGAAATTTTAGGAATATATGAGAACAAAAACCGTGTAACTTAGAACTATCCTCGTGTAAGTAAGTCGTGTTTCTAACTGGATAAAAAAGCAAATTAAAATAACAAAAAAATAAAACCGTCTTCAAAAACCCACTAAAAAGTGTTAAATAAAGACCGGCCTCCTAGGAGTCCTAGGAATTGCCTATTTAGTGCCTAATAGGTACATGAAATATATCCAAGCCGGTGTCAAGTAGGTATACACAATAGCAATGACACCATGATTCTTGCCACCGACCGATGCACTTACATAAAAGTAGCTTGATGTTCATAATAAAGAAATCTCATTGCTGGCGTCAATCACTTACTGCTAAGGAGTTTCGGTGGTCATCTCTGGTCTTCATCATCAGTTCCTCTTCACCAAAAGGTGCTTTTGTAATGCAATTTCTTAAGGTCTTGCAGGTTATACCAAAATCGCTGTATGTGTGCCTATCTTTTGCGGAGTTCCCTCGATTCCTCAGGGATCCCATCATCAGATTCTGACTTGGTGACAATGGGACCACCTCGGAAGTATACCCTTTCAAACTATTGTTTGAATTTTCAAAATCGGTTCACAATTGACGGAGTAATCCCGTAAAAAAAATACAAAAAAAGCAACATACAGTCGAATTGAGAACCTCCTCCTTTTTTGAAGTCGGTTAATAATGAAATCTTGACTAGAGGTCAAGTTGGGCTGGTGGATAACGTTAACAAACTCTCAGCAGTTTGATTAGTGAATAAAATACCAGTCTATAATGGTACGTCACTAGTTCGAAAGTTACTCAATTCAAACTTCTCGCGGCCAGTTTGCTTGCCTTGTATGTGTACATTGTGTACTTGGTGCATACAATGTAGTTGGGTTAGTTCATGTGGGAAGTATGCTTCGTCTATACGAGTATCTCTACTCTATCACGTCCAATGGTTGTTGTTAGTTTAAAAGTCGATTGTTCAAACACGTGCGCCAGCATTTGCAGAAGCAACACGTGTTTGAGACATTTATAGCGTTTTAAATCCACATGGGATAAAACTGTTAGTAACTTCGATCTGTTCATATTTATAAAAAGTCGATGTTTATAACTTCGTATTCGTATACTGCCCTGCTAAGGTAAATGCAACCTTATTATCCAGTAATGAGGTTGCAATGATTACAGTAGTTTTGTGTAAAATACTGCCTTTTACCTTAGCAGGGCAGTACATACTCAGATTACAAACATGCTTAATGGAACGGAAATTTACAAAAAACCGGGCAAGAGCGTGATGGACCATGCTGTGTAGCGTTCCGTTGCCATTACTACAAATACAATAACTCGAGAACCAATGTTGTCTACAAAGTCGTGACGTCACAAACGGACCCCTTAATCAAAATGTTTTTTTTTCACACACCCACTATATTTTTGAAAGACCTATCCAACGACACCCCACACTATGGGGTAGACGAGAGAAAAAAAAATCAGCCCCACCATTACGTGTAGGGGAAACCCTAAAAAATTTTTTTTTCAACATTTTATTTTACCACTTTGTCGGCGTAACTAATATTAGTTGACGCCGTATGAATATACATATGTATATTCATACCAAATTACAACGTTTTACTACTAAGAGACTCTGAGGTAAGCCGCGGACGGACAGACAGACAGAGAAACTATAAGGGTTCGTAGTTTGACTACGCAACCCTAAAAAAGATGAAAAGTGAAGATGAAGAGTGTGTGTATGTGAGAATTTATGTTTGCTACTCCATCACGTTGAAACTGCTGGACGGATTTTAATGAAGTTTGGATTGAAGATAGCTTATACCCTGAAATAACATAACCCGCTTCCGTGGGTTTATCAACGAAATAGCTGTAGTGAATTACTTGTTCTACGCGGACGAAGTTTCAGGCCGAAGCTTGTTATAATATAAATATAAAAGAGAGCGTAATTAATGACTCCACTAATGTAAATACTTGATATACGTATAACCCAGCCCGTTATAAAAATAGATTCGCTTAGAGTCAGACGGTTTTTTAGGATTCTCTTAAAGAATTTATAAAAGTCAGAGGTCCATTTGTGTCATCAGAGTAGGTAGGCTGCCGCTAATGGCGAGTGTCTGTTGGCTCAAAGGGCTTTTGTGGTGTTTCCAGCGCCTAAGCTTACAACAGCTAATTCACAGCGCCACCCTGTACACAAAGAATAATATAGAAACTTAAAGACAGAGTAAAACACGTCTTGTTTTGTTTCTGGCCTTATTGCCTGATATAAATAAAAGTCATTATTTGTGCTCACTGTGTCAAATTAAATTTAAAATTAAATAATTTAACATTACTTGCGCTTCGTGATAACTTTTGTATACTAAACAAATGCAAAGAAAATATAAAAAAACATACATACAGCCGAATATAGAACCTCCTCCTTTTTTGAAGTCTGTTAAATATTGAATGAATACATTCATTTATGTACTCATATATTTATAATTGGTTTTATAAATAAATTATTATGATAAATTATACTGATTCATGTTGCGAAGGAACTCTCGTCAAAATCACGTACGAGAACTAACAACGATTAAATTGCATCTCAGTTGAAATAATTCAGTTTCAACTTTAGTCTTTTAGCGAGTTTCGCATGTATAGGAAGCCGGTACAGCATGTTAGGGGAGCTTAGGTCCTGTTTACACACTGTTAAAACGTAGTGTATGTGATTCTGCTGCAACTGTTTGTAGTACACAAATTTGACAGCGTTGGATGCTAAATATTTAAATTCAACGTCTGAAAGCTTTCATATTTCACCGACTGCAACAAAATTTAAATTGTAAAGCCAGACTGTGTGCTGGATATTCACCTGCAAGTTTATTTAAACATGTATATTTATTTAAATCAAGCGTTGGACGAGCACAGTGTTAATTCTACGTAAACTGACCTGAGCTAGGCTGATGCTGCAGTTTATTTAGTTAAAACAAATAAGGTACGAAAAATTAACTAGAGGACGAAGCGTCGCTCAGGTCGACATCAAATTTCTCCGAAGATGACACCTTGACAAATCGATTTCTTGACCCGAAAACTTCTTATCCGCGATTTTCATCAAAATTGTTAGGGCCGTTTCTGAGCATGTGAGTACAAATATATAAATATATACCTACAAATATTGCTCGAATAATATATATGCTCAATAAATCGTCATTATAATATTGTCAACGTGATGATAGCTCTTATTCCCTTGACATTATGAAAGTCGAGGTCGAAAACAGGAACATGGTTTTAAAAGAAGAAACCGGGCAAGAGCATATCGGGCCATGCTCAGTGTAGGGTTCCGTTGCCATTACTACAAATACAAATAAAGTGCACCAGCAAAAAAGTGTATCTTCATGGCATTTACGTCCTTTTGTTGAGAAGCGCAGTTTTTCGGCAATAACTCAAAAACGGTATATCCGATCATGTTGAAAATAATTTTGCTTGAAAGTATTTATTAAGCGTTACCTTTGTATTTTTTTTCATATTTTTGGACATACAGTTTAAAAGATAAAGGGGGACACACAATGTATGCAACTTTCGGAGCAATTATTTCTGAAAATATTCACTTAATCAAAAAAATTGCTTAGAAACCTTAGTGTTTTACTAGTAACACACGGACACACGGACGGACGGACATGACGAAACTATAAGGGTTCCGTTTTAGCCATTTTGGAACCCTAAAAATGGGTTGAAAATAGAACACGGGCCCTGTTGTTCACAACTAGTAGCGTGGGGACCCAGTACGTCGTTAGTATTGTGCGACAGAGCGCGCTGTCTTTATGTTCAAGTACAAACGCAGTCGCCTGCAGGTGCACACGCTCGCGACCCGCTACTGTGGAGTATGTGGATGACATTATAATAACAAGGACATTATTCAAGTTGTAGCCAGGACGGCTAGCACAAGTGGTCCGCGACTTGTTTGCCGCTCGGATCTCCCTTTCTAACATGTCTATAACGATAGAGACGCACTAAGCGACACGCAAGAAAATACAAGATGTGTTAACCGATCAGACTGTTTATTTTAATCTACGAGTTTTAGAAATAAACATGTCACGACTGACAGTAAGGGCGATTCGTAAAATTATAAGCAATCTTATTTTTTAATTTAAAAGGGCTGATCAAAGTCGAGTAAAAAAATCACCCCCGTTTTACGTGAAGGTAGGGACATATCGGAAAAATATTTTTTGTTAATATTTTATTTTACAACTTTGTCAGCATGATTAATAATATGTACAACCATGCCAATTTACAGCTTTGTAGTACCAAGAGTCTCGGAGTTAAACCGCGGACAGACAGATAGATGGGCATGACGAAACTAATATGGGTTCCTTGTTGACTACGGAACCCTAAAAAGGCAAAAAGTCAAATAATAAGGGGAGTCCCCATACAAGGAATGTTTTTTTTCAACGCTTTTATTAAACAAAAAATACTAAAAACCAGCCAAATGTGTACGAAACCCTCAGTGCGTGGGTTCTACTGGCGCTTGACCGGTTTTTTTTATAAATCAAACCATTTGTCACATCTGGCAGGCAAGTGGTAATTCTTGCGGTAAACGTAGCGAGCTACGAGCCTCTACGGCGTAGAGCTGCTACGAACGAGCTACACACATTACGTAGGGTCCCGGACAAGAAACGATAGACGTTCAGGGCCCTTATTCTACATTGTCTTTACCTCTATTGCTATCGTATTGTTAACGTTATGATAGCTCTTATTGACTGGACAGTAAAGGCCGCCGAGTCATATCATAACAATACTGCCCTGCTCAAGTAAAACGCAGTTTTTTTACACTAAACTACTGTAACAATTGCAACCTCATTACTGGGTAATAAGGTTGTAATTGCTACAGTAATTTTGTGTACAAAACTGCCTTTTACCTTAGCAGGGCAGAATAGGGGTAAAGACAACGTAGAATAGGACCCTGTCAAAGGTTATGTGTAGTAGGTATACTTTACTTTACTTTACTTACTTACATCGGACTTATTTTAAACGGAATAATGGTATCTAATGGCTCCCGATGTATCGGTAGTCTAAAGATGTTACTTCAACTACATTTTTAAGGCAAAAACGGAAATATTAAAAGAAAAACCTCAACAATCACTCAAGGTTTTCTAATATAATGAAAACCAATTTCTTGGTAAGTACAATAATTTTTCCGGAGTCAATCATTTCAAGGCAAAGAAGCTTAAAAAGCTTTCAATCCGAAGCAGGGACTGTATATCGATAACCGAGACATATCGGTATTTTTAAGAAAATATCGATAACAATATCGATATTGCCCGAATATATCGATAATTGTATCGGTAAACTTAAATATCGGTAAACAGATATCGATACTTTTATCAATACTTGGTACCGATACTAATAGGTACACACCTACGCGACATTGCCAGCTCGAACGAATGGAACGGCAACGCCGCGCGCCGCGCCGTGCTCTGCTCCGCGCTCAGCCGCGCCACCGCCCCCCCCCCCCGCCGCTCGTCAGGGACGGAATGTACCTACGACGCGCGGCGCGTGAGCCGATTGATCGAGCAGTTTCTTTGACGTTATACTCCAGGAAATTTACGGACGCTAGTATGGTGAAACGGAAATAATTTATAATAGCTGATTTTTCTTGTGTATCGAATATATTATAATTCTAGTAATTAGGTAAAAATATAATCCAACTAAATATGAGTCAATAAGTTATTTAAAAAGAATGAATAAATTTAAGAAAATCCTGAAAATTTTGTTAAAAATAATTATAAACATTTTTTTTTCATATTTGATCTATAATATTCAAGATTAATCGCAGAAAAAATAATTAAGGATGTCTCATTTATAGGTATTCAATTAGCTAGAATATTGTTTTCATTTTGCATATTTCCGTATTTAAAAATCGTAATTGGCTATAGTTTTCTTCATTCCTTGTTGATTACAATAAATATAAACGTTGCAAGCAAATCTTACACAAAATTATACCGGAAGGTCGATTTTATGGTGGTAAATAATGATTCCTTATAAAAAAATACAAATTGATCAGTGTATTTTAACACTTATAAATAGTTTTATGTCATTTTTATCAAAACACTACTTATTACTAACTTTTTCTATCATTTAAGGGTATATACATATAACCGGAGCCATGTATTTTGCTAATTTAGTGGCTTTCCGTGTAAATATTTTGTTAGATGTCACCTTCTACTCATTATAGACAAAAATATTATTATGCTTAGACACAAAAACCAATATTATTATGCGATAATAATAACAAAAAAATATTAATTACAAGAATGTTATTATTATAGGAACACAGTGCGATGCAATTACTAACGTTTAAAATTCAAAATTGGTTTATTTTATAACGAAAAAAACTGCCTTAAAACAATTAATATTTAGGTTATGACTATTTTCACGTTGGTAAACAGTTTTAACTACAGACAAGGTGTAACAAAAAAATTGTGGTGAATCGTTTAAGGGCGTAATGTTTTGATTATGGAATATTAGGAGAAACGCTTTTCAAACGTAAAAACATTTCTTTTTTGTATGGGGCAGGTACGTCTTCTCATTTCAATGTAATTTTTTCATGTAATTTCTGTTTCCTTTACTCTTTTCTTATCAGAAAACGATCGACCACTACTTTTGTTACACTTTGTATGTACTTATTAGGTATTCTATATCTCAAACAAATAAATTAAAACCATTTCATTTTTCAATCTATACTATCTTTACTAATACTATAAATGCGAATCTGTCTGTCTGTCTGTCTGTCTCTCTGTCTTTTACTTTTTCACGCTTAAACCGCTGAACCGATTTAGATGAAATTTGGTATAGAGATAGTTTGAGTCCCGGTAAAGGACATAGGATACTTTTTATCCCGGAAATCATCCCTTACGCCCCCGAAAAGGGGGGTGGAAGTTTGTATGGAGAATCAATTATTTCTTCAGCAAGGTATATACAATTTATTAGTATGGAGATAGTTTGAGTCCCGGGGATACATAGGATACTTTTTATTCCGGAAAATTGCAGTTCCCGAGGGAGCAGTGATAAACGACTTCTACGCGGGCATACATAATATCAAATGTGAGGTTATTGGGTTATCGTGATTTTTGGTGCTTTGGAAGCGTTTCAGCAGGCTGAAACATCGTTTCAGTCCGTTTCAGAGGTAGCTCTATCACATACCAGTTTATCAAAATTTCGACCAAGTTGCCGTTGTTTTCAGGCGCCTGAAACATGTTTTCAGGCCGTTTCAGAGGTAGCTCTATCACATACCAGATTATCAAAATTTCAACCAAGTTGCCGTTGTTTTCAGGCGCCTAAAACATGTTTTCAGGCCGTTTCAGGCCACCCTCTGCCAGATTACGCGATAGCTTGAAAACCCGTTTTCAGGCGTTTTCAGGACCCCTTATGGGCCTTTGAAGTACATTTGAGAATATGGTGAATTTTCAGAAAGAGTGAAAGAGATAGCATGATTAGAAAGAGATAGCAATACTGAGAACCTTCCAGAATCGTCGCGATCAAAAACGAGACAGAGACAGCTATAGAACATTCCAGCAACGACTACTGGACTAATTGTATGACTTAGTTATATTTATATTTGTTTTAATTAGGTGATTTAACAAAAATGGGTAGGTATTGTTTCGTAGAAAATTAATAGCTCGATTTTCTTTTGCCCGAACACGATACTTCGATTCTCAGTAACGCGAATTTTTACTTCTTCGAATTTTCGTTTCTCCGAATTTCATTACTTCGATTATTAAACTTCCGATTTTTAATTGAAAATATGTTCAAATCTACGAAGTTTTAATATCCCGAATGCACTTTTCACAGAATAGGTTTTCCCCGATTGTTCAGTTAAACGATTTATGTTTCGGGCGCTTCGCCGGCCGCTGCCGCGGCACGCTCGCTTCGCTCGCTCGGCTCGCGTGCTGTTGTGGTCACAGTTCTAACCTAACCCAACCTAGTGAAGGGGGGTATTTTTTTTTTTTATGGCGGGGGGCTTCACCCCCCGAGCCCCCATTGTAGGGGGCTCCGCCCCCCACTCCCCCCCCCCGGCTAGCTATCCCACTCCGCCTTCCTAAAGTGTGTCTAACATTCGAAGTCGAAACCCATTCGAAAAGTATTAATTAGGATTTCCAACTATCAGAATCAACCGTTTTCGGTGAAACGTTTTCGAGAAACAGAAAATGTTGCCTATTAATATTCGATGTATTGAAAAAGCAGCAAGTGAAATTAGGAGAACTGTAGTTTCGGACAACAGATGACTTCGAGTAAATGAAATTACAAAGCAATGAAATTCTAACTATCGTGATTCGAACAACTGAAAATTCTGACAAACGTGGTCGGAGAACCGAAATTCGAGGTATTGACTTTCTACGAAACGATAGGCACCCAACAAAAATACTAACGTTAGTACCATTAGTTTTCATAAGAATAATTTAGTTTGATGTTAAAGAATAGTGTAGGTACTGATAGTCAAACAAAACACATATTTTGTAAAAAGAAACAACTAAAATATGTTATTTAAATACTTTAATACGTATGAGTATATGTATCTTAATTTCCGGCATTCCGGGAAATCCCGGGAAATTTATTAGCAAAATTGAGTCCACCTCCATACTACTTAACATCAACGCGGTGTAGGCACTGAGGCCGAAGTTTAGGTATAAAAGCATCCGAATTTCCGATCCCTAGTTATGACGCAGGATTCGGAGGGCGCGGGATGCGAGGGGGAATTAATTATTGCTATAATATCGGTATTTTAGTATCAGTACCGATACTGGTAAAGTAAGTCAAAATATCGATATTAATGTACCGAAAATTATATATCGATACCTGTATCGATAAAACGATACCTAATTATCGATATTTATACCGATATCCGATATCGATATCCAAATTATACCGGTATTACAGTCCCTGATCCGAAGTCACGTTATTTGCAAGAATGCGTCGGTGCTTCAATTACTTGTTCTTTTATGTTAACAAGGTTACTTACAGGCGTGTTTTCTTGTTGCTGTCTTTGTCGTGGCTAAAGCCAATTAACTCATTTTTACGAGGATTGGCAGAAGCCTATTTTTGGTGTTTAAATGACGCATACGTTTATGTTTTTCTTCAGCCCTTACCTTATATTTATGACGAGTATTTTATTTTTCTGTTTTTAAAACTAAGTAGACCTATATAATTAAGTAGTAGTAGGTGGAAGGGCGAGCCAGACTCCTTAGTTTTATATTTATTAATAAATAAGATAGAAAAGTTGAAGGGAACTGGAGAACCTCTTTTTTAGTAGCAAGACATTAATGGGTGAATTTCAGGGCGATTCAACCGCCGCCATTAGTGTCACCAAATATATTGACGAAGTCAATGACACTACAGCAACTTCTGATGCTGATAGAAACTACATCCCCGGTTCTGCTTCTGTTTACATCAGGAGTTGCTGGTAGGTGTCATTGATTTCGTCAATATATTTGGTGACACTAATGACGGCGGTTGAAACGCCCTGAAATTCACCCTAATACCGACCAGAATAGCAATAAAAATGTGTACATTAGTGAGAATGTTTGAATGTTTGTCTTTCAATCACGCCCACAAGTAGCCCATGTCTTATATTAGCACGTATCCGTATGTGCTATATCGTTTCCGGGTAATTTTATAGTTCCCGGAAAGAAGAAAAGCAATATCTACGCGGACGGACAAACTTTAAAATGCCCGAGTAAGGTAAGTTCACCTTGCGTACATTATAAAACTCTCGAGCAAGTCACGAACTTCCTTCTGTCGAGTAAGTAACGTTAACATAGCCTCATCGAGAAACTGTATGGCGATTGGAACAGCGCCCCCGTGTCCGTATTTAGTACTAACATTTCGTAGCACGGACTTTGAAGTTGACATTTTGTATCTTCATCGAGTAGTAAAGGTAAAGTAAGTATAAGTAAAATAATGTATGGCGACGTGAGAGTGTTCTAGGGTTTTTTTTCTACGGGTTTGTCATAGTTACGCTGCGTTTTAGAATAGTAAAGGCGTTTCGAAAACGTGACGATTTATTAAAATGTTAGTGCTGGAGCAGGAAGCTGCTTAATTCTAAATTACAAAGTGTCGTAAACGACAATTAAGGGCCTGTTTCACAATCGACAAGTAAAAATCGTCTGTTAGTAAAAGATCTCTCTCCGTCCTCTCCTCGTCTATTTTGAAGTGTAAGAGAGGGAAAGGGCTAAACTTATTTGACAGATATGCTTTACTTAACGATTGTGAAACAATGACACCTGCCAGCAACTCCTGATGTTAACAGAAGCAGAACCAAGGATTTAGTTTCTATCAGCATCAGAAGTTGCTGTAGTGTCATTGACTTCGTCAATATATTTGGTGACACTAATGACGGCGGTTGAAACGCCCTTTAATTCACCCTAAGCCTGGTAAACAAGTGGCTTAACCGTTACATAATATTATTATAAGTACAGTCAAGGTCATAAATATGTGTACATTTTAGCACCTTGTCTATTTAATGTCATGTTCAAACTGCCATATATGAATATGACAGCGATTAAAGTGACAAGGTACTAACCGTTTACACATATTTATGACCATGACAACATTAACTTCTAATGTTTTTCGATTACTTCTCCTGCCTACTCTTGATATTTGTAAGCAAACACACCCTCCTAACCGCGTTAATTCAAACTCGTCTTAATTAACCGTTAAGATCAAGTACTTCCGAACAAAATACACAAATGCTCACACGCAATTAAAACGCTTGTTAAAGAGAAAGAGTGTGAGAGACAGCGAGAATAAAGGTTGAAGTGCCAGCTTCGAATATTTTGTTTTGGTTACCATGGCGTCTGATGAGGGTATTTAACATGCATGGCGTTTCGAGTGTCATAACATAATATTATGATGAGTTACGGCAAAGAGTAGGTTAATTAATGTTGCGTACAGATGTGACACTCTTTTTGAAAGGCGTTAGTAAATTTAAGTATTTTACCGTCGCAAATTTACATTCAAATAAATTCGCAAAATTCGTGTGAGATCTTCTATCTTAAGGATAGGCTTTAGGTTAACTTCAATAACAAATTAGAACTATTATCGAATAGTCTGGGATATCTCGTGGTTAAGGTATCCTTATAACATTTGAAGTAAATACCTAGATAAAATTGTTTGCGTATTTAAATGTTTATCTGAATTATTCTCTGATATTATTAAAACTAGTAAACTAGCTTTTGCTCACGACTCCGTCCGCGTAGAAGTCGTTTATCGACAATCTTCTTAAACATTGCCTAACTTCTAGAGGTCGTAAGCGTTCATAAATAAATAATAAAACTATGCTTATAATACGTTTGTCTTCTGTAAAAAGAGAGACTTCTTATCCTTAATAGTTAGAAGTAAAGTGAATACAAGATGAAATATTATTTTCTGCAAAACGATTTAAAATTGAAGCAATAATAAAGAAGACTGCTTTTCTTCTGTAAGTGCGGTACTAAATTGCCCACTCTTCAAAGTCGTTATTTCCTTTAACTCTGCAACAACCGAATTAAATTTCAATCTAATCTAATTATAACGCTAATAGCATATCAATCTCAGTAGCTTACATTTATTAGATTGTTCATAACTGAAGTACTTTCCATAATTGGTGCTTTTACCTAACAAGCTAGTTTAAAATTGAGCGTATGCCCAAAGGTGATGTTCATTCTTTATGAGTCAGGAGCGTATAGGACTGAAGGTAAAGATTCACAAGACCTGCAAGCTGATATAATATTCACTGTTATTAAATGCGCGCAAGCCTTTTAAAATTAGAATGGTGGACCATTCGGCGCCGCTGACACATTTGCGTGTTTAAATTGCATACAATCGCCAGAGGAAGGCATTGAATGAGTTTTAGTTAACATGTCTGGGTTATCGAGTCCCTTGCATAAGTTTTAGTTTTGGTGGTTAAGTTGAGTTGCAATCAAAATATATGGAATTATCAGTCTTTTATCTGATTGGAGAGAGTAGATATTTATTTTTATGCGGCTCTTAGATGTTGGTAGTTTGATAATTTAGTAGGTTGCTTTGAAACGCTTTTGAGGAGGAAGAAGATTAAGCAATCTTTCGATTTAAAGATATACCTATTGGTAAGTAAAGTTCAGCTATGTTCATTAAAAAATGGGTAAATGACATTCAACTGCCTGCACATTCATTTAGTCGCTGGTTTCACAGACGACCAGCTGTCAAACTAGCGACTAAATGAAAGTGCAGGCAGTTGAATGTCATTTACCCGATGTAAATTCGCCGGATATTCATCGACTGAGTAGAACTGAATGACGTTGTTTTAACAGAATAACATAGCTGAACGCGAGCAAATATGTAAAGGTTAAAAAATATATAAAAGTGTGCATGACGTAAGTGTGCCTAGAATCCCTAGATTATACAATTCTTTCTTTATCATGCGTACAGTCTCCAGCTATAAAATCATAACTTATATTAACACAACTAACATGACTTGGACGCGTTTCGGAGCGAGTGGCGGGAGCATGTCCTCAGTGGGAAGGGCATGTATACTAAGCTGAGACAGGCTAAAAAAACCTTTAAAATATCTGACACGTTCCATGCCTCCAGTAATACTCGTAGAGACGTGCCAGATATTGTTGAGCCCACTTTGAATAATAATATTGATGGTGAATGAGCATTTTATTTTATGACATGGGCTTTATAAGCTTTTAACGAAGACTAAAAGTTCAGAAACGGGTAAACTTCCGGGCGTTTCAACCGCCGTCATTACTTCATTAGTGTTTTGACGAAATCAATTACACTACAGCATGAGTACAGTTACAGTACCATTTCTATTACCTACATGACATTTAATGTTTCTGTTTACGTCATTATTTGCAAGAAGTCGATGTAAGAACTAGTGTAACACGCATGACTTACGATTCCGCGCTTTATTTTTATAACATGAACTCATAATTAACGCGAAGTCATAAACTAGCGCAATGTTTTAAACACATTCCATGCCCTGGGCTCTATGTCGAGTTCACTTTATACGGGAATCGAGGACGTGGCACTAGGTTAGAAATTAAAAGGCTAGCTAACGGCGGCCGCCGAGCCGAGTTCATGCTGTATAAAGCTTAATTTGTGTGCAAATAGTAATTTACAGTGCGACCACGCTAGGAAGTGTTTTAATTGTAATTATTAAAATATAAATTGACTAGCGACCCACCCTCGCTTCCCTTCTGTAAAATATCCTATGTTACTTCCTGTTAATGTCGTTTTCTAAAGGTTAAATAATGATTAAAAGCAGTTCAGTAGTTTCAGAGTTTATCGAATACAAACAAACAAAGGAGAAAGGAAAGTCCTTTTAATACAAGTGTAAAAGTATAGATAGTAGATATACTATAGATTTAATTTTATAGTGCTCGTCCCAATACAAATGAAAACAAAGTTTGTTTTAGAACTACATTTCATAGTAATCACTAATCACATATTTATTACACCTATATGCGTAGCTGTGCTGCAACAATTAATGGACAATATGGCTTATTTTTTCAATTCTATTTCGAAATAAATTCCTACCACCTTGTACAATATTGTTTGTCCAATGTGATAACTTTAGGAGAGTTCTTCTTATTTTCTTACTTTTTATTATTATTATATCCACTAAGACGAATATTCTTTAGCGAGCATCTTGAAGCCATCTTCGTGGTTGTAATAAATCCACTAGGGATTTATAAATATAGAGAACGACGGGAAACTCAATTTCCGGTGAATCTTAGATTGAAATCATTCGTCGTGAAAATTTGAGAGATGTAACATAGTTTACAGTTTACTTTATATTTATTTAATAAGAAATTGATAATATTATTAAAGAACTTAGAACATCGATTAAATTTAGATATTTTTGGACCGTTACTTTGCTGTACTTGTAAACTCAGGTAACTATGGTCCGACGGCGGACCCGGGTTTGAATCCCGGTATGGGCAAATATTTGTGAGATGAGTGCGAGCGTTTGTGCCTGAGTCATGGATGTTTTCTATGTATTTAAGTATGTATTTCTGAATATAAGTATGTTTAACGTCGCCTAGTACCCATAGTACAAGCCTAGAGCCTGTTTGATTAACAAACATCCAAAAGTTCAAACTTTCACATTTACAATATTATATAATAGGATTCCCTCGTCGCATTCATTTTACTTCCAATTTCGCGATTAGCTATTCCATGACGATTCAGGAAAATGCATAAATAGAAATAAAATAATTAAATGACATTAATCATTGTTGACAACCAAATTAATATTTACCTATTATACGATTACAAGGTTTTTTACCTCGTATTTCAGGAAAGTAAGAAAAGGCACTATTATGGCGTCGAACACACTTGGAGCAGGTCGAGGTCGCGTTGACTGAGTTCATAAACTATGCAGGCTAGCTTTACAACACCCTTTCCGAAGGGTTTTACTAAATGCGGTCTAAGGAGAAATTCATGTAAAGTGCAAATGGTGTAGCCTTAATAATATGATATATATTTTTTTGCTTTATTATTTTTACTGCGGGTATAACTTTCTGTCAATTTTTTTTTTTAAACATTTGCTCTAAAAGTGGTACCTACTATTACTAATACTAGCTAGCTAGCTAGCTATATAATACTATTTTGTACTATTGTGCGGAAAGTTGAATTTGCTTTTTACTTTTCAATCTTCAATTATTTTTAATCTGGCAAAATAAGTGTTCGAATGATCGGTTAAACAAGTATTATGTATGAGTGACCGCCTGGCTGATTGAGTATTATGAATGACCAATGGCTTTCGTACACTTACTGTTTTATTTTTGTTTCATTGATATTTTGTTCGCAAATGTATTAAAAAATGCCAATTAATACACGTGCGGAACTGTCAATTTCACTCGTCCCGAGGCTCGTCCCTCGCTTGATCCGCACTTGAATCAAAATGTACTATTTGGGACAAGTTTTTCTTGCCGACTGTACTTTTTTGCACAGTCATCATCTGCTTATCAAGACAAATCCAACGAGTCCAAACACGGCGAGGCTATCTTGTTTCGTTGCGAAGGTCCTATGGCCACCTTCCGACTGCATCATCAGACCAGCTCCATGGTGCCATATTATTGCATTGTCACCGAAGTTACCAAAATTTAGCTCAGGAAGTGGTTCTAATTCAGCTTGCAAGATTTGACCTAACAAACTAACATACACACATTGCAAGTTAAATAAAACCTTGAAAAAGGTAATGGGTTTTTCAAAAACAATTTCGAGGCTTACCGATCGAAATTAAATTGTAATTTTTTTTTGATGCGAATTTTTCGACAGTATTTAAGTTTTTTAATATTTATTCAACTAACAGTGTATTTAAATAATTTATAACGGTCTAAGCGCATCTGAGTTTAGCGAACTTTTTGACTAGAAAAGAAAACAATGCGTAATCAAAATGCTAAATGGATGAAATTAATTCACTAAAATCTTACTCGTATTTGACGCTATAGATGTACAACTAAATATTAACTATCGTAATACACTTTTGTTTGGATCTATGTTAGGGTGTTTCATATTTGAATGGGAAAAAAATAAATGTATTTTTTTTGCAGACTTTGCTTACGCCCCGAGTCTATACGATGTAAAAAATTTAAATGTCAAATTTAAAGGTAACGGGACAATATTTAGAGGTTACACAAATCGACTAGTTCGGTGATAGCAAATTTTCAATGTGGATAGTTTTTTTGGTAACAACAAACAATATCTAACTAACTTTTCTGTCGACTTAAGTATGTTAAACACTAATGCTTTCGATCATCATGACCGGTTTTTCTAAATGTGATTGAAATTTTGAACAATGGTCTTTTAGATAGTTAAGTAGAATCAAGGATTCGAGCAAAGTCATTAGAAAATACAAAATTTGGAAAATGAAACACCCTAACATAATTACAATAATTAAATTTCTAAATATTTATTGGAGTAGATCTAACATTTGTGTGACTCCACTGTAGAAAAGCAAAATAAACAAGTTGCCGATGTAAAAATTCATAAATTTCATCAACTCAAGAGAAATTACAAACCGCAATACTAACTTCGTGGAAAGAAAAACTCATAACTTAACTTAATTATAAACCTATTCTTAATAATGAAATCACAACAACGGGAAACCAACGACCTTTTAACGAGACAAGTTTTCTTCGAAATAACAAGAAAGCATACTTTTTTATTAAACTGAATTAAAATGTAATGAAGTTCAGAAGTGTTTGTACGTCATCTACAACTTTTTCAATTTGGTTGGTTTGTTCGGGCTCACTAAATTTTAGAAAGGTGGCATAACACTTGATGAGATGCTTGAAATTGTTATTGATTTACACTGAAATAATTCGCGATGTACTGAATAAGGGCCAAATTAAAAGCACCCGAGACCGACGTACGTGCATGAAGAGGTTGATGAATGTAGAGGAAGCGGAAGAGGTGTGTTTGGACCGGTGCACCTGGCGTTCCATAGTCTCTGTCTACCCCATTGGGAGACAGGCGGGAAGGTATGCATGTATGTGAAATAATTAACTGCAAGAAGAGTTTTTACCTCATTTTATTTTTTTCTAATTTCGACAAAGTTAACCATGAAATTGGCAAAAATAAAAAAGTCGTCATTTTGACCCTTTTGATTTTAAAACAGCATGAAAAATTTAAGACGTTTCGTTTCACAGCAACCATATGGTACCTTTGTACATTGTGATGTGCACTGACAATTTAAGGGTCTTTCAACGTTACAAGTTTTCGGCAACTCAGAGATATTTTTAAAATAGTGTGTCGTATTAAGATGTAAAAATAGGTGTGTAACAGAGAAGAATGATGATCACCTTTAAAATAGCTTAGCTGGTGATTATGATGAGGACGTTTTTATGTCTTTTAGATATTATCAATTATATCCCATACTAGCAACAAACAAAAAAACAGCCATATCGGTCGGGCCGTTCTCAAGTGATGATTTTTAATACATGTGGCTATTGTTTTTTTTTATTTATGCATATACATGACTTAATAATAGGGATGCGTCCTGGGTAAAAAATAATAATTCTATTAAGTCCGTCAGTTAGATTATCAAAAATAATGAACACGTATTTTTTGTTTTATCAAATCAATCAAAATTGACAAAGATAACGCGCATTAAAGTTCGGGAGTGGGGGCTCATGACGTCACAACGTGGTCAAAAGTGTGACGTCACGCGGAACTTCAACGCACTATAATATCTTCGTAATTTTTTGTTTAATAGAAAAAAAATGTTAATTTTTTTTCACCTTCCCAGCTCGAAAAGCCTTTTTTTATCTGACAAAATCTGTGTGCAAAAGTCTACTTTGACCGCTAGCGTGGAAAGTAATGGTGGTGCTGTGCGCGGAGGGACGGCGCGGACGACGGCCACAACTGATGTGACGCTCGTGCGTGCAATTGTTTTTCAAACACCAAGTATTTTCCTCGCTATGGTGAGGTAAAAAATTGTGTTTCGCAAGGAAGCAAAGTTATTTGGGTCTCGAGGCCTTGAATCCCTCGTTATTCGCTAGGCTCGTGGTTCAATTTTAGAGTCCTTCGCTAACTCGGGATTCAATACTGGCTCTCGTGCCAAATAACAACTTTACAGCCTTGCATAACAAATAACTATTGGTAGGTAATGCAAATGTCGGACAAAATAGAATTTTTCAAGACGATAGCCTATATTCGAAATATTTCGAAAGTTGCTCATACTTATTACGAATAAAAATGAAAACCTGTTTACCTCGAAATAATGCGACGAAATAATGTCTCAAAGCGGCTACTATTTAATGTAATTAAGATAAGTTCAGTAATATAATATTTCCATATCCAAACAAAAAGTTATGTAATGTAGTTTTATATCCTTTAAATTTATAGTTTTAAAGAGTGACCCAAGACACGCAACCATGACAACGAGGTACATCAAAAAGTTGATTGACCCTTTTAATCCATTACTTACTTACGTTAAAATGTCCCGTTACCTGTCAAAACCCTAATCTGATAACAAAGACAATCGTACATTATGTATACATTATATTTCTCTTTCTCGGTTATAAATAAATCGGACAATCAATTCGTAGGTAGCAACGGTAACCTGGCTATTTACCGTGTTTCCTAGGTATTCATTTACTGACCTTCAGGCGATATCGACTCGGTCGTAAATAGCCCGACATGTAATGGCCAATTGATCGTAGGTTATCCATAAAATAAAAAAGGGTGATAAGTCCATATAAGTATGTAAGTATGAATGTATGTGACAAAACATCGGATGTTCCACTTTAGTTCCTAAACTATTGGACTGATTTTAATAAATGGGGTGTCATATGATCCTTCCAAAACGTGCGTGTGTCATAGGCTTTATAAACATTGTAAGGGTGTGTCATACAAGTAGCCAGTCGGGTTTTAGTTTGCAACTTTTTACTTTGAACTTACATCTTTAACTTCGACATCACGGTAGTGTTAGGTAATTAACAGTTTTACAATGGTAACAAAAACGTTAATAGAAAGTCCATGGCCATCTCTACAAGTTATGTTCAATGACGAAGCGAATTTTAACGCCTTTTCCGCTTTCGATATTAAATTTCATAGATAATGGCGATCGAATATGAATATAAGAGGTTCGTTCCATTAAGTGTGAACCTTTGTTATTAAGGGATATTTTCGAAGCCCCCAATCAGGGCTGGCATCTTTTGTTTACACGGGGGAGGAGAAAGAAAACAGCTGTGGTTCTGTATTATTAACAGAATGCCGCAATTCTCTTGGCGATTGTTGAGAAACTGGTCATTTTTTGTACGTTATTTTATTACAATTGCCCTGTTGCCGGCTTGCCCTATTATTTGCTAACAAGGAACCGCTGGGGAGTGAAATTGTGTTTATTTGACCGGGAGCTCGATGCTTTAACAATCCACCGTGGTATCTATGTTTCGATGGAATAATATCAACAAGGTTAACCTTCCAAGATAGAGTATTTATTAGCAGCATCTTATTGTATGGTGGAGTATTTTGGACATGTAATGTGAGTTTGTATACAAGATACTTACGAGCATTAAGCATGAAATTCGGCAAGGCATGCGAAAAGAGGATTGTGATTAATTGATTTTTAATACAGTTGCTCAAAAAGTAGAATTTTTTGTAGCTGTGTATCGTGCGGAAAGTAAGATTTTTTGCACTAGTGCTTTTTACTTTTTTTTTTAATTTGGCTGTATGAATATTACGAATGATCGGTTAAAAGAGTAATGAGTAACCGCCTGGCTGAGTGAGTATTATGAATGACCGTTGGTTTTCGTACTTACTATTTCATTAGCGTTTTTTCGCAAATTTATTAAAAAACGTCGTTTGATACACCTGTGGAACTGTCATTTTCAATCGTCTCGAGTCTTGACCCTCGCTTGCAGCCCGGGTCAAGACAACTTGGGACTGTTGTAAAATGACATACTTTCCGCATTTACATCAAAATGTAGTATTTTTAATAAATTCTGGGTTATTTGAAGGACTGATAACGTTAGGCGACTTTTCTTCTCAGTTTTTTTTGAGCTGCTACAGCTTATCCTTGGCGTTGACAAGTCACGAGAAATAAATTATGATCAATAATTAAATTTCTGTTGTTGTTTGTACGGTCGACCTTATAAGAAGTTGTACATTTTAGTACCTTATCGCAGCTATTGATGTACTAAATTCAAACTATTCTCACATTAATACCTTACTATGACAAGGTACTAAAATGTACAAGCTTCTTTTAAAGTCGACTGTACAAACCTTTAATTTAAATTTTGTATTCTAATTGCCACTTAACTCGTTTAAATATTGTTAGGCAACAAGTTACTGTTGGTAAACAGCTGTTTGGAGCTGAGCGGGGGAAAACGGCCGTAGAATATTAATTTAATAATTTACTTTTAGGTTTTAAGACTCCTAACAAGTAGCCGGTCTGTTTAAGTTTAACAAGAGATCCTTAAACTTATTTATTACAACCTTTTATTTACTTTCACCTGTCCCGGTGTCTGTAATCAAATCTTACAAGTTATATTTGACCCACTTCCCGGTGCCCGATTGAGCTGAAATTTGGCACACGTGTATGTAAAGCCAGTGACAATTAATACAATAATATGGTACCATGCAGCTGGTCTGATGATGCAGTTGGAAGGTGGCCACAGGAACTCAGTACTAAAACAATCCAATAACATCGAGTTTGGGCTCCTTTGAATTGTCTTGATAAGCATATGATGACTGACCACGAAGGCTAACACGATTAGAGCTGTGCCGTTCTCAGTAACTTTCCTCATTTTGTATGTGAAACATTCCCATACAAAACGAGGAAAGTTTCCGAGAACGGCACATCTCTAAACTCGATAGAACTTAGTAAAAGTCGTCTGATTTTGTGAAATATTGGGAGGTGGGAGGGAGGTACACAAGTATAACTTTCTGGCTCAAACAGACGGAATTCGAACTTTTTGAACGGGTTTTTGTAGAGTCGTTTTTCAACTTGTATGTATATTCAACAACCGTACGAGCGATCGGTAATCTTGAATGTCTCATTATTTAGTGCATTGCCATAAATCTTCAATCATTTGTTTTTTGTATGTACTCAGCCACATATTCTTTCTTTTAGAAACATATTATCTACAAAACATATCTACTATTTATGACAATGCATTGCTTATTCACTAAACAAAAGAGCATCGCGTCAAAGCGCTCCCGTTGCCAGGCAGCCTGATATTCATGCATAGCTGACCCGATATCGATGTTTTGGCACAGAACGTGTTTTAGTGTCGTGTCCTAAGACTATTAAGTCTAGCTATGCAGCGGCTTGCGTGGCGAGGCTTGGTCTTTGCAGTATTGAAGCTTCTTCATGGTATTCATAAATACACATTTGTAGGTCAAATTATTGTCAATAAGAGGTAGATGTCATTTTAATAAACCATGTTTTTTCAAGGTAATACTTAGTCTAGAGTCAAATGTTTTTATTAAATAGGATTATGAATAAACCCGCGTTCGTACACATAACAGTTATAATATAACCGTATAATTTCCGTTCTCATTTATTGTTTAAAACTTGCCACACTTTGTAATAAGGAACACATGCGAAGTCAGAGAAAATACATTTTAAACTTCGGAACCTCTCACTCTTTCTCGCGATAGAATTGAGATAAATACATGAAATGTTTCCTATATATAGCCATTCAAAACAAATTCAAGAAATGATTAACCCATCGACCGGTATATTGAGCATAATGTCTGAAAAACAACGATTAACTTAATTACAATGAGTAAAGGATGGTTTATAAACAATGTTTCGTAATTGAATTAAAGCAATTGGAAAACTATTTCGTTCTTAGATTACTTGTCGTTACGCAATTTATATATTGTGTGGCCCACGCAATAAAGCGTATATCACCTGGATTAATACAAAAAGGCCACACTATTTGGACCGCTAGCCAACCAAGTATTAATAGAACCAACTAACGGCCGCACTCAGAGACGTCAATTAAGTTTTAAGCTTCATTAAAGTTGCTGCGTCTTATTCTATTGCTATAGCAAAGAAAGTGACAGCAGCTACTTTAATGAAACTTAAAACCTAATTGACGTCTTTGAGTGCGGCAGTAACTCAAATACTTTTAAAACTTCCTGTAACAACAAGGTTTGTCACAAGTTGTGTAAATACTAACCGAACAAGTTATTTCCATTATTTCCTAAGATCGAGTCCCTGCATCGCGAAAGTAAATTTGCCATAAAATTGCGCCCCGTCGCTCGAGCGCGCATTCGGCGCATGGTGTTCATAGCTCAGGTAATAACTCGAATAGTGATCGATCCCGTTATAAAATAGCGATAAATGTTTTATTTCAAAAGCAATAAACGGGGGAGCCTTTGTTGTAGTCATTCTCAAACATATGAGTTTAGATTCTATAGAAATCACGTGACATATGTTATTATGCAGATTGAAAATATCATACGACCCCAACTTAAGTGTGCTTTCGGTGGTCGTCATCACAGATCCGTTTTTCTATTATGTAAAATTTTGGAGCATATGCATATGCATTTACGTAAGCATGAAAGCATTCTCTATGAAAGCGTACAGAATACGCTCTACCTACGCCTTTTAACAAGAGTCGACTTCAGATATACGTACACACACACACAGCATCAGCATCAGCATCTGACAAACACTAAACTCCTTGTTTCCTCTCTAACTTGACCCGAGACGTTTTTAGTACGGAACGCACCGCAACTAGTGCTATGATGACGTAAAGTTGAGATGCGTCGCGACGTCGTACCAGTGTTGAGCCTCACTTACCACTTTTCAGACGCGGAGCAAAAAATGCAATGGGACGCGGCAGCGGCAGTGAGGTGACAATGCTTGAGGGGTGAGCGGGACCGCCGCGGGGATGAACGGGACGGAGGACCGCGAGGAGGCGGTGGGCATGGCGCTGAGCGTGGCCGTCACCGCCATCTCCGCCGTCGGCCTGCTGCTCAACGCGTACATACTCTTCGTCATTGTTATCACTAAACAGGTAGGCAAACCAGCATATTTTGATCCCAGTTGCCTAACAGTTGTTGCAAGTGCAAGGTGTCATTTGATTGGTACGTTGAAGTCGGAATCGACGCTGTTGGATAAAGACTGTTTTTCTGCCGTTCCCTCAGATCTTTTTTCGGTGCCGCAACTTTTCTGTTTTATACGAAACTTGCTTGCGGCTACTATAAAAACGCTCATACGCGTTCAAAGCACTGGGTGAAAATCAGGAAAATACTGATTGACGTCGTCGTACGTCGTGTTCTTTTGTCTATTATTAAACCTTAAATTTTGAAGAAGGAGAAGAAGAAGAAAATATTTATTCACAATAACGAACACAGTAAGAAATTACAATAACATAAAGGTACACAGCAAAGTTGTCGCGAAACGGTCCCAACTCAGCTTGTGCTGGCTGTAAGGCCAACGCTGGTCTTCCGTTGACATGGTATATCAATAATTTTGACAGATTTTTACAGATGTTTAGCGTTGGAAGAACGCATATTGATCAACCCTGTAGATTCTCCTTTGTAAGATTCTAAGTTACATAATTCAACAGAGCACAAAATTAGGTAGTGATTTCGAAATAATGCAAAAATCGTAAGTACCTATTTGTATCTCGTTAAGAGTAAGGTATATCAATCTTTAATCAATCTGTACGCTACACCCATTAAGTTTGAAAAAGGAATTCTTATGCGCCTGTTATTCGAACAGAGGAATACCATTAAGGCTTTAAATGCCCGGCTCCTTGTACCCCTACAGATTCAACGCGACACCGAGATTTTGGCAATGGGGGTGCCAAAAGGAGCGTCGCTACAGGCCCCGAACCTCTAATTAGAAAATAACAAACGGCATTTAAATTCGTGTACATGCCAGAGACATTGAAATTAAATTTTGTGGATGTAAAAGAGTTCAGATTGCTGTGAGTTTCGCTGTTATGTTGCGCTACACCGGTTTTAATATCGGTTTTAAGATTTCGCTTTGAGTCCTCTTGATCCTCTTGTGCTAAGTTTTGTTTAAAATAAAAATAACATGTTGAGCGTCACTTAACACTTACTTAATTAAAATATATAGGCTATTGCCTAATGCAGCTCTACGTGTGCTTCGCGGAGCTCCGAGGTCCCGTAGGGCCCCTGCAAGGGCTTCGCTGAAAACTAACAACATTTCTAATTCTAAAGACAAAGGTATACATCGTCGGATTCCTCATTATGTTAATTTTTGTTATCTTTAATGTTATATTGATCTTAAGTTTATTTTAAAAGTGTGTTTATCTGATATGTAAGACTATCGTAGCACATTATACAAATAAAAACATATTTAAACACTGGATTCGAGCCAGTTATTAATAAATCCAGAATTTGGCATGTTTACGGAACGAGAAATTCAACAAGAAAAGTCCACCAAAAGATCCCGGTATTTTTGGTGTCTTCCTAATTAAGTACCTCACAGCATTCTAATGCACGTTTTGTATTTAATTAAAAGCATCTGCAATAACTAAACGACTGCCTTTTATTAAAATTGGCTTAACTGCCTATCCTCAAAACTAACGGGCTACGTACAGTTCTTGGGCTGAAACTCAGTATTTATTAAACCGGTAAAGTATACTTTTATTCTGTATAGGTATTTCACAGGCATTTGTTCTTGCGGTTCAGTTACCACACTCGGCTTTGAGCCGCGCCCCAGAAGGCGTGCAAGTGCGAGAGGTATACATTGCCATTACCATGGGACGTTTTAAAAGGCAAATTGGTTAAATTGTTGGAGAACTCCCGCGAACAGCCGGTCGACGTCCCCTCCTATTTAATTGGAATTCGCAATTAGAAAGTGTTCGTGACAATAACATTTCAGCGACTTTAACTTGGATTGTGTGAAAGGCAACCAATGTAAGTAATTATTGATTATTGGGAAAAATGAGCGTTTTCATTGCTCTTTAAGTTATTATTCCTCATAAAATTGTCGCTGTTGCACACCTACAAATTAATTTAAACCTAAATAAATAAATATAAACGACTAAGTGACAGACCGTCAACGCACGTTGAATCTTAAAATTTAGAGGAATTATTCCTTTAACATTTTTAAACATATCGATATTATCAATGTCCTTATGACCCGGTGTCCGTCACAAGTAGGATTTATATAATGTCCCTTCAGCGGGTTTAGCATGCATACACGAGATAAAATTTGACAGGTGCTAGGGAAATTAATATGTACATCTATTTCATATTCTAACGCGACTTAACGCTTTAGGTTTAAAATAAAAGTGTCTCGTCTTGCCTTTATTACCTTTTATTACTAAGCATATTTTGCGATTTTCACATTTTTATAGCGATTTTAGCAAGACGGGACCCTTTTATTTTAAACCATTAGCGTTAAGTCTTTATTACGTTAGAATATGGAATAGATGTATTAATTTCCCTGTCAAATTTTATCTCGTGCATGAATGTTAAGCCCGCTGGGTAGCTGGGTTCGCTCCGTCATCGACCTTGTCCCCACTATTTGGTCTCGACTAACGTTTAAAGCAAACCCATATAATAAAATGAAAAAAGAACGAACAGTAATTTTACCCATACTGTGGAAAAAATTTGGCAATTTGAGTTATTTATTTATTTATTTAATCTTTATTACACAAAAACAAGTACGAAACAAGGACTTAATGCCTAATGGCATTTTCTACCAGTCGACTAAATAATCAAACTATTTCACTTAAATACAAATTTCAAGTTAGTTGATTACTAGCTGCTGTCCGCGACGTCGTCCGCGTAAAATCAGTAATTTTGCCATCCCACAGGAATAGTTTTTTTCAAAATAAAAGGTAGCCTGCGTTATTCTAGGGTATACGCTATCTTCATTCCAAATTTCATCCAAATCCGTCCAGCCGTTGCAGCGTGAAGGAGTACCAAACTTTCGCATTTATAATATGAGTGTAATTATTTATCTACGAGTAAATACATTCCCGTGAAAAACAAATGAACAGGTGAAATTGCAATTTGAACAAAATTAATTCAGTTGAACAAGAACAGTGTGTACAGCAGTAATGTTCAGTGAGGGTTTCTCTTCTATTCAGTGAACTTTCCTTTTAGACACGACGGTTCGTAACTTCGATGAAAGGCTCGTTTACAACTGACGGTTAGTTTGATAGCGGTGCCTTTGTTTTTGCTCGGTGAGCTTGAGGCAAGTTGAAATATTAAATTGTTGCTATATTGAGCGTCTATTCCTCTACAAATAACTTGGTAAATGTAGTTGTGGTAATAGGTGCCAGTCTTGGAGTACCAGTCTTGAGATTGCAAAAGTCTATGGGCCTCAGAGCCTGCCTGTGACGTGTGACTTGTCACGTGTAACGAGTGACCTGTGCCATGTGACCTGTGATTGTGACCTGTGTCCTTGTATGCCTTCCTCATGTCATATACATTTGATAAGACTGCACACTTTTAAATGACCCAAACAAGATACCATATGTGGTCGTCCAAATCGAAAGAGACTTTATCGCGGCAGACGGTTACGCCTTTTTTCACACGGCTGTTGTACTAATGACAATGCAATGAAAACTATAACAGCGTAAGCGCCCGCCGCCATAAGGGCCCTTTCGATTTGGACGACCACATATGTAGAGAACAATAAAATGGTTAAAATGAACTTTCATGTAAATGGTTGTTTTGAAATTAACATGATTTGGTAAGAAGTATTTGTAATTTTCGAGATGGCTACAACATGGCCTGTATACTTAGATTTATTAATTTTGATCCGGTACGATAGTTCTGAATCTTTGCGGTCTGTTTAGCATAATACTTTATGCACTATAACCAAAACTACATACATTTTACCGCAGTCCGTGTGTGCTAGACTCGTATAATGTGCAATAACCTGAGCTTGGAAAACTTGCCATTGTTTAAATCTGCAAACACGCCTTGAAATAGAACTTTTATGGTTTAACTTATCGAGTTAACGTGAAGGGTACACGAGTGGAGTCATAATAATTTCCCAAACAAAGTTCTTAACTTAATTGAAAGGAAAGTACTACAAATCAATGTTACTTAAATGAAGGAATACATCTTTAGGAGTAGGTAATCAATTTGTTTCGGGATAATTCCGATTAAAATTTTATGAAATATAATAATATAAATGTTGTTCATTGACCTTAGATATGTATAAACAAAAACCAAAACCTTGACCCCCTTGTACGCTTAGGTATTGTGCCAGTGCAAAATATTCATACATCTTTTAGTATTTTTATTAATACAATATTGTGTAGGTATAATATTATAACCTAAAAGTTTAGGCAACGAGACTTAGTATTAAAAACGTGTAGGAAAAAACCCTAAACCTTTGAACGTAAAACAAGTAGGAAGATAAACGATAGACATTTAAAGACGACGACAAAAGTGGCAAAATATACATTGCAGTATTGTTGAATGATAAATAGGTAGGTTTTTAAGTGTTGCATATCAGCCCCCTAGCATGCATGCTGGAGATCAAATTTGACAGGTGCTAGGAAATGAATACATGTGTTCCATATTCTAACGTAAGACTTAACGCTTATGGTTTAAAATAAAAGTGTCGTCTTGATTAAATCGCTATAAAAATGTGAAAATCGCAATAGTCGCTGAGTAATAAAAGGTAATAAAAGTCAGAACGAGACACTTTTATTTTAAACCTTAAGCGGTAAATCTTACTTAAAAATTATAGAGAGCTTAGTTTTGACTGGATCAATTTGTGTGAGATTGTACCCTGTTATATTATATGTATTTATCTTTACTAATATCTTTAATACTCTTTTACTTTAGTTCGGTTTTCATGGTCCTTGACCTATTTTTGCCACTGAGTAAATAATCACTACGTTTTATGATTTTTGCAGCAACAATTCAATTCAATTTTTTGTTAAAATGGCGTCTGTCCATGAGGACAATTCTGCCAATGTCAAAGTTTTAGGATACATGTGATCGGTTCTTGAAAATGTTATTAAAACATTTAGAGTGTTATATTCTCCGAGATCAGGGGCAAGAGTGTCGGCCGCCGCTCGCGCTGACCACTCCACCGAGCTCTTCAACACCACTGAGGCACTAAAAAACGCGACAAAATAATCGACACGTGCAGCAACCAACACTCTTGTCACAGAACTCCTTTTGCAGCAACATTACGTAATGAATTTTTGACGTATTTGTTAGTTACCATAGATAAGATAAAGCCTAGTTTTAGTTTTCTTTAAAAAGCCACAGACTGCATGCAAAGCGGTGTAAAGCGATGTCTGCACGACACGACGGCATTGTGCAGTTGCGTGGCATGTTTTTTACCTGTTTTACCTGTTTCTCTTTTATTTTGTTTTGTATTTCTATTTTGATTGCTATTTTGTACGTTGCATGATGCGTGTGCGACCGTGGCGTAATTGCGCCGTGTCCTTCACCAAATGGTCACAGCGGAAGACCAGCGCTGGCTCTGCTAGCATTACGCTGAGTTGTGGCCATTTCGTGACAAATTATTATTTTATGTCCAAGATTTGTTTTTTTGTAATTCCGTGTTAGCAGTGTAATATTGTCACGAATAAATAATTTTTCTTTCTTTCTTTCTAATACTATAAACGCGATAGTGAGTTTGTTTGTTTTTTCGTTCGTTCGTTTGTTTGTGTGCGTTTGTTTGTTTATTTGTTTGTTGGTTTGTTACGCTTTCATGGCTAAACCGCTGAACCGATTTCAATGAAATTTGGTATGGAGATGGTTTGAATCCTGGGGAAGGACATAGGATACTTTTTATCCCAGAAAATTAGACAGTTCCCTAGGGAGTAGCGATAAGCGACTTCTACGCGGACGAAGTCGCGGGCAAAAGCTAGTATTAAATAGTACGCATTACTCGAGTCTAATGCTTCAAGATTTCTGCCGAACGGTTTTCCTTATCACGATGAAAACGCTCGGTAATACTTTAGGGAATCCACTGAAAGCATTTTCAACTGTTTCACAGAATTTCATGGCTAGTTACAATTCAATTCCTGCTCTCGACGAGATAAATAAACCCTGTGTTCTCTTTGGTTTCAATTGAATATGCAAATTCGATTGCATTTCGACCGATTATCCGACACCTATTAGATTTACAAAGTAAGAGTAATTACGAACACGTATAATTTGTAACTCATTGTACAGCCATCAGCAATAATTCAACAGCAGCTCAAAAATAACCGACACGATCTTATGCCTGTAGTTATAGAGTTGAGTTAGATATTTTTGAGCCCAATGATGGATAATGGTTGCAATATATACGACTCCCTAATTTGGACTCTCTAACTTCACACCGGTACGGATTACGGCGATTACTACGGATTAAATAGTAACATGAAATTCCATGTCAAAAATGTTTACCGGAAACGTATTCCTCTTTCCTGTTTGATAACATTGCACTCGTATTGTATCAATTGTCCCAGGATATTAGTCCGACAGAGCTTTGCTAGAGCTTATGTGTAAGCTCCCGGGCGAAGCTTTATTTATTACTAGCGTTTGCCCGCGAATCCGTCCGCGTAGAAGTCCTTTATCGTGTATCCCACGGGAACTTTAAAATTTTCCGAGATAAAAACTATCCTATGTCCCTCACCGGGAATCAAACTATCTCTATACCTTTGATCTAAGTCTGTTCAGCGGTTTAAGCGTGAAAACGAAACATACATGCACACTTTCGCTAGTAGAGATTTTTAGAAATGATTCTCTCATAGGACTCATAAAAACATTTATATCCAAAAATCATGTTTGTATTTTATTTAAACTTCAACTAACTGTATTAAAACCAACCTTCCCCGGTTATGACCCCTTACTTACAAAAATAATGGTCAATGCGTGGTGCGAGTGAAATACAGGTCATTGTATTTATACATACTGTTAAAGTACATTATTACATAACAGATTAATGATTCAACTCGTTGCTAAAACACAGATTCATCCAAAACGTTTTATGATTTCTCTGATTAAAATGTGATGTGGATTATAATTTAATGGGTTCCATTACGTGATATTCTAGCTACAGAACCCTGAACGGACGGCGAAGTGACATTTTCATTTCCTGCGGTGAGTGCAAATGAATTCAACCATCGCTTAGGTACTCTATCCAATATTACTTATGTTCGGTGCGAAAGAAATATAACCTAGTTTTTAATACACTACGTTACTTAAAGGTTTCTATTTACGTTTACGAGCCCTGTTTTTCTCATATTTTTTACGCATGCAAAGTTATAGAATTTCTAAAAATTCCGGTAGATAGGTTAGGCCGGGGTAACGGCAAAACGCCCACGTCCGTCGCCCGTCGCAGCGCCAGAGCCTTAGGCTGCCTTTCTATTGAAGCGGAGACGAGCGGAGCGGTGCGAAAAGAACCAGTCACCTTGCACATTACCCACACTAACGCATAGCACACAGAAAGTAGAGGAATCTGATTGGTTCTTTTCGCACCGCTCCGCTCGTCTCCGCCTTAATGGAAAGGCACAGACTTAGGGTTATATTTTGTCAAAAGTAAGAAAAAAAAGTGGGAATTGCTTTTGGATCAATATAAATGTATTACTTAAGTCTAATACAAAATAAATTTACGGTGGGCTATTATAGTAGGTAAGTAGGTCAAATCAGTGACTTGCCATGACGCCACGCCTAGACAGGTAGGTACTGTTGAATTCCCTACTGCGTTTAGTTGTGTTTATTTGAAAATCGTAATGATTGCTAAAATGTGCCCGGTCTTAGGATTTTAATATACCTACCTACTACCTACGAGAATTTCATTTCTGGTTTGTGCCAAGTCATTTATTTTGATTATACGTTATCATCCGTATTCTTTATATAATGTATTATGAACTTAAGCTTTGAATATAATATAGATATAACATAGATGCCCATACAAAATGAAGCTGATGTGGTGTCATGGGCACTGGACGTACAACGTTTAAATATGAAGATGCTCCCAGCTGATTCTAGCTCACGGTTGAACTTGTTTAATTAAAACAAACAGACCTTTGCCAAGTTTAATTAGTTTGACGAATATCTAAAGAGTTTGCTTCAAGATTGCCATTTGTACAAGTTATTTGTTGGTAAAGAATTTTTTTTTTTGGGTTTTTTAAATTATCAAATGACATATCAATCGTCTTTGAAGTACACAGTTTCTTTTTAAGAACAAACGTTTTCAAAACACTATTTGAGGCTGCAATTATATAAATAAACCTCGACACAAATTGACCTCATTCCTAAATTTATAATACATTAGGTACATTACCTATTTCTTGGACGGGACTTTCCAGAAACAAATTTTATAGTAAATTGTATAATTATTTACTCGATGCATGTTTCTATAACCTGGACGATTTTTTTTATCAAATGCGCAGTCATAAATTTGATTTATAATAATTATAATCTTAATATTAATAATTATGTAATAATGTAATCTAATATGATTTTTTTTAATGTAATGATGTAATGTAATTTAATTAGCTTCTCGTTTATTAGGATATTCTGACATGCCATTCTATATAGTATGTATGTATAAGTGGGTCATACACAGAGTTGGGTTCAACATTGTCCCTTCTGTTCCTAAAAGTTAACGACGTGGGAATTGTTAACTCATATAATTTCGATACAGGCCAAAACTACACCAGACTCCCATTACGCGGATATATCCTAACCCGAAACATTTGGCTTCAAACTTTCTGGAACAGGAGATACAACTTTTGTTTCTGTGACTGTGTATGACCCAAGTGACTTTTAAACCTTATTGTAGGCTTTTAGTCAAAGTCAAAGTCAAATCATTTATTGTTTTATTAAAGATGTTCAATAAGGTGATATGGATACATTGTGCTCATCACAACACCTTATTGTACATATTTAATCAAACAATAAATTACTTGACTTTGACTTTGACTAAATAAAGCTCTAGGCTTTTACAATAAGTACCTACTAGACAACGATAAACATACAGACTTGCCCTTAACGGAGATCGAACCCGGGACTGCTAGCTTCGTAGACGACTCTTGTTTAGTGGTATCGTTAACTACGAAACCTTTCGACACTTACTATGCGTCATAGTTAAAATTCACTGCACATATTATTTATTATAGGTATACCCGATACTTTTACTACTTTACCAGAACAGTACTTAGCTGACGGCTCACGAGTGGCACTCGGAGGAGATCGGGTTCGCACATGCGCTATCTCCGTCATCTTACAAGTTGAGCTCCTGCGTGATACCTGCTGAGCAGGGAGCCCGCTGGAAGGTGTCCGTAATTATTATCAAGGACTAAATGACCTAATGAAGCTTCTATAATAATCCAGTCACTTTACGGTTTTTAAAACATTAATTTATAATAGCCTCATCTTTTACTCCATTTTTATAAGATATTCTAAAACACTATATTCATGAATCCTACAAACTTTCCTACCGGAAGTAGGTGTCAAATAAATGCCTTTTTTTTAATTAAAAATCGTAATTGTAATTTTTGTGCCTAAGCATAATAATATGTTTGTCTATAATGAGTAGAAGGTGAAATCTAACAAAATATTTACACGGAAAGCCACTAAATCAGCAAAATAAATGGCTCCACCCTTAAATGATAGAAAGGGTTAGTAATAAGTAGTGCTTTGATAAAAATGACATAAAACTATTTATAAGTGTTAAAATACACTGATTAACTTGTATTTTTTTTATAAGGAATTATTATTTACCATCGTAAAATCCACCTTCCGGTATAATTTTGTGTAAGATTTGCTTGCAACGTTTATATATATTGTAATCAACAAGGAATGAAGCTATTAACAGTATTCTAACAGTATTCTAGCTAAATGAGTATAAATTAATCATCCTTGATTATTTTTTTTGCGATTCATCTTGAATATTATAGATCAAATATTAAGTAAGCAATACGAAAAAAAAAAATGTTTATAATTATTTTTAACAAAATTGTCAGGATTAAAAAAAAATATTAAATAACTTATTGACTCATATTTAGTTGGATTATGTTTTTACCTAATTACTAGAATTATAATATTAATATATCCGATACACAAGAAAAATCAGCTATTATATGTACATTATTTCCGTTTCACCATACTAGCGTCCATAAATTTCCTGGAGTAAAAGCGCAGTTTGATCTTTTACGTGATAAACAAAATCTCCGAACGAAATAAATGAAGTTTTCTGTTAAAGAAAAATGTGTAATTTAAACTCAAAGTAACTATCTGTGATTCCAATATTGGGAACGGGCATAAGAGTGTTGCAACTGTTGCAAGGAACTTACCACTTTCCCAGCCACATTGTATTCTATGAACTGTTTCTTTTTTCACGTAATAATACACTTTTCAGTTGATTCTCGGTCTATCCACCTACCACTGACAACCTCACGTCAAGTGTGAAAATTCTGTCATAAAACATATGGTTCACGTGTCGGTCGAGACTCCCTAGAGGCAAACGACAACGATTCGCCTCGGTGGCCTCGCCGGGGATTAAACCTGGTTTAACGGGTTTCCTTCCGTTCGCATTTCTGAAGACTAGGGAGTATTATTATTCTGAATTCATACCTTAATTTGATACTTACACGCCCTCAAACGTTTTTAGCAGAAATTTTCCTTTAATTTGCAGTCGGAAACGAATATTCGCAGTGTTTCCTTACCTATGATCCATAATGGCGATGAAATCCGAATCTGAATTTGTATCCGAAGTGAACAATGGTCACCAATTTTACCCGACTGTCGAATCGACGGATGTACATTATCTCATTAAGTATCCAAAAACTTAAAAGTTTTAGATTATAATAATACTTTTAACCTCATATTCTGATGCTGCAGAGGTACTGTTTATGTTAATGCCAGGATAAAGCCTTTATTTTTTTTTTCGTAACATTCGTAACATTTTAAATTCCAACTCCTTAGAGCGTTTACGCGTATCTGAGAATGTCGGTCCGAAGTAGAAGTACTTAGTACTATTTGTATGAGAAGTCGTATCGTACTACTGCTATTTTGGACCGAACATACGGATCGGACGCAGTGCGTAAACGCTCTTATTCCTAACGTTGCACGGCTTTTCAAAGTTTAGGTTTTGTAAGACATATCGTATGAGCACGAGTCTGTCAACGCCGCGCCGTACAAAATAGGACATTTTTGGTACGATTGGACGCAGTACCTACACAAACGGCTTAACACCAAACAAGCTGCGTCAGCGGCAACAGGCAATCCCGTTGTTGCCTGCAAATATTGAGATAACAAGTCAGCAGGCTTAATGTGCCCGTTTACCGCGGCGGAGGCCAAATTGGCCATTGACACAATTCAGAGAATGCATAAAACCTCATTTTCAGCTCAAAAATTAGTCAGGGGAAGCTTATCTGTATAATGTTTACGTTATTGGACCGTGGGATTTAGTACTTTACTTTTTAATTTATAAATAATAAACAACTAGCTTTCCGCTCGCAACTTCGTCTGCGGTAAGTACTTTCATAAGTAAAATATAGCCAATGTCCACCCTGAAAATCTATTCTAAATGCTGCTAGTGAAAGGATTTTTGAAATCGGATGTGTAGTTCCGGAGATTACCCCTTACATACAAACAAAAAAGCATACAAATCCATTTTTGTTTAGCAGGTCAGTTTATGTGCAGGCCCCGCCACTGGGACTGGGGCCCCTAGGCTGGCTGAGCTCCTAAGCCGGGGCCTTGTAGGCCTAGGTGGAAATCCGGCACTGATCATGGTTACACATTTTGCCACCTAAACGTGCAAGTTTTACCTCACGAATTTTATTTCATGCGTTTTTTGTGTTTGTGTACATATTTGACAAATCTGTCACTATTCGTCTAAAAGTCGATGTTGTGAACGATGTTAACAAAACCAAACGAACCAATTCACCATGATTACTCGATAATTACGTACTTTTAAAGATCAAGTGAGGTCTTTGCAATGATTTATACACTAGATCAATATTTTCATATTAAGTTTAAAGATGAAATAACTATTCAACATACGTTATATTGAATAAAAACACGCTTGGTGAATATTTGAGGTTATGTGTCAAACAGTACTAATTTGTTTACATCTTTTCCAAGTTCTATTGACGGCGACCTTACTAGAGTATGCAGATGCAGATTTCATGTACTTATCTAAAAACGACGTATGTGCTCAGTCCCATTCTGATCGCGGTTTTGGACCGTGTCGGCCGTGTCTTTTCGATTGGGGCTAACTACTATGAGTTATCTTTCTTTGACCGTTAAGTACACTGGCCTGGAATTAATAATTTACTACCTGTTGATTATTTTAGCAGACATTTATTACTATTTCTTTTTAATTTTAATAAGATTATCATATTTATTATTTGAAAAAAAATACCCTCTTTTCGAGATTCTCACGGTCCTTATTCAAAGTGTTGGTGGTCTTGTTGGAAGGGCTAGTAGGTATATTCACAGGCAATATACCGACGTGCAAAGAAGCCCTGATGTGCCCATTTACGGAACAAATCATTTAAATTTAACGTTAACTTTTCTACAAATGCACCCTAAGAAGCATTGCGAGTATAAACGTGGCAGTAACTTGGTAATTAAGAAAACTAATGCGTCAAGGTTGGGTGCAACTCGGCGCACGTTGTAAAGTTCACAAAATAAATGTCTGAAACCCGAGGAATTATAGAGTCTGTCTGGGTGTTAGTCCTGTCTACGACAAATCATGACATATGGTTATGTGCTTCTTTTTAACAAACAAACTTATGTAAATTATAACTTGTATTTTTTTATGTGGAAAAAGATAATAATTAACACTTACTTGACACTGTAAGTAGGCGTTACAGATTAGTTTTCAAATTTAAAAACATGATTCTGTAGTAAAATTATTCGAATTTAGTCATTTGGTTGTCCTTTATTTTTGAGAGTTCAACGCTTGGGAACTCCACAAAATACATCCAATATAATTTTTCTCATTGGAATTGAAGTTTGTTTTTAAGAAAATAAATATTTACTAGAAAAAAAAAAAAACTTGTAATTTTTTTAAGTTTATCCCAATTTTCTTTCCGCCTCCTCCTAAAAAACTTACTATACTATTCTTTCGGAGGAGAAGAGCCTGATCCACAGGCAACCTGTGCCGGCACCCGTATATATCGATAATTGTATCGGGTAACTTAAATACTTTTATCAATACTTGGTATCGATACTAATAGGTACATATTTTTAGCAAATCGTGCTAGTAATCAGATACGTAACCACCTGGCCAAATATTGTCACTTATGACGCGATGGGTGTATAGATATTAGTGCCTTTGTCTGCACCTACGAGTTTCGTTGATTACTCATGGATTTCATCATCAGTTTATCATTCTTATAGAAATGAGACCAATCTGAACCGGGTATGTATGTATGTTACCTGACTGAATAAAAACAATAATTTCAAGTGGGGTCATAACATAAATGACGGAGTTCTGTCCAAATATCGAAAATTATTTATCGATACCTATATCGATAAAAAGATACCTAATTATCTATATTTATATCGATATCCAAATTATACCGGTATTTACAGTCCCTGGTTGCTCCTGGTAATCGTGCTTTGCGGTGATTGCTTGCCCGCTTGATCCGCTTGATGGTTGGTCCCATCTAAAGTAGAACCAGTAATAAGACAACGAACTGAAAGCCTTTCTTCTTATTATCACACTCACAAAAACATTATGAAACAAAACAATGACAAGAAAATCAAACAACAATATGTAACCTTAAAAGATCAACGTGCCGCAAAGTTAGTACTGAAAACTCTTATCTGCAAAGTTGCGAATACCATCACCAAAATAAAAAATTTAATAGATTTTTGGGATTCAACGCTTCCAGAGGATGTGTAATATTCTCATTTTTTGTTATGTTTTTCTCACTTTTAAAGTCTTTCATTAGTTCGCCAAAGCTAGCAGTCTTGTTTACCAATTCACTTTTATCTTCATCGGTAGTGTTGCCAATATTTTTTGTCTCAACTGCTGTTACATTGTGACTTGCTTGAGATTTTGGTAGATTTGTGAGATATATTATTCTTGCTTTCACTTTCTTGCGACCGTTGGATATTTTCATAATATCCTTGGTTAGTCGTGTTTGTCTGCGCTTTTTGTGTTTGTTACGCTTAGGCCTATTTATTCGTTTTTTTGAGTTTTTTTGCGATTTCTTATTCTTTGCCCCATATATTTTCCGTTTTGCTTTCAGAGATGGGCGGTGTTGTTCGACAGTATTCACATTATTAGTTTCATTTTTGTTTATATTACCTTCACCATCAAAAATACTAGTGGTTAAATTTGATTTCGGTAAACTTTCATTTGTTATATTATGATGAGGTGCCAAAACTATGTCGTTTGATTGTTCTCCAAATCTTTTTTCAATGCTTCTCTTTTTGCGGACAGGTGCTCCTTTAAATTCTTCATCATATTCTTCGACATCAACTGTCTTCTTGACGTTGAAGTCTTCAGGTTTCACACTGCAAAAAAATAAAGAATGCAAGCTTTGTTTTGTATGCGTCGTCGAGGTTTCGTGATATTAGTTTATAAGCAAGGTAAGGTACATAGGAAGTGACACTCAAAAGCTCACGAAGCGCCTCTTTGAGCATCTTTTATCCATGTTTTTCCCCCTATATTAGTTCTTGCTGTATGGAATTAAAAACGATCAAATGCACTGGCATTTAAAGGTACTTTTTCAACGGCGAGGTGAGACGAGAATTGCTAATTTTCACCAAAAATTTAATGTTTATAAAAATGGCAATCTACATCGCGAGACGTCGCGAGCCATCACGAGAATGTGTTAATGTTGCAGAGTTAATAAACTCTATATACCAGTAATTAATAGAGTTATTAATAGAGAGATTAATATCACAGCAGCAATTATTTCAATTCTCGTCTTGCACATCCTGATGGATGAATGCACCATTTCCACCGAAGATACGCTAAAAGGGATTGGACATTTTGCTGTACAAATTTCATTACTCCAATTCAACCCTCGCGTCGCATCGACAGCGGAAAAGCACCTTAAACATAGTGCCGTATTAGTTCATTTAGCTATAGGTAATAATGAAAAAACACCACATTTAGAGTATTTAGACCTAAAACCTAAATTATAAAGCTCCTTACTTTGGTGCATCATATTGGTTTATCAGAAGATGCTGTTTGTATTTGTCTAGATCTTCATTAAGATCTTGTCCCGGTTTTACAGTTCGTCTGGTCTGGCCCGGTGGACCCCTGGTTGGTGCTTGTGGTTCCGATACAACGAATTGTATCCTGGATTCAGTAAAAACCTGAGGGCGGATAACAGTGGGCTTGATGGTTGGGGGGGGAGGCATGGTTAGGTGTATGTACTCTTCTTGGTCGGACGGCCGCTGCCAAGAAATGGGGAGTCCACGTGGCACCGCGTCCCTGTATATGCTGGACGGTATTGCTTTTTCGCTATTCTCCATCTGACTTCTTCTAGCCGATCCACCAGAACCAGGAAAACCTGGGTAGTTTTCTAAATGTCTGTATTGGTCATCGTACTTGTACGTGCTTTGAGGCTGAAATATAATAACAGTTTAAGGATACAAAAGTTACAAAATTTGATAATTTTGAAACTGATTGATAACTTATCTTGCCTACGGATCTTGATTTGACAACCTACTCGTATAGTTTTGTATATCCATACTTTATTTCAGTTCATGAAATTATAGACGGAGAGCTGACCACGGAAAAAGTGTTGCAATTTCCAGTCTTGAAACCACTTTAATCAGGGTGTCTTACTACCATTATTCATTGTTTCGGGAGCATGGTGCCAGTTCATCATCAAATTAAAATGAAAAATATTAATAACAAATTTCGTTATAATTACAAATGTTAAAGTTCAAGAGATTTATGCGATCGATCCTAGCCCTAGGTAATGTAATAGTACCTAATGTAAAAGTCTGTGACAGTGTTTGATTATTTAGATGTTTCTAAATATCTCGTGTGACGTGTCTTATCCAAACAACCGTGGTTAAAAGGTTTAACTTATTAGACCGCTGTCAATCGTACCTCTTCATTTCTACGGGCTGCGGCGGGCTGCGGCGGCAACAGCGGGTCTTTGCGGTGCCCTGCTCTTTTCGCGTTAAGGACAGTTTGTATTGCTTTCAAATGATCAAGCGAGCCAGCTGGATAGTTCGACACAAGCTGTGGAAAACGATTGGTTTTAGTTGATCGCGTAACGTTCGGTACACCGTTCTAAATACGACGACGACGTCGATAACGATGACGACGATGCGTTACGTTCAGGGGGTTCAGCCAAGATACGAAAACTCATCGATTTTCGAAAATCGACTTTAGCGGGTAAATTTTCTTTGATTTCGAAAATGCATCTTAGGTAGGCTCACAGGAGCAGTTGTAGTTGAAGGGACAAGGTGTTCAAAATATCAATTGTTTCAACACTTTGCTATCAAAGATGGATCGGTCTACAGATATCTTGGAAACAATTTGCGGTTTTTTAATTGTAATTCATTATCTTTGATCTAATCTCGTGCCTTTAAGAAATCGTAATGCTTATTATTAATCTAGGCCACTTAATTAAATATAATCTGCTACACGGATTATTATATTAATATTATTGATCCACAAAAGTGGCTTGATTGGCATGTATAATAATCGGGTAAGCCTATGCATTTATTATTCTATGACTACCTTCCAATTTATATAACTAAAGTAGCATGGCATGTGAAATTGTAATTGTGATAAATTATGTGACAAATTATAATATGTGAAAAGCATTATTATTACACAGAGTGGAAAAAACGAACGAGACTTAGATTTTATCCTTATCATTAACCTTATCGATTAATAGTGGATGCTTGTTTTGCACTTTTAGCTGGTTCGATTCGCAGCTCAGGTGTTTTTTTTAATGTTTTAAATGAGTTTTTTTTTCTTTTCAATAAAGGAATCTTCCCTTTCAGTGAAATTAGCTATCAGGAGTATAATTAAGGTAGTTCCCCTCAATTACCCGTTTGTTCCTCCACCCTGTATAAGATGTTCTAAAGCAAATATTAACATGTTTATTTACATCAAATAAAAGGTTGGCGTTGGTAAAAGCGGTGGGTGGATGCACCGTAGTGGTTTCGGGGAGGTATGGAGGGCTGGGGTGGAACGGGATCTCGCCTGGCTTTTGGAGAGGCTGCTTAGCCGTCAGCCGCAGCAAGGAACCCTCGTACTGGTTCTGGTTGCTCGACTCGTAGATGGAGTCATCCAACCGACGGCCAGACTTCAGGGTTGTTTCCCCTTCATTAGCTGGAGGGCCTGTTCTTACTGTGAATTCAATAAATTTAACGGTGTACCTACTTACCTGACACTAAAATACAATTGCAACAGCAGCTTTATTTAGTTAGTTAACTTTTGCAAAAAAATTCATATTTTCGTACACGGTGCTTCTCAAATACAAAGTAGCTTTTGGTCGCGTTATTTATCACTCTTACCTCGGAAACAATCCGATTTGGCGGAAAATATACTATGATGTCCCTCTCGGGGTTCGGGGTCTATTAACAAAATATCACGTGGAGACATAACAAACAAACATTTTCACTTTTATAATACGATTTAATGAACAATGAGTGTTGTATTTTACTTACCATTATTGTCTGATAACAGTCCGGATATTTCCGGCCGGTGCCCGGAGCGCCGCCACTCCATGTCGTCGGCGATCTCGTCGTCGAACACGCCTCGCTTGATGTATACGGAAACGTTCGTTTCTGAAACACAACAAATCATTACGTAACCTTATAAGCCTTCAATTGTGTAATTAGCTTTATCTTCCCGAGGACTAAAAAAATATGACGTTACCTCATGTACTATTTCCATTTGTACAAAGAGAAAAGAAATTATACATTTTTCATAATTGATAAATTATAAATGTTTGCCATCTATGCATTGAAAATCGTTCATTTTGATACAAAACTCGATAATGCATTAATTTATAAAGTACCTACCTACACCCCATGCACATGATTCATTGAGTACATTTAGATTTAAGAATATCACATAATTTCTTCATTAACCAAGGAAAGGGGAAAAATTCTACGTTGTCAGGCCAGTTTTATAAGAGGCCTTTACCTATTTATAATTTGATAGAATCTCTGAGGACCTCAATTGGCTGCATCAGCTAGCAGAGTACAGTTCTGTTTTATTACTCATTGGTTTTCTATGATTGTCACACTTTCTTTAATCTCTGACTATATATTTAAGTAATAATAATAATAATATTTTTTAAGTAATAAAAGTGTGTCAAAATTAATGCGAAATAAATATTTTCTATTCTATTCTATTCCTTGATGCTAAATGATTGTCGAAAGTTAGCAAGAACCTTTGAGATCGATGTACTCAGCCAACGAGTAGTTGTACCCGAGGGCGATGCCGGACGTCGAGGCCGTTATGAGCACGCAGCAGACAGCCGTGCAGATGCAGCAGGACATGAAGAAAATCCAGCATCTGAGCACACATTGTCAAAAGGGGAACGGGAAAACTGAAGGTTTCATCTTATTTGAATTCAGTAATTTAATGTTATTGCCATACTGTAGTTCGCCGCATAACTGCCGCACTCAGAGACGTCAATTAATTTTTAAGTTTCATTAAAGTTGCTGCGTCTTATTCTATTGCTATAGCAAAGAAAGTGACAGCAGCTACTTTAAACTTAAAATTTAATTGACGTCTCTGAGTGCGGCCGTAAGTGCTTTAATAAACGTAAACAAACTAAACCACGTGTCTGTTAAACAGCCAATCAATTCTTTCGAACTTTGACGTTTTCAGTTTTCCACGTCAATTGGTTCATGAACAATGTATGTCACGTGGTTTTATTCGCTTACATTTCCTTAAATACACAAAGTATATATATAGTAGTAGTAGATTGTATGAAATCATATGGTATATGCTAGTGGAAGATATTAAAAAACTAGTTGAAGTATCTAATTGAAAACGATTTGGCTAATCAGCCTCTCATTATCGAAAATGAAACATGTATTTATAAAATAAAAATATTTGTTTGTACCTTTGGATCAAATCTAGCATCCATCCGCAAAAAGTAAATATGCAGCACATCTTGTACTACTCATGACCTCGGACTGGATCTGCCATTAAAAAGACAAAAATTATGGTAACGTATGTATGTATCCATGAGGATTGTAGTATCATTAAATATGTACATATCTTTAAATATTTCATAATATGTGTATATTTTTAGGATTCCTTAGTCAAATTACGAAACCTTATAGTTAATACTTAAAAATATCTTAAATAAACGCACATACCTATAATGAATTTAAAAGGAAAACTATCACGACTAAGTAGACTTTATTGGTTCTTGAGTTACAGACGATTAAAATGTTTATACCTACCGAAAATCAGCTAAGTTTAAATAGAAAATTTGCTAACATTTATGTTTTTTTTGGAGATTGTTGTTTGTCTTTGTTGTAATGGCGACGGAACCCTACACTAAGCATGGTCCGTCATGCTCTTGCTCGGTTTTTTCTCATGGCTTTTGGTGGAAAGTGTAAGTGCGAGACGTAAATTTAACGTTTTCTGAAACTGATTGGAAATACACCGCTGTCACTAAAACTATGTAACAAAGAAAACTTATTTAATGCAATGGGTATTAAGATTCTTTGCGAACAAGGGACATTTGTGATTTAAATAAATGTTACATATTTCTGGATTTAATTTGAATATTGATGAATTTGCTCGGCACTCGGGTAAATGCAGATATTTTACGTGCAATTCTACAAATTACAAGGCCCTACAGCCGACGGCCGAGCAACTTATTCAAAATAATTGAGCTTTAATAAATTCCTCATTACGCAGCCAACTATTTGGTCAAAGGGCCTTTGTCTAAACTCCAAGCATAGCGTTTCATAACTCCCTGTAAAGAAAAACTTACAATTTAGGGGTTAAATTGAGCATTCAGCTCTAAGACCCCCTCAATGAGATTTCAGACGTGCCCATCACAAGGATTTTGAAGGATCTGGAATAGTTTAATCACATTTATCTCATTTCATGAACACAATCCCAGACGAGACGACTTTACATGAGCATGACAGATTCCTGTATATAATGACATCCAAAGAGAATATTCTACATCTCTTCATAAGTTGTGGTACATAGACTACTGCCGGCCTGAGTAGACTGCGATAGACTTTTTGTTGTGGTAAGCGCATAGTCCCATATTAAACCTTTTTAGAAACTGGATATTCTTAGGCTTTGTTAGGTAAGAGTGCCGCCGGAGACGAAATCCGCGCGGCATCCGCTATTACTTAGTACAGCGGCGAGCCCATGCTTTTAGTGGAATCGTGAAGCGTGAAGCGCGTTTTGATCGTGTCCTCGTTACTTCATCTGCAAGCATCTCTGAGGCAGTAAGCTGCGTGAGTGTAAGTGGTACTCTCACCTCTTGTAGGATGCATCCAGCCAGCCAGTATTAAAACATAAATCATGGGTGCGGCTCAAAAAAAAATGTACTAAAAAAAATTAAATAGATATTTGTGAATTAAATGGGGAGTTTCAAAAAAATAGCACACCTTTCACTTTTTCTTCAGATTTGGGAAAAAAATTGCACGTTGGTTTGGACCACCATTCTGAACAAGAAAAATAGAAATTCCTGGTATGTCCCCAAAAAGATGTATGGAATTTAGGTAACAAAACGGACAATTCCATACATATTTTGAAACTCCCCAAATTCGTTAATATTTTTTCTACATAATATTTTAGTAATTTAAAAAT